>JAOWBW010000743.1:251834-321348 GCA_026119855.1 Campanula takesimana
AATTTTTGGACAGGCACATCGCTGTCCAAACTGGCATTTGAATTGGCAGGAGAATGGTTTAATCTTCGTTTACTCTCTCCTAACCGGTGCCACATCGCCACTTGCCTCGTTTCATCTACTCTTTTGTTCTTTGGATTCTTTAAGCCCCATGTTTTTTATCAAATGAGGGGAAACCCATCGATAGACCTTCCCCTACGCAGATCCAATCCCTGACAACAAGTGAGCAAACCACTTAAAAACCTGTGATGGTTTGGTTGTTTTGTCTTCTTCGGACACTTGCATCTTGTGGATTTTTCTAGCACAACGGTGTGCAGCAGGGCATCACACCATTGACTTTACCACCACATAACAACCAACAAGCAATTTTCCACTGTGCAGCACTCAACTTACTGAAGGATGAATTGGTACAATCAATTGATTTCATTGTTTATATCTGCCAAAACGCTCATTGCTTTGGTTAAATATTTTTTTTGTACAACGCTGGACATCATATTGGGGGTGAATCTTTACCAGTAAAAAACTTGTATGCATCACCGTAATTTATATTAGTTGAATCCAAGCATCCAAAATGAGGTGGTCGTGGTTAGGGATTTTGTACCTTACATATACCAGCTCCGGTGTCAATTTGATGTCGTTGCCATTGACCGTAGCCATTATCGAATCTCCCTCACGCACTCCGCTATTGAATATTTGCATGCATTCATCCTGGTACAACTCAGTTTTGCGCGCATGAAGCAACTCAAACCTTCAGCTTCAATGTAACCCTTTATTTGTTTCCCTTCCTGGCCGTCATAGAAATCATTACTGATGTAATAACCAATATTGGCCATACCCATAATCTTGTCTTAATTGATTGAACGATATTGCAAATTGGGTTTTGATCGAGCCTAGGGTTCGTATGCAATCGAATTTTCCCACAATTGAAAATTGAAAAGGGCGGTTCCACTCCTCAGTGTTTTGGTTGTAGTAAAGGGAAATCCACTCTTTTTTCCCCGATTCTAACCACCGTTGATATAGTAGTGTTTTTTAAAACCATTAACAATGGGAGTTTACCTTAAGTGGAGCCAACTGGTGGATGTAGTTCGGTCAAAAATGTTAGCTCCCTTATGGAGCTATTACTTGAATCACACAAGCCCTGCCCTGGCCCAAAGTACCAAAGGAATAACAAAAGGCCCAGGGCCTCAATTACTAAAACATTGATAATCAATTACCACATTGCTCCCCGTTTATATTTTTCACATGCTTTGTGTTTTTTTTTCACCAAATCTATCTATCGCTTTCATCTATTATTTTTTAATTATTTATATAAATACCTATGAGTGTAATAATAGGTGATCAAAGTAAAGAGAAAGGTTTGTACATGCAATTGCCACCAGTTAATGTGAAGAATGACAATCATCTTCACTACTACGTATATGCAAAAATTTACAATCCTTGCTATATATTTACATATATTTGTGACTAATTCATTTTAACCATTATTATAATTTATTCACCCAAAACAATCACATTCCTCTATTATTTTAAGAATGTTTCTATAAACCCTTATGAGTATATATATGTTCTATATTCACTTACATTTTTTAATATTTCATTTTAACCAGTATGAGGCATTTTAAATAGTAAAATAGTAACACTTTATGGGAAGTTCAAGGAATTAAACAAAATACTTAAAATATTCGAAAACATAGTTGAGAAAGAAAAGAAAAGCCTAATACATACTAGGATGGTCCTCCCACCCCCTTAACATAAACCTTTAAAGTGCGGTGTGCATCTGGGCATCGATATCAATATCAATAGAAGGTGTCGCGGGACAACCACGATCCCTGGCATGCATAAGGAGAGTGTCCCAACTCCAAGATGGCGTTCGACCACTAGTCATATATTCGTAAATGGGACAGTGAAGATGGCCCCAACTGTTACAAAGTGAATATCTCCCGCTCTCGAAGTCGCCAACATATAATTGAATCAAGTCTTCATCAGAGGGCAGGTCTTCTTCCTTGTTGGAGTCCACCCAAGAGTTGTGGTCGTAGGGTGGTTGGGGTTGTTGTGTGGGTTGGGGTGGCCTTGGGAGCATGCTTAGGATTGGGTTATGGTTGTGGTGGCAGAGCGTGATCAGGGTTGGGTTGTGGTGGCAGAGCATAATCGGGATTGGGTTGTGGTGGTGGTGGCGGTGGTTGTTCCATTTTTCTAGGCTTTCCTCGAATAAGGGTTTGAGTTTGGTGTAGGGTCAAGTGTGAAAGCGTTAGTTATTTATATGGGGATACATGCCGTTTAGAGTGGCCGGGACCCTGGTTGAGAAAACAATTCAATGAGGGAGTATTGATTAATTGGATAATTAAATATATACAATTAAAGAACCGGTTGGCTCCTCGAGATGCCACCAGTACAGTTGGCTCCTTTCATATATCCATGAATCAAATCCGTAATTTAACAATCTCACTTATGTATTATTTATTCATTTCTATTCTAAAAATATATATATAAGTGGTAATATAGTTAATATGGTTCCTTACAAAAATCAATTAAGAAAATACATTTTGATGCTGAGTATTTTTTATAACTTTTTTGAGCAAAAAATAAGATAATTATTAATTTTCTCAGTTAATAAAATTAACAACAATTCATATTGTAAACAGTCTCATAGTCTCACTTATGTATTATGAGGATTAGATAATTGCATAAAACCATGTTCCAGTATAAATGTTAGAGTAGCACAATAAAAATCTGGTAATCTTATGTAAAAACGAAATAAGTGAGATGAATTGCATAATGTTATATATTATCCCATATCGGGAATTGACCAATCTTAGCTCTAGCCTGGGCTACTCCACTTATCACCAATTGGTTTTTAAGGTGGAACCTCAGACTTTAAGATGGTATCAGATCTGGTCCACCACACGTGCAGGCCCAACGGCCCACGATGTTACTCTGCGCGACCCGATTGATAAGTCCACGTTGTAAGCCTTTGGCAAAGCCCAGCTACACGTGAGGGGGCGTGTTAGAGATATTATCCCATATCGGGAATTGACCAATCTTAGCTCTAGCATATAATGATCCTGGGCTACTCCACTTATCACCAATTGGTTTTTAAGGTGGAACCTCAGACTTTAAGACATAAAATCATGATTTATTATAAAATTCGAATATTTGGTTAATACACAAAAACTTCACTTGCAAAGCTTGGTAACATAAAAAAAGTGCCTAATGTAGCTCCAAAAATCATGATCATTCCTCCTCCATTTAGGATGCTCATCAACATACTCTTGACTCTCATTCCACTACTTGGCCCAAGCTTTACAAACTAATTTAATATTAGATGAATTCTCATGAACCTTGTAGCTTTGGCCTTGCACTCCTTAAACTCCCTTCTGTTCTCCAACCATTGGTCGCGCAACCATGGATTGTATCTATCTTTAGAATATGGGTTTGGAGCAATCGGCATTTAAACAAAAAAAATAACAAAAAAGGTGGAGGGTGTATTTTTAAGAAAGAAGAAGAATGAATAATCTGAACATAATGTGGCTGAGTCTTTTTTATATGGACGCAAATTGAAACTGACCTTTTGAGTTCCTTTTGTCACTGACCTTTGAGTTTCTTTTGTGTCCTTGCAAAATTACATCTTTTTTGTTGGAAATATTAATAAGAGGTTCACTTTGATTCGTTAATTTTAAAGTGATTGATCTAAATTAATATTTGACTTTAATATGAGTTATACATTTATAATTGTAACAGAGTTTCTATGATATTAAATAGTAGAAATTCATAGTTCAATGAGTGCAAATTAAAATCTTTTCAAATAAAAGTTTTGAGAACACTTTTACTTGTTGAATTGGATAAGTATTTATTCAATGGGACAATAATAAAAGTGTTGGTCAACCAACTATTTTGGAATATGTTGTTTGCATAGTTAAGAACTGAGGTTTACTGTTATTATTGTATTTTTATTTTTAGTCATCTAAATCTATCTTTGACCATAATTTTATGAATACTTGATATCTTTATGTAATTTTAAAAATTGTTATTGTTTCACCCATTAAAATACTATCAATAACAAGGGATTTTGAATCTTAATAGATGAATATACTCCCTCGTTGCGTAATTTAAATTCCAACATATTTTTTTATAACTATGTTTTTTTCCCTGTAGGTTAACAAGCCATGCAAATTTTTTATATACTTTGTGTTCCTTGCCAGTTTGTGCATTGATCAGAAAGAAACGGCTACTTCATTGATAATAAGATCTACTAGCATGGAAGGGAAATAAAACAACACCAACAGAAACAACTATAGCTACACATCCGCATCATAATATACATATAGAGTGCGGCATGCATCGGCCTCCTGTTAATTACCAAAACCGATTTCTGATATAGCGATAGAGTGCGGTGTGCCTCAACATCTCATCATAATCAGTTCTCGGCCTGGCCCTATGCCCACGCTCCCTAGCATGCAGAATAAGATTGTTCAGAGGCAGAACAAGGGTTCCACCCCTCAAAAAGACGCAAAAAGGACATTGAAAATCGCCGTTTTCGTTACGAACATAATATATGCCATGTGGTGGCGTTAGCTGCTCCACATACATATCAATCATCTCTTCATCATTCTGTCCTTCCTCGACAGGGACCTCCTCGGTAGGTGGTTGGGGTTGGGGTTGCGGTGTTGTGTGGGAGTATGATTGGAAATGGGATTGGGTAGTGGTGGGGGTGGTTGTTGGGATTCTCTGCCGTTTGGTCTTCTTGGATCCATTTATCTGAATTTTATTTCAATATTTTGGAGTTTGTTGAGTATGGGTAAGTTTTTGTTGGCTCTAGATATTTGTAGGGGGGGGACATGTCTTGTTTCTTTACGTTATTAGTGTTGTTGTAATATTTTACTTTCAGTCAAGATTAAGGTTGGTTTACATACTCCCTCCGTCCCGGACTAAGGTTATTAATTTGACTTTACACGGAGATTAAGAAAAATTAAATGTTGTGAGTATATGAAAAGTCAAGTAGGAAAAAGTAGGAGAGATAAAGCGTGTAGAAAGTTTTTGTTATGAGAATGACAAGTGGGACCCATTGTCCATTTAAGGTAATAAAGCAACTAAGAACCTTAGTCTGAGACAAACCAAAAAGGAAAGTAAGAACCTTAATTAGTCTGGGACGGAGGGAGTACGTTAAAAAGAGAAGTTTGATTGTCATAAATAATAGATTCTCCCTCCGTTACATAATACATGACATTTTAGGAGCAATATTTTGTTCCAAAATATTTGACGTTTTACTATTACCAAGAAAGACTTACTCTTGTTTATGTCTTCGGTATAGGGGTGGCAAATTGGGTGTTTTGGGTTTACCCATTAAAGTTAAAAATCCATTGGATACCTGGGTATTTTAAATGACGATGCATACTTATCCATTCCACCAATTGTTTGTGGATGTATCACGTAACTTGGGGCTTTGGCCTTGCTCCTTTCAAACTCCTCTTTGTTTGCCAGCCATTCGTCATGAAACCATGGATTGTCCCTCTCTTTAGAATTTGGAGCAATAGGCATTTTTTTAATATACTGAATTAGGGTGTGGTTTGAAAGAAGTTGAATGTGTAAATAGTGCTGTTATTGTTTGTTTATATAGATGCAAATCCAGGGACGACCCCATGCCTGTAGGTGTGGGCCCCGATCAATTATCAGCTCTAGTCAAACAAAAAAAGGGAAACAAATATATATAATATAAATTATTGAGTTATGAATATGCGTAATTACAAAAGGTTTTGGTTGGTTCTTGGAATAATCTAGTACGTCAATAAATAATATGGTTTAGGTCATGATTGGATAATATGGTCCTTAAATATTATTTTATTACTAATGGTATGGAGCGTAGCTGAAACCAGCACTAGCCGGTACGCCAATGGTTGTTCATTAATAATATGTTTGACAAACACAGATAAATTAAGATAAAATTTTGGGGGAAACTAATTTCTCCATAAGTTATAAAAAGTCCTGTATTTATAGGGGTTAAAGTTTAGGGTTTAAGGTTTAGGGTTTAGGCCTTTTATGGTTTAAGAAGGGTTAAAAAAACAGAACTTTTTATAACTTATGGAGGAACTAGTTTCTCCCAAAACCAACTCATAAAACAAACCCTAGTTCATCCATTAATAAGAAACCCTAGTTCTTTTATAATAAGTTTGGCAAACATAATGGGAAAATAAACCCAAGATCATTATTAATAAAACGTGGTTCGTTAATAATAAGCTTGACAAACATAGCCGGAAAATAAAACAACACACCAACTAGTACAACTATCACCCACACAAACGCCTCATGATAAACCTATGGAGTGCGATGTGGCTCAGACGGTCCTCATTTTCAACACTTGCACTTGCATTGGGCCCACGCGCCGTAGCATGCACAATGAGACTGTCCAAACACCAAACAACGGTTGGACGGTTTCTCATGATGCAAAAAGGACACTGCAAATAGCCACTATCATTGAGAATATGAAGTTGACCGTGTGGGCCATTCATATCTTCCATATACCGAGCAATCTTTTGTTCATCCGATATCACGACTTATTCTTCGGCAGACTCCTCCTCGCATGGGGGGTGGGGTTGGGGTTGCGGTTGGAGTTGGGGTTGGGGTGGAGGTGGTTGTTGGGGTTGTCCATCGTTCGCTCCATTATGTTCCATTTGTTTGTGGTTTAAGTAAAGAACTTTGATTGGTTGTGAGGATAGGTTTCAGTTGGCTTAAGCTATTTATAGGGATACGTGAAGTACCTAGTGGGGTTCCATTTATATGGTTTCATTTATACTTTTTTGTTTTGCTGTTTTCAGGGCTAGTTTCGATTACGTTTTACTTTATCTCACAACATATTACACTCATCCCCAACATATCCAAAATATTTGAGGAATAATTTTAGAATGTTGAGAAATTACAATTTATTAGTATTAGAGTAGGTGGTGTGATTCCCAAATAAATATGTGGTTTTGTTTTCTCATTAAAAAAATGTGTGGCTCTATTTAAATAAATTAGTTTAATTTGTTTATAACATATAGTTAAATGCAATGAATCGTACTACTAGGAGTTGGTTGCTTTTCATGCAATGGGTACATGGAAAATATAAATTTAAATAAAATGAAAGACAGTTCAAATTTAATAAAATTAGTTTTGCTTACTCTATAAACAATAGACTTGTATAATTTGTCATGTTACTAAATACGTAAAATCCATTCAAGTATGACTATCTGTTCTTACTATGTTATATGCCACCAGTTCAAACAGTTGTGTGCCAACTAACTATGTATACATTAAAAGTAGTCTCCCTTTGGAAGAGTAATAGATGGCTCCTTGTGGGAACCACAATGCAGTTAGCTCCTCTAACCCATACATAATTTGGGTTTGGTTGGAAAAGAAATCAGGTTTTCCCAATGTGTTCCAACATTAAGTACACGGACGAGCATGCTTGACTGGACTTGATTGTCTAAAACACTGGCATGAGTTGACTGCACCATGTAAACGTCAGGCATGGGCTGTAAAATGTAAAATTCAAATAATCTACTGCAAATTGGTGCAGTTGGCTCCTGCAGCCTATTGTAAAGTTACCTCCTTTAGGAGCTACCGCGTAGTTAACCTCATAGGGGGAGCTAAGTGTCTATTCCCAACGTTTTTGTCTCTAGTACACACACAAGAACACGTGAGTTTGCTGCACCATGTAAAATACAGACATAGGGTATAACAGTAAAAGTTCATTGACTGGACTGGACAATATAAATTGAAGATATGACTTGTATCGGCAGTAGTGCATTGACTGAACGGGTACAATGGTAAAGTTTGCTCCTGTGGGAGCTACTACACACTTCGCTCATTGATGCCATAATTTGGTATTCCTAAGGTATTTTGTCTATATTACTCACTTACCAAATAAGGGTATGGAAAATAAAGACATGGCATGTGAAAGTTATGTTGATTTCACAATAAGCGTGACTGTAGTAGATAATATAAAATAAAGATAAGGAATGTCAAACTAAAAGATGGTCGATGTTACTGGGTAATCGTTCGAAAATATTTATATGTGATGTGAATGTGTGGCTTTATGTAAATAAATTGGTTTAATTTGTTTATAACATATAGTTAAATGCAGTGAATCGTAATACTTGGAGTTGGTTGCTTTTCATGCAATGGGTACATGGAAAATATAAATTTAAATAAAATGAAAGACAATTCAAATTTAATAAAATTAGTTTTGCTTACTCTATAAACAATAGACTTGTATAATTTGTCATGTTACTACATACGTAAAATCCATTCAAGTATGACTATCTGTTCTTACTATGATACATACCACCAGTTCAAACAGTTGTGTGCAAACAAACTATGTTTACATTAAAAGTAGTCTCACTTTGGAAGAGTAACAGATGGCTCCTTGTGGGAACCACAATGCAGTTAGCTCCTCTAACCCATACATAATTTGGGTTTGGTTAGAAAAAAAATCGGGTTTTCCCAATGTGTTCCAACTTTAAGTACACGAACGAGCACGCTTGACTGGACTTGATTGTCTAAAACACTGGCATGAGTTGACTACACCATGTAAACGTCAGACATGGGCTGTAAAATGTAAAATTCAAAGAATCTACTGCAAATTGGTGCAGTTGGCTCCTGCATCCTATTGTAAAGTTACCTCCTTTAGGAGCTACCGCGTAGTCATCCTCATAGGGGGAGCTTAGTGTCTATTCCCAACGTTTTTGTCTCTAGTACACACACAAGAACGCGTGAGTTTGCTGCACCATGTAAAATACAGACATAGGGTGTAAAAGTAAAAGTTCATTGACTGGACTGGACAATATAAATTGAAGATATGACTTGTATCGGCAGTAGTGAATTGACTGAACCAGTATAATGGTAATGTTTGCTCATGTGGGAGCTACTACAAACTTCGCTCATTGATGCCATAATTTGGTATTCCCAAGGTATTTTGTCTATATTACTCAGTTACCAAATAAGGGTATAAAAAATAAAGACATGTCATGTAAAAGTTAAGTTGATTTCACAATAGGCGTGACTTTAGTAGATAATATAAAATAAAGACAAGGAATGTCAAACTAAAAGATGGTCGATGTTATTGGGTAATCGTTCGAAAATATTTATATGTGATGTGAATGTGTGGCTTTATGTAAATAAATTGGTTTAATTTGTTTATAACATATCGTTAAATGCAGTGAATCATAATACTTGGAGTTGGTTGCTTTTCATGCAATGGGTACATGGAAAATATAAATTTAAATAAAATGAAAGACAATTCAAATTTAATAAAATTAGTTTTGCATACTCTATAAACAATAGACTTGTGTAATTTGTCATGTTACTACATATGTAAAATCCATTCAAGTATGACTATCTGTTCTTATTATGTTATATGCCACCAGTTTAAACAGTTGTGTGCCAACTAACTATGTTTACATTAAAAGTAGTCTCACTTTGGAAGAGTAACAGATGGATCCTTGTGGGAACCACAATGCAGTTAGCTCCTCTAACCCATACATAATTTGGGTTTGGTTGGAAAAGAAATCGGGTTTACCAATGTGTTCCAACTTTAAGTACATGGACGAGCACGCTTGACTGGACTTGATTGTCTAAAAAACTGGCATGAGTTGACTGCACCATCTAAACGTCAGACATGGGCTGTAAAATGTAAAATTCAAAGAATCTACTGCAAATTGGTGCAGTTGGTGCCTGCAGCCTATTGTAAAGTCACCTCCTTTAGGAGCTACTGTGTAGTTATCCTCATAGGGGAGGTAAGTGTCTATTCCCAAGGTTTTTGTCTCTAGTACACACACAAGAACGCGTGAGTTTGCTGCAATATGTAAAATACAGACATAGGGTGTAAAAGTAAAAGTTCATTGACTGGACTGGACAATGTAAATTGAAGATAAGATATGACTTGTATCGGCAGTAGTGCATTGACTGAACCGGTAAAATGGTAAAGTTTGCTCTTGTGGGAGCGACTACACACTTCGTTCATTGATGCCATAATTTGGTATTCCCAAGTTATTTTGTCTATATTACTCACTTACCAAACAAGGGTATGGAATATAAAGACATGGCATGTGAAAGTTAAGTTGATTTCACAATAGGCATGACTGTAGTAGATAATATAAAATAACGACATGGCATGTGAAAGTTAAGTTGTTCAAAACAGTAGTAGTAACACGATATCATCTCTAACGATAATCGATTTGACTGACTATACAATACATATATGACAAGTATTTATTTTTTAGACACTAGGTCACGCATCTTACAATCAAAGTTACTGACCGAGGTATTTGGCTTGACTCCACAAGCAAGTAGGCGTGACTGTAGTAGATAATATAAAAAACGGACAAGGAATCTCAAACTGAAAGATGGTCGATGTTACTGGGTAATTGTTCAAAAATATTTATTTGTGATATGAATAATTTAGTTGTAGTAGTAAACTACTCACATTTGTCATTGAGTGTGCATGTTCCAATACATACAATTTAAAGGAAAAGCAGCGGTAAGAGTGATTATTGTTATGAATTAACCAAAAATCACTCAATTTTGTTTCCCAATTAATGTGCTGGTACGTATCACTACCAAATTCGTAGAAGACCGAACATGTTCGGTATATCTCGGTCATGATTAGGTTAACGGTTGTTCAAAACAGTAGTAGTAACACGATATCATTTCTAACGACAATCGATTTTACTGACTATACAATACATCTATGACAAGTATTTCTTTTCTAGACACTAGGTCACGCGTCTTACAATCAAAGTTACTGACCGAGGTATTTGGCTCGACTCCACAAGCAAGTAGGCGCGACTGTAGTAGATAATATAAAAAAGAGACAAGGAACGTCAAACTGAAAGATGGTCGATGTTCATGGGTAATCGTTCTACATTATTTATATGTGATGTGCATGATTTAGTTTAGGCACTAAACTACTCACATTTGTCATTTAGTGTGCATGTTCCTGTACGATTTAAAGGAAAAGCAGCGGTGAGAGTGATTATTGTTACGTATTAACCAAAAAACCACTCAATTTTGTTTGCCAATGAATGTGCTTGTGCGTATCACTATCATGTTCGTAGAATACCGAACATGTTCGGTATATCTCAGTCATGATTTGGTTAACGGTTGTTCAAAACAGTAGTAGTAACACGATTTCATCTCTAACGATAATCGATTTGACTGACTATATAATATACGGACGAGCACGCTTGACTGGACTTGATTGTTTAAAACACTGGCATGAGATGACTGCACCATGTAAACGTCAGACATGGGCTGTAAAATGTAAAATTCAAAGGATCTACTGCAAATTGGTGCAGTTGGCTCCTGCATCCTATTGTAAAGTTACCTCCTTTAGGAGCTACCGCGTAGTCATCCTCATAGGGGGAGCTTAGTGTCTATTCCCAACGTTTTTGTCTCTAGTACACACACAAGAACGCGTGAGTTTGCTGCACCATGTAAAATACAGACATAGGGTGTAAAAGTAAAAGTTCATTGACTGGACTGGACAATATAAATTGAAGATATGACTTGTATCGGCAGTAGTGAATTGACTGAACCAGTATAATGGTAATGTTTGCTCATGTGGGAGCTACTACAAACTTCGCTCATTGATGCCATAATTTGGTATTCCCAAGGTATTTTGTCTATATTACTCACTTACCAAATAAGGGTATAAAAAATAAAGACATGTCATGTAAAAGTTAAGTTGATTTCACAATAGGCGTGACTGTAGTAGATAATATAAAATAAAGACAAGGAATGTCAAACTAAAAGATGGTCGATGTTATTGGGTAATCGTTCGAAAATATTTATATGTGATGTGAATGTGTGGCTTTATGTAAATAAATTGGTTTAATTTGTTTATAACATATCGTTAAATGCAGTGAATCATAATACTTGGAGTTGGTTGCTTTTCATGCAATGGGTACATGGAAAATATAAATTTAAATAAAATGAAAGACAATTCAAATTTAATAAAATTAGTTTTGCATACTCTATAAACAATAGACTTGTGTAATTTGTCATGTTACTACATATGTAAAATCCATTCAAGTATGACTATCTGTTCTTATTATGTTATATGCCACCAGTTTAAACAGTTGTGTGCCAACTAACTATGTTTACATTAAAAGTAGTCTCACTTTGGAAGAGTAACAGATGGATCCTTGTGGGAACCACAATGCAGTTAGCTCCTCTAACCCATACATAATTTGGGTTTGGTTGGAAAAGAAATCGGGTTTACCAATGTGTTCCAACTTTAAGTACATGGACGAGCACGCTTGACTGGACTTGATTGTCTAAAAAACTGGCATGAGTTGACTGCACCATCTAAACGTCAGACATGGGCTGTAAAATGTAAAATTCAAAGAATCTACTGCAAATTGGTGCAGTTGGTGCCTCCAGCCTATTGTAAAGTCACCTCCTTTAGGAGCTACTGTGTAGTTATCCTCATAGGGGAGGTAAGTGTCTATTCCCAAGGTTTTTGTCTCTAGTACACACACAAGAACGCGTGAGTTTCCTGCAATATGTAAAATACAGACATAGGGTGTAAAAGTAAAAGTTCATTGACTGGACTGGACAATGTAAATTGAAGATAAGATATGTCTTGTATCGGCAGTAGTGCATTGACTGAACCGGTAAAATGGTAAAGTTTGCTCTTGTGGGAGCGACTACACACTTCGTTCATTGATGCCATAATTTGGTATTCCCAAGTTATTTTGTCTATATTACTCACTTACCAAACAAGGGTATGGAATATAAAGACATGGCATGTGAAAGTTAAGTTGATTTCACAATAGGCATGACTGTAGTAGATAATATAAAATAACGACATGGCATGTGAAAGTTAAGTTGTTCAAAACAGTAGTAGTAACACGATATCATCTCTAACGATAATCGATTTGACTGACTATACAATACATATATGACAAGTATTTATTTTTTAGACACTAGGTCACGCATCTTACAATCAAAGTTACTGACCGAGGTATTTGGCTTGACTCCACAAGCAAGTAGGCGTGACTGTAGTAGATAATATAAAAACGGACAAGGAATCTCAAACTGAAAGATGGTCGATGTTACTGGGTAATTGTTCAAAAATATTTATTTGTGATATGAATAATTTAGTTGTAGTAGTAAACTACTCACATTTGTCATTGAGTGTGCATGTTCCAATACATACAATTTAAAGGAAAAGCAGCGGTAAGAGTGATTATTGTTATGAATTAACCAAAAAATCACTCAATTTTGTTTCCCAATTAATGTGCTGGTACGTATCACTACCAAATTCGTAGAAGACCGAACATGTTCGGTATATCTCGGTCATGATTAGGTTAACGGTTGTTCAAAACAGTAGTAGTAACACGATATCATTTCTAACGACAATCGATTTTACTGACTATACAATACATCTATGACAAGTATTTCTTTTCTAGACACTAGGTCACGCGTCTTACAATCAAAGTTACTGACCGAGGTATTTGGCTCGACTCCACAAGCAAGTAGGCGCGACTGTAGTAGATAATATAAAAAAGAGACAAGGAACGTCAAACTGAAAGATGGTCGATGTTAATGGGTAATCGTTCTACATTGTTTATATGTGATGTGCATGATTTAGTTTAGGAACTAAACTACTCACATTTGTCATTTAGTGTGCATGTTCCTGTACGATTTAAAGGAAAAGCAGCGGTGAGAGTGATTATTGTTCCGCATTAACCAAAAAACCACTCAATTTTGTTTGCCAATGAATGTGCTTGTGCGTATCACTATCATGTTCGTAGAATACCGAACATGTTCGGTATATCTCAGTCATGATTTGGTTAACGGTTGTTCAAAACAGTAGTAGTAACACGATTTCATCTCTAACGATAATCGATTTGACTGACTATATAATATACGGACGAGCACGCTTGACTGGACTTGATTGTTTAAAACACTGGCATGAGATGACTGCAACATGTAAACGTCAGACATGGGCTGTAAAATGTAAAATTCAAAGGATCTACTGCAAATTGGTGCAGTTGGCTCCTGCATCCTATTGTAAAGTTACCTCCTTTAGGAGCTACCGCGTAGTCATCCTCATAGGGGGAGCTTAGTGTCTATTCCCAACGTTTTTGTCTCTAGTACACACACAAGAACGCGTGAGTTTGCTGCACCATGTAAAATACAGACATAGGGTGTAAAAGTAAAAGTTCATTGACTGGACTGGACAATATAAATTGAAGATATGACTTGTATCGGCAGTAGTGAATTGACTGAACCAGTATAATGGTAATGTTTGCTCATGTGGGAGCTACTACAAACTTCGCTCATTGATGCCATAATTTGGTATTCCCAAGGTATTTTGTCTATATTACTCACTTACCAAATAAGGGTATAAAAAATAAAGACATGTCATGTAAAAGTTAAGTTGATTTCACAATAGGCGTGACTGTAGTAGATAATATAAAATAAAGACAAGGAATGTCAAACTAAAAGATGGTCGATGTTATTGGGTAATCGTTCGAAAATATTTATATGTGATGTGAATGTGTGGCTTTATGTAAATAAATTGGTTTAATTTGTTTATAACATATCGTTAAATGCAGTGAATCATAATACTTGGAGTTGGTTGCTTTTCATGCAATGGGTACATGGAAAATATAAATTTAAATAAAATGAAAGACAATTCAAATTTAATAAAATTAGTTTTGCATACTCTATAAACAATAGACTTGTGTAATTTGTCATGTTACTACATATGTAAAATCCATTCAAGTATGACTATCTGTTCTTATTATGTTATATGCCACCAGTTTAAACAGTTGTGTGCCAACTAACTATGTTTACATTAAAAGTAGTCTCACTTTGGAAGAGTAACAGATGGATCCTTGTGGGAACCACAATGCAGTTAGCTCCTCTAACCCATACATAATTTGGGTTTGGTTGGAAAAGAAATCGGGTTTACCAATGTGTTCCAACTTTAAGTACATGGACGAGCACGCTTGACTGGACTTGATTGTCTAAAAAACTGGCATGAGTTGACTGCACCATCTAAACGTCAGACATGGGCTGTAAAATGTAAAATTCAAAGAATCTACTGCAAATTGGTGCAGTTGGTGCCTGCAGCCTATTGTAAAGTCACCTCCTTTAGGAGCTACTGTGTAGTTATCCTCATAGGGGAGGTAAGTGTCTATTCCCAAGGTTTTTGTCTCTAGTACACACACAAGAACGCGTGAGTTTGCTGCAATATGTAAAATACAGACATAGGGTGTAAAAGTAAAAGTTCATTGACTGGACTGGACAATGTAAATTGAAGATAAGATATGACTTGTATCGGCAGTAGTGCATTGACTGAACCGGTAAAATGGTAAAGTTTGCTCTTGTGGGAGCGACTACACACTTCGTTCATTGATGCCATAATTTGGTATTCCCAAGTTATTTTGTCTATATTACTCACTTACCAAACAAGGGTATGGAATATAAAGACATGGCATGTGAAAGTTAAGTTGATTTCATAATAGGCATGACTGTAGTAGATAATATAAAATAACGACATGGCATGTGAAAGTTAAGTTGTTCAAAACAGTAGTAGTAACACGATATCATCTCTAACGATAATCGATTTGACTGACTATACAATACATATATGACAAGTATTTATTTTTTAGACACTAGGTCACGCATCTTACAATCAAAGTTACTGACCGAGGTATTTGGCTTGACTCCACAAGCAAGTAGGCGTGACTGTAGTAGATAATATAAAAAACGGACAAGGAATCTCAAACTGAAAGATGGTCGATGTTACTGGGTAATTGTTCAAAAATATTTATTTGTGATATGAATAATTTAGTTGTAGTAGTAAACTACTCACTTTTGTCATTGAGTGTGCATGTTCCAATACATACAATTTAAAGGAAAAGCAGCGGTAAGAGTGATTATTGTTATGAATTAACCAAAAAATCACTCAATTTTGTTTCCCAATTAATGTGCTGGTACGTATCACTACCAAATTCATAGAAGACCGAACATGTTCGGTATATCTCGGTCATGATTAGGTTAACGGTTGTTCAAAACAGTAGTAGTAACACGATATCATTTCTAACGACAATCGATTTTACTGACTATACAATACATCTATGACAAGTATTTCTTTTCTAGACACTAGGTCACGCGTCTTACAATCAAAGTTACTGACCGAGGTATTTGGCTCGACTCCACAAGCAAGTAGGCGCGACTGTAGTAGATAATATAAAAAAGAGACAAGGAACGTCAAACTGAAAGATGGTCGATGTTAATGGGTAATCGTTCTACATTATTTATATGTGATGTGCATGATTTAGTTTAGGCACTAAACTACTCACATTTGTCATTTAGTGTGCATGTTCCTGTACGATTTAAAGGAAAAGCAGCGGTGAGAGTGATTATTGTTCCGCATTAACCAAAAAACCACTCAATTTTGTTTGCCAATGAATGTGCTTGTGCGTATCACTATCATGTTCGTAGAATACCGAACATGTTCGGTATATCTCAGTCATGATTTGGTTAACGGTTTGTTCAAAACAGTAGTAGTAACACGATTTCATCTCTAACGATAATCGATTTGACTGACTATATAATATACGGACGAGCACGCTTGACTGGACTTGATTGTTTAAAACACTGGCATGAGATGAATGCACCATGTAAACGTCAGACATGGGCTGTAAAATGTAAAATTCAAAGGATCTACTGCAAATTGGTGCAGTTGGCTCCTGCATCCTATTGTAAAGTTACCTCCTTTAGGAGCTACCGCATAGTTATCCTCATAGGGGGAGCTAAGCGTCTATTCCCAACAAGAAACTTAAAGGGGCTTAAACTCCTAAAATTAATCACACCTCTGTTTTCCAATTTTGTTTCCTCCGTTTTTTTCAACATATTATCTCTCCCAATTTTGTCGCCATTATTTCTACCTACTAAAACCCAAAAAAAAAAAAAAATTAATCATCCCCTTTTGAAAATTATTGAAAATCATGGCCATGGAGATGGAAGCTCAAAATTCAGTTTAAAATCAAGAAGAAGATGATAAAGAAGAAATGACCGAGTTGGTCGGGTCAGAGTTGAGTCATATGACTCAACTGAGTTTGGAAGAGGTTGAAGAAATTATAGGGTACAAGTTCGATAATAAGGATTTATTGAGAGAAGCGTTGACGGATAAAACGTATAAAGATGATGATTTAAATTATGAGCGGCTCGAATATTTGGGTGATTCTGTGCTTACAATGTTGATTGCGAATGAGCAATACTTAGAATATCCTGACCTAACACCCGGTGAGTGGACCCTTCTACGAGCAGCTAATGTGGATACAGAGAAGCTGGCACGGGTTGCCTTGAAGCTTAATTTTCCTAAATATTTACGGCATAATAAGCGTATGCTCGATATACAAGTAAGCCCTATTTAGACATGTATTTTTCTGTCGCGACCCCGACCCGCGGGCCCGGAGTGCGCGAGCTGGACGTCGACTTAAACAATAAACTCTAAAATAATGAAGTTAAAAATTTCCTTTTATACCAAAAGATGATAACACAAAGTTTGAAATCCAACTTGAACAACAAAATATAAACTAGTGTAAGCTCCATAAGCTTACACCCAAAATAATAAAATATACAAATTCTAATGACGTCAAGTTTGGTACAACTATTCCCAAAAAGGTTACACATTTATGTAATGTAAACCCACCAATAACAACTTGCCCAAAAAGCTCAACTCTCGCGACGTCCTCCTCGTGATCAGCAAGTCTAATCCTTTCCTCCTGGGGGGGGGGTTAAGGAAAAACAAAGATAAAAGAAAGGGGGTGAGATAAATCTCAATAAGTTACTAATGCAACTACATGACATGCTATGATGCAATAAGCCATAAACAAGAATAAATATCACTTAGCACATAGCATTTATCAATTAACAGATAGCAGCGGAAATAAACAAGTAACAAAGAATATTAACCAAGGTTTCCCAACTGATAGAACCAAATAAAGGTCGCTGCGCAGCTTCAATAATCAACATCTTCATAGTAGCATGAGAGCTGAAGAGAAAACCCCCGGTACCGGAACCAATAATAATAAGGGGACAGTGACACACAGTCAAGCCCAAAACCAATAGCTAAAATGCTCACAAAGGGCTAGCTCATCTCACATCCAAGGCCAATCTGGAGGAGGGGAATAATGGGGCAAAACAATGGTCAACATCATAATGGACTTGGCTTGTGCCATCATAATGTTTCGCATCGCCCAACACGACACAAATACCAGCTGGACTTTCAAGTAAAGGCTAAGTAATAAAATACTAGCACGATAAACAACTAATGATTCCAAAGTAGGGAACCATTCCACGCAATCACCAAAAAGGTGCAACAACCAACAATCCATCAAAAGATGTTCCAAACATTCTCAAACCATAGTTAAGAAAATCCCGAAGTATAAAACTTAGAACTTAAGTGGACACACTATCCCAACCTATACTACTCGGAGAGAGCTTCGAAACGATAGATTACACGCCCTAAATGGAGTCCGGATGAGCAAGATATGGCCCTCGAAAGATTGGACAAAAAGGGGAAATAAATTTTCATAACAGGGGAGAGGGTGCGCGCGCCTCCTTTGATCAGAAGGAAAATCAAGATTGGAGGAGGAGAGGGTGCGCGCGCCTCCTATGGGAGGGTGCGTGCGCCTCCATCCATCAGAAGGTTTTACCAGAAAGGGGGAGAGGAGGGTGCGCGCGCTTCGCACCAAATGGTGCGCGCGCCTCCGAAGGAATTCAGCAAAACCCAGAATTCTTCCTGGGTTCTTCAACTCGGAAATGGACACAATAACCACCACTTTCACACTCAAATCAACAACCCCAAGGTTAATACTTCTAGATATCAAAACCAAGGTACCCTAGTAACTTAGAAACTTAAAATGGCTCATAAGACATTATTTAGAACATCCAATCCAAGAGAGTTCAACCCAACATCAATTTCTCACAAAATTTATCAAATAAATTGCAATAAACAACAACAATAACATCATACAACCATTGATGAACATTTCTAGCATAAAAATGGGGGAAAAGCAACTTACCCGTATTTCTCAAAGGTGACGGAACTCGAAATTTCTTAGCTTCCTACGATTCTATCGACGATCTAAACATATTTCAAGTTATGAGAAATGAGAGATAATGAGGGGAAGATATCTAGATTGAAGAGAGAAGGAGAGAAGAAAACTTACCCAAACCAAGGAGAGAGAGAGAGAGAGAGAGTATGCTGGGAATGGAGTGTGAGGTGAGGGAGAGGAGAGGGAGTTGATGAATTATTTTGAAAAGTTACACTTAGGGCCCCTCCCCTACTCTACCCAATACAAATAACTGCCCACCAACAATTAAGACCCAACTCTCTACACTAGCACAATTAACCAATTAAATGCTAGGCATAAATTATTATAACACATAAAATGCACACATAATTATCCAAATAAATAAATAATTCAAATAATTAATTAAGCAATTAAATAAATAAATAATCATTTATTACTAAGAAATAGAGACGGGTTTTCGGGTCGTGACATTCACTCCCCCTTAAATAAAATTCGACCTGAATTTTAACGAGACTTACCCGAATTAAAAAGCCACGGATAATTATGCTCCATCTCATCACGAAGCTCCCAAGTCGATTCCTCAACATTGTGATTCCTCCAAAGAACTCTAACCAACGGAATGGTTTTGCTTCTCAACTCTTGGACTTTAGAATCAAGGATTCGAACCGGTCGTTCCTTGTAGGTCATGTCGGGCCCTATATCCTCCGGTACCCTCGGTAACACGTGAGATGGATCATGAACATACTTCCGAAGCATAGAAACGTGAAAAACATTATGTAACCGGTCCAAAGAAGATGGTAACGCAAGCCGATATGCTAGAAGTCCCACTTTCCCCAAAATCTCAAACGGTCCAACAAACCTCGGAGCTAATTTACCCTTCTTCCCAAACCTTCGAATGCCCACCTTCGGGGATACATTTAAGAACACGAAGTCTCCGGTCTGAAAACTAAGATCTCGTCTTCGATGGTCGGCATAGTTCTTCTGTCGACTCTGGGCCGTCTTCAATCGATCCCGAATAATTTTAACCTTTTCCACCGAGTCCTGAACCATGTCAACACCCCAAAGTTTTGCTTCCCCAACCTCGTCCCAACAAATAGGTGACCGACATTTCCTCCCATACAAAGCCTCATACGGTGCCATCTGTATGCTCGACTGATAACTATTATTGTTGGCGAACTCTGCCAGCGGTAGATGTGTATCCCACGAATCTGGAAAGTCAACTGTGCAAGCCCGTAACATATCCTCGAGAATCTGAATGGTTCTTTCAGACTGACCGTCAGTCTGAGGATGAAATGCTGTGCTAAACCTCAAATCGGTACCCAAAGCCTTCTGTAACGCTTGCTAAAATCGGGATGTAAACCTGGGATCTCTGTCTGACACAATACTAACGGGAACACCATGCAATCTGATAACCTCGTGAACATACAAATTCGCAAGTTTCTCCATCGAATAGGAAATGTCAATGGGCAAGAAATGAGAAGATTTAGTCAACCTGTCCACAATCACCCAAACTGCATTGAACCTCCTTCGAGTCCAGGGTAGTCCGGTTACAAAATCCATCGTAATGTGTTCCCACTTCCACTCGGGGATCTCAAGAGGCTGAAGTAGACCCACGGGTCTCTGATGCTCTGCTTTAACTTGTTGACAGGTCAAACACTTCGATACATAATCTGCAATCTCCCTCTTCATGTTAATCCACCAAAATTGTTGTTTTAAATCCTGATACATCTTCGTACTCCCGGGATGAATGGTATACCGGGATTTGTGACCCTCATCAAGAACTCGCTGTTTAATCCCACCGATATTCGGCACACACAATCTGCTACGGTAAGTCAACACTCCCTCGGAGTCAAGCTGGAAGTCCACATACTGTCTATCCCGAGCGTTATCCATAATCTTCTTCAACTCTGGGTCATCCTTCTGAGTATCCTTTATGTGTTGAATTAATGTGGGAAATACATTAAGGTTCGCAAAAATAGCTCCACGCTTCGACTCTTGGGGACGCCAATCTCGAGCATCCTCAAGCATTTTCCACTCACGAATCATCATCGAAGCCACATAAGATTTTCTACTAATCTCATCGGCTATAACATTTTCTTTCCCGGGATGATAGGATATCTTACAATCATAGTCCTTCAAAAGTTCCATCCATCGACGCTTCCGGTTGTTCAATTCCTTTTGAGAGAAGAGGTATTTCAAACTCTTGTGATCGGTAAAAATCTCAAACTTCGCTCCGTAAAGGTAATGCTTCCACTTATGCAACGCCAAGACTATTGCAGCCAACTCCATATCATGAGTAGGGTAATTCTGTTCACTAGGGGTCAACTTCCTCGAAGCATAAGCAATTACTTTCCCATTCTGCATCAAAACACAACCCAAACCCTCTTTCGAAGCATCACTGTAAATTACTAAATCGTCATTTCCATTTGGTAACGCAAGAATAGGAGCCGTAGTTAATCTCTTATTTAATTCATCAAAGCTACTTTGACATTTTTCACCCCACACAAACGGTACATCCTTCCGGGTCAACTGAGTCATCGGAGTAGCAATCCTCGAAAACCCTTCTATAAACCTTCTGTAATACCCGGCTAAGCCCAGAAAACTTCTGATCTCGGTCACTGTCTCGGGTCTCTTCCAATCCACTATGGCTTCTATCTTTGAAGGATCCACAGAAATCCCATCTTTAGAAATAACATGACCCAGAAATGAACCTTCTCGAGCCAAAATTCGCATTTACTAAACTTCGTAAACAACTGCTCCCTCGCAAGAATGGATAAAACTGTCCTTAAGTGTTGCTCGTGCTCCTCTTGAGATTTAGAGTAGACAAGAATGTCGTCGATGAAGACCACCACAAATGAGTCAAGGTAAGGATGGAAAACCCGGTTCATCAAATCCATAAATACGGCAGGCGCGTTAGTCAACCCAAACGGCATAACTAGGAACTCGTAGTGACCATAACGAGTGCGAAAGGCAGTCTTCGGAATATCCTCCGATCGAATCTTCAACTGATGGTACCCACTCCTCAAATCAAGTTTAGAAAACACCACGGACCCTTGAAGCTGATCAAATAAATCATCAATGTGAGGTAGAGGATACTTGTTCTTCACTGTAACCTGATTCAACTTTCGGTAATCAATACACAATCTCAAAGAACCGTCTTTCTTCCGCACAAACAAAACCGGTGCTCCCCACGGGGAAACACTAGGGCGGATAAACCCTCGATTAAGAAACTCTTGCAACTGAACCTTTAGTTCCTTCAACTCTGCGGGAGCCAACCTACACGGTGCTTTCGAAATCGGAGCCGTACTCGGCAAAAGATCTATACAAAACTCTATCTCACGATCGGGAGGCATATCATATTCAGAAGAGAAAACATCGGGAAATTCTCTAACTACCCAAACACTCTCCAAACTAGGGATTCTTTCCTAGTATCAAGCACACTAGCCAAGTACCCCTCACAACCACGATGCAATAATCTCCTAGCTTTCACATAAGAAATGATACGAATATTTCTACTCAAAGGACTAGCCTAAAAAACAAACTTAGGCATATTGGGAATAGAAAAAGTAACAACTTTCTTACGACAATCAACAGAAGCATGAAACTTGCTCAACCAATCCATACCCAAAATAACATCAAAATCTTGTATCGGAAGAACTACCAAGTCCGCACACAAGACATGACCACAGATAAGTACATCACAAGCACGAAAGACTTTATCAGTCACCAAACACTCTCCTATAGGGGTCGACACCTCTAGAACATAAGGTAAAGACTCAAATGCAGCATTTAGCAAAGAAGCAAATTGCACAGATATGTAAGAATGAGATGATCCTGGATCTACTAACGCGCGAGCGCTCACATTAGACACAGAAATAATACCTCCAATAACAGAAGGATCATTGGTAGCTTGTTGTTGATTCATGGCAAATACCCTTCCTTAGACCTTGGGCTTCCCCGCAGCATCTCTTTTCTGACCCTGTGGAGCACCAGCCCCTACCCCAGATGGTTGACCCCTGCCTCTAGTACAATCCCTTGTAAAATGCCCCATTTGACCACAATTGGTACACTTGCCCTGTTTCTTCCAACACCGGTCCTCTGAATGACCTTCCTTTTGGCAATAGGAACAAAGTCTCCTATGTTGGTCCCCTTGGTTCCCGGAAGTAGTTCCCGGGTTCCTTGGGATTGGATGCCCTCGGGACTGAGATTGTCCCCCAAAATTACCTCGGTTATCTGAATGGGTTTGTGGCTTGCTCTGCCCTCCCTGCTTGCTAGTGTTAGTCACCTCGACCTTCTTCTTATGTTCCCCTATATCTTTCTCGATCAAGTAGGCTCGATCCACCGCATCCTGATAAGTTTGAATCCTCTGTGCTATAAGTTGAGTCCGGATAGAAGTCTTCAAACCCCAGATGAATCTCATAGCTTTCTGTTCTTCGGTCCTCACAAGATAGTCACAATACCGGGCTAATTCTGTGAACTTAGCCGAGTACTGAGCTATAGACAACAAACTTTGCTCCAAGTTGAGAAGCTCGATCTCTTTTCGGTTTTGATCTACTACCGGAATGAAATGCTCCTTGAATTTCTGCACAAACAATTCCCACGCATACACTGTGTGAGTATTATCCCAACTCGCTTTAACCCCTTTCCACCAATGCTCGGCGGCACCCACAAGCTTATAAGCCGCGAATCGGACTCTATCCTCGTCCGTGCACCCAAACACATCATAAATTTTCTCCATAGACTCAATCCATAGTTCGGCCTTCTTCACATCGGGCTCACCATCGAACTCCCTTGGTTTTAATTTCAGAAATTGTTCCAACCCGTATCGTGGAGGTGCCACATGCTCCTCTCTTGGCCCTTGGTCATGAATTGCCTTCATGGCCTCCTCAAACATGCCTTGGAACATAGCACGGTTCTCTTCCCAAAGATCATTCTGATTCTGAGCCCCACTAGAACTTTCACCCGTTCTTCTTCTAGCCATTGCGAATAATTATCTGCATAAAACATCAACTGTTACTCACTCCGAACACAACTACCCTCCTAGGTCATACTAGTCCACCTAGACTTATACTTAGAGCTAAACCATAGCTCTGATACCAACTGTCGCGACCCCGACCCCGCGGGCCCGGAGTGCGCGAGCTGGACGTCGACTTAAACAATAAACTCTAAAATAATGAAGATAAAAATTTCCTTTTATACCAAAAGATGATAACACAAAGTTTGAAATCCAACTTGAACAACAAAATATAAACTAGTGTAAGCTCCATAAGCTTACACCCAAAATAATAAAATATACAAATTCTAATGACGTCAAGTTTGGTACAACTATTCCCAAAAAGGTTACACATTTATGTAATGTAAACCCACCAATAACAACTTGCCCAAAAAGCTCAACTCTCGCGACGTCCTCCTCGTGATCAGCAAGTCTAATCCTTTCCTCCTGGGGGGGGGTTAAGGAAAAACAAAGATAAAAGAAAGGGGGTGAGATAAATCTCAATAAGTTACTAATGCAACTACATGGCATGCTATGATGCAATAAGCCATAAACAAGAATAAATATCACTTAGCACATAGCATTTATCAATTAACAGATAGCAGCGGAAATAAACAAGTAACAAAGAATATTAACCAAGGTTTCCCAACTGATAGAACCAAATAAAGGTCGCTGCGCAGCTTCAATAATCAACATCTTCATAGTAGCATGAGAGCTGAAGAGAAAACCCCGGTACCGGAACCAATAATAATAAGGGGACAGTGACACACAGTCAAAGCCCAAAACCAATAGCTAAAATGCTCACAAAGAGGCTAGCTCATCTCACATCCAAGGCCAATCTGGAGGAGGGGAATAATGGGGCAAAACAATGGTCAACATCATAATGGACTTGGCTTGTGCCATCATAATGTTTCGCATCGCCCAACACGACACAAATACCAGCTGGACTTTCAAGTAAAGGCTAAGTAATAAAATACTAGCACGATAAACAACTAATGATTCCAAAGTAGGGAACCATTCCACGCAATCACCAAAAAGGTGCAACAACCAACAATCCATCAAAAGATGTTCCAAACATTCTCAAACCATAGTTAAGCAAATCCCGAAGTATAAAACTTAGAACTTTACTGGACAAACTATCCCAACCTATACTACTCGGAGAGAGCTTCGAAACGATAGATTACACGCCCTAAACGGAGTCCGGATGAGCAAGATATGGCCCTCGAAAGATTGGACAAAAAGGGGAAATAAATTTTCATAACAGGGGAGAGGGTGCGCGCGCCTCCTTTGATCAGAAGGAAAATCAAGATTGGAGGAGGAGAGGGTGCGCGCGCCTCCTATGGGAGGGTGCGTGCGCTTCCATCCATCAGAAGGTTTTACCAGAAAGGGGGAGAGGAGGGTGCGCGCGCTTCGCACCAAATGGTGCGCGCGCCTCCGAAGGAATTCAGCAAAACCCGGAATTCTTCCTGGGTTCTTCAACTCGGAAATGGACACAATAACCACCACTTTCACACTCAAATCAACAACCCCAAGGTTAATACTTCTAGATATCAAAACCAAGGTACCCTAGTAACTTAGAAACTTGAAATGGCTCATAAGACATTATTTAGAACATCCAATCCAAGAGATTTCAACCCAACATCAATTTCTCACAAAATTTATCAAATAAATTGAAATAACTCAAAACTCATCCAAGATTGCAATAAACAACAACAATAACATCATACAACCATTGATGAACATTTCTAGCATAAAAATGGGGGAAAAGCAACTTACCCGGATTTCTCAAAGGTGACGGAACTCGAAATTTCTTAGCTTCCTACGATTCTATCGACGATCTAAACATGTTTCAAGTTATGAGAAATGAGAGATAATGAGGGGAAGATAGCTAGATTGAAGAGAGAAGGGAGAGAAGAAAACTTACCCAAACCAAGGAGAGAGAGAGAGAGAGTATGATGGGAATGGAGTGTGAGGTGAGGGAGAGGAGAGGGAGTTGATGAATTATTTTGAAAAGTTACACTTAGGGCCCCCCCCTACTCTACCCAATACAAATAACTCCCCACCAACAATTAAGACCCAACTCTCTACACTAGCACAATTAACCAATTAAATGCTAGGCATAAATTATTATAACACATAAAATGCACACATAATTATCCAAATAAATAAATAATTCAAATAATTAATTAAGCAATTAAATAAATAAATAATCATTTATTACTAAGAAAATAGAGACGGGTTTTCGGGTCGTGACATTTTCTACCTTTTTTTTTTTTTTTTTTTGTGTTTTTTTGTGTGTGATTTTGTATAATTATGATAAGCTATTAAAGATTAAATACTGATTATTATTATTTTTGAATACAGCTTAGCAAATTTGAGCAAGAGATAGCTTTGCATCCTTTACATTCATTTGAGTTGATAGATCCACCAAAAGTCTTAGCTGACATTGTTGAATCTACAATTGGTGCAATATTTGTAGACACCAATTTCTCCCTTGACATCACCGGCAAGGTACGCGGGCACATTATTATTTGTATTTTTTATATTAATTTATTTTTGTTCACTTCCATATATGGATGGGCGTACTAAATTTGTTTAATTATCTTATTTTATGTGTATAGGTTGTAAAAGAGATGTTGCAACCAATGATTACTACGGAAACGTTCCAGAAGAATCCGGTGACGCGCTTAATGGAAACATGTCAGAGGACGGGGTCGAAAGTAGAGAGAGATTTAAATAATTGGGAGAAAACAGGGGAAGTTAATTATATAATAGATAATAAATTTGCAAGGAAAGGGATTTACAAGGCCAAAAAGTTTAGGGAGAACTCCGTTTTTGTCCATCGTACTTTGGGTCGTGTTTCACTTTTACCATCAAACTTTATTTTTTTCATTTTTACCATCGTACTACAAACAATAGTGTCATTTTATGCCAAATTCGATATTTTATACCCAAATTTGTTTCAATTTGACCATTGTACTACAAAAAATGGTGTCATTTTACACCAAAATTTGGTATGAAATGACACCATTATTTGTAGTACGATGGTAAAAATGAAAAAAAAGAAAGTTCGATGGTAAAAGTGAAACACGCCCTAAAGTACAATGGACCAAAACGGAGTTTGCCCAAAATTTTATAGCAGCGAATAGAGCTGCGGCTGAAGCTTATGAGAATTATATACTGAGAAATACTTTTAAGGAACGGCTGCAAGTTGTGGAGGATGGTAGTGGTAGTTTATCTACCATCTGTTAGTTATTTTTAGATAGAAAGAGATGAATCAATTAAGAGATATGCCATGTTGTTGTGATCTAAAGGATGTTTGTTAGTTTTGATGTCTAATCTTTTGATTATGAAAATTGTCATGTTCAGTAAACTCTTGTGTTATTATCATATTGTTATTATTTGAGTGTAAATACACAATCTTGTGAAATATTTATTTCTTCTAAATAAGAAGATAAAATTGTTTAAAATGTCAAAATTTTACTTAAAAGTGGTTGTTTTAATTTTTTTCAAGTCAAAAAACTGGGGACGAGATATAAATGTCAGGTTTCAAGTGACAAACATGGGGTTGAGTTAAAAATACCACTTCACAATTCGTAGAAGACCGAACATGTTCGGTATATCTCGGTCATGATTAGGTTAATGGTTGTTCAAAATCGGTAGTAGTAACATGATATCATCTCTCATGACAATCGATTTAACTGACTATATTATACATATATGACAAGTATTTGTTTTCTAGACACTAGGTCACGCGTCTTACAATCAAAGTTACTGGCCGAGGTATTTGGCTTGACTCCACAAGCAAGTAGGCGTGACTGTAGTAGATAATATAAAAAAAGACAAGGAATGTCAAACTGAAAGATGGTTGATGTTACTGGGTAATCGCTCGAAAAATATTTATATGTGATGTGAATAATTTAGTTTCAGTAGTAAACTACTCACATTTGTCGTTTAGTGTGCATGTTCCAATACAATTTCAAGGAAAAGCGGCGGTGAGAGTGATTATTGTTATGCATTAACCAAAAAACCACTCAATTTTCTAAATATAAATATACCCCCACATCGCCACATTCATTCCCATCTCAGTCTTCCTCATCTTCCCATATTCATTTTAGAAAATGTCTCACAATCGCTCATCATCTTCTGAGGATATCACCTCTGACTAGGAAGCAATTAATGCCTTAAGTGTATGCCTCCAGAAGTTGACCAGTGGATTACTTTGTTGTTTCACCATGGGGTGGGTGGTACTCAGGTTTACCAATGCCCACTTAAGCCATGCATATGCAGAAAAGCCCGCCAATTGGATCATACAGTATTATTCCAACATTCGATGGATGCTAGCTTCTCCTCCAAATTCACCAATACATCGAAAGGGGAACATTGGGCGTTAGCTACTTTCATGAAAGAAAATTTGGAGCAAAAAAATATCCTTCAACCCAGTTTGGCCGCTCTGTTCATCACAAAAAAAAATATGCTTTCGAATCCCGCTATGAAACTTCTGACAGTGATGTTTAGTATGTTTGTGTTGTGGCTGTTGGTTGTCATTCGACACCACCTACAGTTATCCTCTATCCCTTTGACGTTTGTTTATATTTGCTTCATCTTTGTGATAAGTATTTCGTCTGTTCTTAATATGTAATGTTAAAATATGTCTATCCGTTCGGCTTCCTCAATTTAGTGTTATGTGATGTTATCGTTGTATAAATTAGTTAGTTTCCTTCTGCCTTTTCATCAACCTTTATTTTATATTACATTCCCTTCCAAATTCCACTAATTATTATTCCATCATATATGCATTATAAAAACCCTAAAAGAAATAAATATTATTTGTAAGTAAATGATTAAATACACCGTTCATCCGATTTAATGAACATATCAGGTTGTCGCCTTCACATATTTACATTAAATTTTATCTTCTCTATGTCTTCATTCTCTCCCTTAGACGTTTGTTTATATTTGCTACATATTTGTTTAACTATTTTAAAAAAATTGTTTATTTGTTATGGGGTTCAATGGTTTTTTGAATTATTTTTGTGTAAGAGATCGCAAGTTTTTTTTTTTTTTTTTTTTCCAGAGAAGAAAGAACTGAGTATTTGAGAGAGAAATAGTAGATCACCGGTTTTTGCTCTAAAGGTTTGTATAGAGTGATCCGTATAGGAAATAGTAGATCACTAGTTATAAAAACATTAATAGCAGAATAGTGTGGTTTCCCCCAAATTAATGTTTCCCGCCAGATTAGTAATGCTTATATTAACATCACAGACTCCCCAAATATCACATTTTGACATTGATCCCCCCTGAAAAATTACAATTTACCCCTCAATGTTTACATTATCCCGTACATATATAAACCAAATTAAAGCCAGTGACCATTAATATTTCTCTTAAGCTTGTGATTGGAGTGAAAGGAGAAAGTCGGAGGGCAGAGGAGCCACCCATACCATCGTGCAGCGTCGGAGCCACCTTGTTTTCTTTAAGCTTCCGAACAGGTATCTTCCATCCACTTCTTCCTTTACCAGCTAATCTTTTTGATCTACTCTCAAATCCGAAAACCCCCATATTTATAAACCCCCCAAAAACTTAGGGTTTCAGAACAGAGTGTTGGAAACAATTTATGAAAAACAATGTCATTGATAATGTAGGTATAAATTCATAATTTAGTTTAGTTAGTGACTCTTTTTCATGGTACATTTCATTCTGGTTCTTTTGTTTTGTAGAGAAGTTGTAAAGAATGGACAAAAACAGTGACATAAGCTGTAGGTCTGTGCCGGAAGATTTGATTATTGAAATCCTCTTGAGGCTTCCCGTTAAATCACTTATGCGCTTTAAAACTCTAGCCAAATACTGGCACCGTGTCATCACAAGTTCACAGTTTGTTTATAATCACCTCAGTATAAACCATCAAAGTTCCCGGGTACTCGCTGATCAGTATATTCCAGTTCCTTCAAGATATGAATTCTGCTTTGCACTGTTATCAAATCAATCTGTATCCCATCTTGACACTCATTATCTTTATTTACCTCGTTATATAAACGTGATACTTGGCGCCGTTAATGGTTTATTCCTCTTTGGTCATGGTGACAAATACCTTCGTTTCGCTCTTCTGAACCCCGCGACAAGAGAGATGAAGACCATTTTTATGAGACGATACTTAATCGCGGGTTATATTCTTGTACGTGTTATGGATTTGGATTTGACCCCTTGACTAAAGACTACAAAGTGGTTAGTTTGTGGGAAATATCAGAGGAAGACGTTCTTGTAAACATGGCTGTGTATAGCCTTCAAAATGATTCTTGGAAACATACAAGGCCGAAGATGCATAACATTCTACCTTCTGATTCCATTGCACCCTATATTAATGGTGCATGTCACTGGCTTTTGGAGGACTCGAATATACTCTCATTCAACTTAGGCACTGAAGTTCTCAAAAATATAAACGGCCCACTAAATGTCCATCTGCCAATGCATATCCAACCATCAATTTTGTTCATCCACAATAACGAAACAATCGGCATGCTTGTTGGTACATATAAAAACCTACCTCTGCATAGCCTTGAATTCGAGAAAATAAATGCGTTGGTAATGAAGGAGGAGGGTTGTTGGACAAAACTATTTACTGTAGATGTAAGCAATCTAAGCGTTACGTATGCAGCTTGTGTTTGGAAGAACCAACTTGTTATGGAAACGATTGAGACCCCCACAAACCAGACAATCAGACAGGTGATGTGAGACAACCACCAATGACCAAAATGGTCTTATATGATCCTACTACACGCGGAGTTGAAAAGCTACTTATCCAACCTCAGAATAATTTGTTCGGGTTTCGTCAGGTTTTCATTTATGAGGAGAGCTTAGTTTCACTCGTAGGATCAGGAAAGAGTGAAAGCTTTGCAGAACTTGTGGACGATTTCTGCCCATATGAATACGGTATCGAGTGACCAAAATGTCCAAGATGTGTTTGTTGGGTTTCGGAGTAACATGCACAGCGAAATTAAGAATTTAAAATTTATGAAACCCAAAGCCCATAGATCCATTCATATGATTAAGTCAAATACAACATAATGAATACTAGAATACTAACCCTTGATGCCTTTGATTTTGCAACTTTGAATTCGATGGAGGCTTGAAATCTTGATGACGAACAAAGCAAGAATCACGAACTATGAAGATGATAAGTTTCACCCTCTAGCGGTATCCACACCACGAACGAATATCAAGAACACTTGATCTTGGTTGCTAGACCAAATTATGAAACACGCTTTCACAATTGTAAGAACTATATGGAATTATGAATATTTTTGTTCTTCACTTTTGGGATCTTAGAACAAGAAAAATAACCTCTCAAAACCTTATGGAGGCACTCACAACAATATGTCTAATGGCTGTAAAAAGGATCCTTAAATAGGTCCTAATCCTTAACCCTTAAGGACATAGGAAACCTAAATCCCGTCACCAAATTAGGCAACAAGGAATTCTGGCCGACTTGACTGGAACAGTCGTGCCCTACAATCTGGCACGGTCGTGTCATCTAGTCCGCGCGAATTCCCCAGCCGCCCATTTTCGGCACGGTCGTGCTTGGTAATTTGGCACGGTCGTGCCAATCATGTCGACAGATTTGCCTTGGTTTGGATTTATGGCACGACCGTGCCATTTTAAGGCGCACGACCGTGCCAGAGCCAAACACTGATATATTTCCATAATTCCCATTTAGTCCTTTACGATTCGTTCTATTTGTGTGTGACCCTCTAGAATTACACTAAGTTGGCAATGGGTTCAAATATGAAACCATAAGATATGATTAGGTTCTAGCAAACCGTCATACCTACCCAAATAGTGTAACTAGATACAAGTTCGCATTCCTTTTAGAACATGTCATAATCCCTTTGTCCACGATGTCTTTGAACACAAGTCATGGTCAACAAGTCAACTTGTTTTGTTCAATACTTTTCTCGATCCCGAATATGTTGATAATCCAAATGGCATTGATCCAATCAATCCATTTGAGTTTGGCCAAACATTTCACCAACATCATTCCTTCGAGGGGCCCAAGCTTGACATCTCTCCGAAGAGGGACAAATCCATTTAGCTTATTATTCTTCCCTACGTGAATCCAATCATGCCAATCATACACTTTATAACTACCGTGTTAAGGCAGCGTTTGAATATGTCAAACATAATCTTCATCAAGTGGAAGACTATAATAACTTCATGTCTAAGGATTCAAATGACATAACTAATATGAGATTTATATATGACATCGACCATGACATAAATCTCATACCGCGGGTCATGTCCAGTACCTTGTTCCAAACAAGTACCCATAAATCTACCATGATCATCCCATGATCATTTAGCCTTTATACTAGTGCTTAACAAGCTCTAGGGACGGAGATTATTATAAGCAAACACGAGCCATAATAATAATCTTATTATCTCTTTATTATTATGAATAAAATGATAACTTATACAACGTTTAACAAACGTGCCTAGGGCACCAACACCAACAATCTCCCACTTTCCCTAGGCCCAATTCCCTAGGTATCCAATACCCATGGACCTAACATGACCATCATGTCTTAGCTTGTGGAAGTCCCATTGTTTAGTGTGTAACGTTATCATTAGTAGGTACTTTGCATATATGTACGTCTCCCTTATCAACGATTTCTCAAACGATAAGAGCACGCCTAAGTATGTGTTTGGATTTGGGATGTGCTCTTGGTTCCTTTGCTTGATCAATAGCACCACTATTATCACTAATATGGTCTATTGGATTAGCAATACTAGGAACCATCTTAAGTTCACCAATGAACTTCTTAATCCAAACAACTTCCTTTGCAGCATCCTATGCAGCGATATACTTAGTTTTAGTCATAGAATTAGCGACTGTACTCTGATTGGAACCATTCCAACTTACAGCTTCACCATTAGTTATAAAACTCGATTGCGATTTTTCTATTATCTTTGTCAGTTTGGAAGTATGCATCCGTGTACCCATATACGACGAGATCATCTTCCATCCCTCCATAGATCAAAACAAATCTTTAGTCCTTCTAAAGTGCTTTAAGAATTGTTTCACAGCCATCCAGTGACTCTCACCGGTTGTCAGATTGATATCTACTCGTCATGCTCCAAGCATTAGATATATCCGGCTTAGTACTTATCATGGCATCATGGATCCAATTGCCGAAGCAAATAGCATTTCATTCATTTTCTCATGCTCATCTTTTGTCTTTAGGACATTGAGTCTTGCTTAGAGAAACTCCATGTAACACTGACAAATGTCCTCTCTTAGAATTTTCCTTGCAGAATCTTCTTATGACTTTGTCAATGTATGTACATTGGCTTTAAACCATTTAGCTTTCTTGATCTATCTCTATAGATCTTAATGCCAATGATTTATGCGGCTTCATCCATATTCTTTATTGCGAAACACTTTCTTAACCAAATCTTTACAGATTAAAGTGTAGGAATGTCGTTTCCAATGAGCAATATGTCATCCACATATTAGATAAGGAATAACACATGCTCCCACTAACCTTATTGTATATACAAGATTCATCTTCGTTCTTGATCAAGCCAAGCTCTATGACTTATCAAAACGGAGATCCCAACTCCAAAAAGTTTGCTTCAATCCATCCAATGAATCTTCACAACTTTCATACCTTTTAGAATTTTCTTGACTATCAAAACCTTTAGTTTGTATCCAATATATCCTTAAGTGAGTTCCCATTGAGGAACGCTTGTTTTGACATCATTTTGTCAAATTTCATATTCCAAATATGAACATGTGACTATGAAAATTCTAATAAGTTTCTTGCTACCCATGTAAGATTTTCTCCAAGAAAAGTCACTCATCTCCTTTGGTTTTTACACCTTAGGTTAGAATGATCAAGTTCCAAACTTGATTATTATACATGGATTGCCTTTTAGATTTTATGACTCCAAGCCATTAATCTAAATGTGGAGTTGATATTGCATCTTTGATAGGTGGTAAATACTTCATTCTAAATGAACTTTACCTCAATACTTTCTATTTCGAAATATCCAATATTTCTACTAATAGATTGTATCCTATCATGTATTGCAAGTATTTGTATATCTTGAACAGACTTTCACGACACCTTGTGAAAACTTGTTCAACTTCCATCTTAGGTTAAAATATATTTTCTAGGTCTCGAACCATTCGAGATACATTTTACTCCCACTGATTCTTTTAGAGATAAACCACTTATCTAGAAAAGTATCATCATAGTCAACAAACCATTTGTTTCTTATGAGTAAAATTATTATCCTCAAGTTTCCTTAGGATATCCCATGAAAGTATATTTATTAGATTTAAATGTGAGTGTGTCCCAGACAACTCCTTTCAAAAAGGGTCTCACCATCTTAAATCTTTATGAAAGACAAACCGAGTTTTCTTTCATCATTTAACCTCTTTTGATGAAACTCGGATTAGTATAATCATAGCGGTTTTAAATACATAACCCCAAAATGAATAATGGAAGATCACTTTGACTTTGTCATCCAACGAACCGTATCCAATAAGGTTCTTATACTTCCACGCAGACATATCATTTGATATTCTTAGTGAAGTTAATTTGTGAAACCATTTCACAACTTTAATGATGACTGTCAAATTCTTGGTTTAATTATTCATCATCATGATCCAATCATAATTTTTGAATAGTTTTACCAAGTATAACCAAAATTCTCTTTTAGCATTTCTTCTTAATGCACCATACACATCGAAATGTATTAGGTCAATTAAGACATTAGCCTTTTTACCAATCATAGTAAAAGATGTCTTGATCCAAGTAAATAAGATTTGCATAAATCATGTGATTCCAAATCATATGACTTAAAACTCCGTCCCATGGAATTTTAGATATGCATTTCTCATTTATTTGGTCAAAACAATAATGCATAAAGAATTTTAATTGTTTATGTTATAGTCTTTATTACTTTGTTCTTCAAGATTTAGGATATAAGATTTATTTATATGATAACACAATGAAGTAAATCATAATAAATAAAGCACTTTTCTTATTCCAAATAAGAAATTAATATCCTTCATTATCTTATAACAAAATAATATTTCCTACTTCATTAGTAAAGCCACTTTACAAGTGTTTTATGAATAATGTTGCAACTCTTGCATCATTACCACTCATAGATCAACCGTTACTAAAAGTAGTCTTTCAATTTACTAATTATTCTGGCATCCAATACCCAATAATTAAATTTAGAAAGATTAATTTATAACATAAATATCCCAAGTGGTAGTCCCACTACCATTCTTTTATTGATCGTCCATAATTATGACTACAATTTTAGATGGTCAATCCAATTGCCACTTTACCAAATTGCATCAATTAGAGTTATAATTTTAACCACAATTATTTCCTTTAGGTTTGACAACTCTTGTCTTACCTTTTGACTACAATTTTAGATGGTCAATCCAATTGCCACTTTACCAAATTGCATCAATTATTTCCTTTAGGTTTGACAACCCTTGTCTTACCTCTCCTTTGGCACTTGGCCCCTTTCCATCATGAACCATGAGCATTGGAGAACCATTCTCCAATATCTTCATCTTCGCCGTTTTTCAGCATGTTAATGCAATTCGAAGAGATTCTTATTCATTCTAAGCATGTCATAGTTCATCACTAAGTGATCATAACATTTGAACAATGAATCAAGAATGAGATCCGTGGCTTGCTCCAATCCAATTGGACAACCAAGTTTCTCAAGATGCTCTACGTAGCCTTTATCTTAAGCATGTGAGGTTCCACTTATTGCCCTTTACTCCTTTGCATGAAGTGAATGCAATAATGGTTTTATACCTTTCTTGCCTAGATTGCTCTTTGAAACATGTGACTCAACTTCACGCCTATCTAATAGGCTTCCAAAGTTCCAAACTTTGTTGAAGTTTTGAGAACATAATCGTGAGCTTGAGACAACTCACATTCCTAGAATCATACTCATAATTCTTGTGATTGTCTATTCCGGCATTAGGTTCTTTAGGAATTGGCCCATCAAGAATGTACAACCCATCTTCTTGCCTTAGAACCATTCTTAGGCTCAGGATCCAATCCATGAAGTTTGTACCATTCTCTTTGAAGCTCATCCTTCTAAAGGATTGATCGCAACGAAGTTAGTTGTCATTATCTACAACTCATGCAAAATTTCCAAAATTTTACAAGTACCAATCTCATTAAAGAGATAAATAATATATTTTCCAAAAATACTCCCACTAAATTATATAACCTTTTTATACATCCAATGTATAATATAATTTAAATGGGTTAAGATCCAACTTTAATTTGATTTTAAGTCCGCTATGGCAGATTACACAAAACCAAATCAATTAGGTAGACAACCCTGTCAATCATATCCAATATGACTCTTAGATCCTTTTTCTGAGATTCTTTTAAATTGGGCTAAGATCCATCTTTAATTTAATTTCAAGTCCGCGGAGGCGGATTACACAAAATCAAATTAATTAGGTAGACAATTTCTTGTCAATCATATCCAATATGATTCTTAGGGATCCAATTTCAAAAGCATGTTTAATCTCATCTTTGCCTAGGCCCAAAACTGTTTTAACGCCTTGTTAAGTCCAACCATTTTAAACGTATGGTTAATGTGCCTCGCTAGGGCGTGCCCACATTATCTATCTTGCTCATACATAAATAAAGTTAATGCACCTCGCTAGGGCGAAAACTACATTGAAATTATTCATATACTAGCAAGTGTTTTAATCATGGCATGGCAAAAGGGACTTAAAACTTTCTTGAAGGTTTATTATCATATAGCATGCAACATATTTATGAGCACATAAGATAAACATGTTACACATCAAGTTTATCCACTAAATTAATAATCATTAATTTAAGCATAATATTTATGTGTCAGTAGTTTCTCTATAATTATGAGGATGAGACTCTTTGAACCTTGGTTATCATCTCCAAATCAAGACAACAAGAAGTGCAGCTGAACTAAGCCATTAGGCAACCACAATTCCGCACTAATTCAAGAAACCAAGAAAGTAGTCCATGTGGCCGAAACTAAGCAATAGATGGTCTCGATGAACGTAGGCCAATTGCATCCACAATTCCATATGGATCTCCAATCTTTGAATCAAGAACTTTGTTTCTCAATTTTAGCAATTATGAACTCTTCATAATTCTAACATCGTTTTATCTTTGAATCTTTGATTGCGATCAAGTTTGGGAAACACAATCTCGATGAACGTAGATTAGCCATCCAAACCTTTATCCAATCTTAGAATCACAAGACTAAAACAAATAGGAAAATTAAACCCTAAAGTCCAACCCCAACCCTAGCACGAGCCCCCGCGCCAAAACCCTAGGTCCGGCCGGGTCTCTGCATGGGTCCAGTCGAACCCCGTCGAAAATTCCAAATTTTAAAGTTCCAAAATTTATCTCAAAATTGTTTTCCCGATTCAATTTGGATTTGGTGTTCTTGGTGATCCAATCACCATGATCATCAAAACCTTGAATAAACCATTTATTCTTGAATCCCTAGAATATCAAAACTTTGATCCAATCAAAATTGATAATCTAAACAATTTTAAATCCACCATAATTTTAATTGCGATTGAACAGTGCGTTTAAAGTTCATCAAACAATAAACCACATAAAATGCATAGACCACATAAACATCATAATCCCAATATTCAAATCATGCTAGGCACATAAACAAACAATTTATATACACACAACATGATTATGTATTGAAATAATCAACATGAACGGGGCTCTGATACCACTGTTGGGTTTCGGAGTAACATGCGCAGCGGAATTAAGCATTTAAAATTTATGAAACCCAAAGCCCATAGATCCATTCATATGATTAAGTCAAATACAACATAATGGATACTAGAATACTAACCCTTGATGCCTTTGATTTTGCAACTTTGAATTCGATGGAGGCTTGAAATCTTGATGACGAACAAAGCAAGAATCACGAACTATGAAGATGATAAGTTTCACCCTCTAGCGGTATCCACACCACGAACGAATATCAAGAACACTTGATCTTGGTTGCTAGACCAAATTATGAAACACGCTTTCACAATTGTAAGAACTATATGGAATTATGAATATTCTTGTTCTTCACTTTTGGGATCTTAGAACAAGAAAAATAACCTCTCAAAACCTTATGGAGGCACTCACAACAAAATGTCTAATGGCTGTAAAAAGGATCCTTAAATAGGTCCTAATCCTTAACCCTTAAGGACATAGGAAACCTAAATCCCGTCACCAAATTAGGCAACAAGGAATTCTGGCCGACTTGACTGGCACGGTCGTGCCCTACAATCTGGCACGGTCGTGCCATCTAGTCCGCGCGAATTCCCAGCCGCCCATTTTCGGCACGGTCGTGCCAATCATGTCGACAGGTTTGCCTTGGTTTGGATTTATGGCACGACCGTGCCATTTTAAAGGCACACGACCGTGCCAGAGCCAAACACTGATATATTTCCATAATTCCCATTTAGTCCTTTACGATTCGTTCTATTTGTGTGTGACCCTCTATGATTACACTAAGTTGGCAATGGTTCAAATATGAAACCATAAGATATGATTAGGTTCTAGCAAACCGTCATACCTACCCAAATAGTGTAACTAGATACAAGTTCGCATTCCTTTTAGAACATGTCATAATCCCTTTGTCCACGATGTCTTTGAACACAAGTCATGGTCAACAATTCAACTTGTTTTGTTCAATACTTTTCTCGATCCCGAATATGTTGATAATCCAAATGGCATTGATCCAATCAATCCATTTGAGTTTGGCCAAACATTTCACCAACATCATTCCTTCGAGGGGCCCAAGCTTGACATCTCTCCGAAGAGGGACAAATCCATTTAGCTTATTATTCTTCCCTACGTGAATCCAATCATGCCAATCATACACTTTATAACTACCGTGTTAAGGCAGCGTTTGAATATGTCAAACATAATCTTCATCAAGTGGAAGCCTATAATAACTTCATGTCTAAGGATTCAAATGACATAACTAATATGAGATTTATATATGGCATCGACCATGACATAAATCTCATACCGCGGGTCATGTCCAGTACCTTGTTCCAAACAAGTACCCATAAATCTACCATGATCATCCCATGATCATTTAGCCTTTATACTAGTGCTTAACAAGCTCTAGGGATGGATATTATTATAAGCAACCACGAGCCATAATAATAATCTTATTATCTCTTTATTATTATGAATAAAATGATAACTTATACAACGTTTAACAAACGTGCCTAGGGCACCAACACCAACAGTGTTGGGTGTAAAAGTTTTTGTAAATTGTGTTTTATATTGGCTATGTGACCATATATGTATCAATGTCTTGGAAAACTCTTATGCATTATGTCACCAGTTCAAACATTGGGTGTATGAGTATAATTTGGCATCATAAGTGTGCCTGTGTGTTGACAATATTTGATTTTGATGCATGCTATTTGGTCAACTATTAACAATTTCACATTACTATGCCTTATCTTCCTAAAACGTATCATGACAATTAATCCCTCCGCTAAACAATAAGAGACACTTTTGGTCAAACTTACAAAAGTCAAACATATGTAAGTTTGGCCAAAAGTGACACTTATTGTGAAACTAAGGGAGTACAAAGTAAAAGGTAGGTTGGCTCCTAGTGGAGCTACAAAACCCAGGTGCAGTTGGCTCCTAGCAGAGCTACAACACAGTTTTTCTAACGTATCGACTCTATCATATTGTGAAGATGATGAAAGACGTTCATTACATTATGGTCATCACATTAAATGGTTGTCTAGTACTAGCATCATATTTTACTACAATTTGTTAGGAATTTATATGTTCTCATTTAAAATTATTATTTGAAGTTAAATGTTCACATACTCGCTAAATCTTTTATGTGGGTTTTGGAAGTGCTGCATATAAAACAAAGAATGTTTAACCACTTGTAAGTTTACATTTGTAGTACAAATTTCATAATTGACAAGGTGCGGCTGTACCCTAAATAAATCAGGCCAGTAAGATTTTATTGGATAATTATGTATTCATTTGGTGTATAAAGAAAAACAAATGTGTGAATAGCATAACTCTTCCTAAATATCTCGACCACATGTGTATAGCACGTGATGAACAGTCCGATCAAAATTTCAAATTTCAAACTTGAAATCAGGTTCTTTAAATTGTAATCACAAATACACATTTGGGGAAATCGATTACTGTTTTTCTTTCTTAACAGTTTAGGTCAAGAAAATGCATTCGAACAATTCGAATGATAGGGAAAGCAAAAATTCGAATAGCAGTTCCGATCGCATCTTCACGTGCAAGTGTGGTGTCAGAGCTCGAGTATGGATATCTCTGAGTGATGCAAACCAGGAAGGAGATTCGTAGGTTGTCCTAACTTCGGAGTAAGTTGTTCTTGTTCGTTCATATGTAAGGAATTTGATCACAATCTTTAATAACTTATTATTGTCTAACAAATTTCTCTGTTAACAGGATCCAATAATAAAGAATTGTGATTTTTTTCATTGGATTGACGATGCAACTAACGAGAGGATAAAGAGTGTGTTTGTTTATCGGCGCGTTGAAATTAATCAGTTGAAAAAGCTATTGGAGAAGAAAGAGGTGGAGCTCAGTCATGCTGTTAAACTGAAAGAATATGCCCAGAAACTTGAGAGACGGCTAGCATTTGCCTGGATTTTGGTTGGGGTCATCTCATTTTTACTCTTTGGTGTACTGATTGGAAAAATGAACAGGGGTATTGGTTCGTTTAAGAATAGGCTGATGCCCTGGTTTTTCTAAGGCATATTATATGTAATGAAATTATGCAGTGCTCTCATGTCTAATACATTATCGATTTTGTTTCAAAGATAAAGAATTCAAAGCAGAGAATCGACATCATATTCCATTGCAATACAACATTTTGGTTCACACAAATGAATGATCATTGCAATACAACATTTTGGAAAATTTAAGTACCTAAATAGTGTTCATGTAATTGTAAAGTGCTAAGTGCATGTAAGCATCGTGCACTCCCTCAATGGGCCTTACTGCACGGTCACGAGCATGTGATAGCAGAGTCTCCCAAGTCCAAGTTGGCCATCTGTTACTGCTCATATGGCATAAGGGATAAGGACAGTGGAGATTATCCCACTGGTTATAGAGACATAACTCCCCCGTCTTCAACTGCTGCCCACACAATGCAATTTCTTGCTCCGGTAGAAGCCCCCTATTGGAATCCCACTCATCTATAACCTCCCCATCTGAATCATTGGCAGCCTGATTTGTGTCGTTGAGAACAATTTTGGTATGGGGATGTAGTGGTGGTGCAGGTTGGGGTGGTGGTGGTGGTGGTGCAGGTTAGGGTGGTGGTGGTATTGGTACAAAAGGTTGGGGATGTAGAGGATTATCGCCGCCACCGTTTGATCCATGTGGGTATATATCTGCCTATTTATGGAGTTGTGATGGGTTTATATGGATGAATGAATAACTTAAAATGGTATTTATACCCAAACTAACTTATACCCAAATGGATCCTAGGAAAAAGTTCTCAAGAAGTAGTGACGTAAGAAATGGGATCTTAGTCGAAGGAAGAACTTGAAGCTGTCGAACTCGACTTTCTCAGTGCAACTAAAAAAAAAGACTTTTAGCTCTTTTGGCTGACTTTTAGCCAAGCGGGGCGGCTATCCGTATCGCCTGCAATTCTTCCCAGTATGAAATGAGTCAAGAATCACCTACTTTCAATTTTCCAGAACATACGAAAAATGATACTAAATCTCGGCGGTAAGAGCTAACCCATAGTTATCTCAAAAGGGAGCTGAATGTTAAGTATCTATTCCAAACGTTTGTTGTCTATATAGTACACAAGCAAGAACCCACGAGTTTACTGCAATATGTAAAATATAGACATATCCTACAAAAGTTAAAGTTCATTGTCTGGACTGGACAATGTAAAAAAACATCAACATCTTTTTGGAAACGAGGGGGTTTTAAAGGCTAAAAACTACTTTTTCCTAATGTTTGAGTACAACTAAATATTTTTACAAGATTTTGTTGTCAAGATTTAATCGGGCTCAAGAACTAATCTTTTTGAATGGTCATTTTTTTCCTGTGATATCTGCAAGTGGTTTCTACATCAATTATTCATAAAAATGAAAGTAAGTATTATAACTTAGATAATACTCCATCTGTCCCATTAAGATAGTCTCATTTTGATTTTTTATGGTAAAAAAAATGAACTTTGAACAACCATTGGTGACGATCTAATCATTCTAGTGAAATTCTAAAATTTGCAAAATATTGGTCTAAGTTCAATGAATTTCACATTATATGATCAGTTTATATAGACTGTATTATTTTCACATTTCAATTGTTAAGATTTTTCACAAGAATGTCTTTTTAAATTCTGTTGTTCTTTTACAGTTTTTATGATATTTTCACATTTCAATTGTTAAGATTTTTTCACAAGTATTATTTTACATTTTTTAATGATATTTTAGGTATAAATATTATATGATTTGTTGGACTGGACAATGTAAATTCAAGAAATGACTTGTATTGCAAAAGTGCCTTGACTGAACCGAGGTATAATGGTAAAGTTTGACTGCAATAGTCACTCAAAACACATTAACTCAGATTCATCGAATGCGGACAGTTGGCTCAAGTATTAATGGAAATACATTATAATTTTAAAAAGTTTCAAATTCATCTCTCTCTATATACTCCCTCCGTCCCATTTAAACTACAAAAATTTCCCTTTTGGGTGTCCCATTTTAAACTTCAAAATCCAGAAAAGGAAAGTTATTTATACTTTTTTATTTAGTGGGACCTACATGTCATACACACAACAACTATCCACTAACTATTCCCTACCCCACTTTCTCTCTCCTACCGCTTTCTATACTCACAACACTCTACCCCACTATCTATATTTTATAATATAAAGATTCTCATCTTAATTCTTGTGCCCACTTTTTTTCTTGAAGTTTAAGATAGGACGGAGGGAGTATATGACATTTTTGTGTTTGTTTGCTATATTTTCATTCTTATATAACATATTTGTTTCTCATCTAAATACAGTAATCTATCCCAGAGAATGAATTATGGTAAAGGCAATGGTAAGGGTAAGGGTAAGGGTAAGGGTAAGGGTAAGGGTAAGGGTAAGGGTAAGGGCAAGAGCAAGAGCAAGGGAAATGTTCCACATTCCACTCAGTCAAGTTCCCTTGATGAGGTTGAAGAAGACAGGTTATTTCTGATTTACTAGAGGTGCACCACAAGGCTTCAATACATTTTTCCGTCTCATGTCCAAGACGTAAATATGTTATTTCGTTGTCCATTGGCGCCCTATACGGGGTGTACTACTAGACCCAAGGATTACACGGGAATACTCAACCATGCTATTGAGTTCAGTAAATCTGAAAGATTTGGTGAAATTGCTAGGATTGAACACAGAAAACTTGCGGTTTATTTGGATACTGTTTTGAATGCGTGTGATCCCAAAAACAATACATGTTGAACGATGGAAGTGATGGTGCGAGTCCTAGTGGTGATGGTAGTGGTATTTGAATTGATGGAGTATTTATTTATTTTAGTTGTGTTCTAGTATCGTCCAAACATCGAACACCATCTATATTATTTTAAATTTCGTTAAGAATTTTTATGCTATTTATTTATGCTTTAATCTTGTGCTAGTATATGTGCAATGTTTTAAAAAATACATGCGGATTCGGTTAATATTTTAATGAATGAATCGAAGTGCAGTGTTTAAAAGATTGAAAATGGATATGGATTCAGTAGTGAGGTTGTTATTATTCGTAAATGATTTTCAGTGGCTAATGTACAAAAACTGAATACACAGTGTTAGTGGGAAAACGTTTGGTACTATTAAGGTTTACAAAGTTGGAAAATTACAGTTGCTTACGACAACATGCAGATAAGTAGGAAACACAAAAAAAAATATATATATATACGAAACGGGAATACATTAAAGAAAACATATTACACGGAGATGATCATGAGAACAGAACGAAAGTAGAAGAAAATAAGTAGGAGAACATTACAATGAAAGACAAAAGGCTGGACCTAAATACCATGAAACTGAAGAGGATTAAGTGAACGGAAGAGAACGATAATAAGAAAAAAAAAAATGATGAAGAAAGACATGACTTAGACAAGCATAAAACTTAGCAAACAACTGAACCACCATGACCTGCGATACCTCCCATTGAAGACCCACCATCAGAGTCTTCATCATCATTACCAGCAAACGACTTTTTCAGTTCAAATTTGTTTCATAGGTGTGGTTCGAGTAAGCCATTGAGTTTGAACAATTTCTTGAAAAACTCTGCCAATGCCCAATGTTCACCCCTTGATTTGGGAGTAAAGTTTCCAGATGAACGTACATCAATCACATACTGAAACAATGCAGTGTGATCCATTGAACGATATTTGCGACATGAGCATGGCATTAGCAGGCATTCGTACTTTGTGGGCTGGTTAGCAGAAGTTGTGGAGAAATTTAGTTTTCCAGCTTCAAGTTTTTTCATGCATTCATTGAATGCATGAATAAACTCGTTATTGGTCTCGGAGTCGTCAGAGGAGGTGTAGGTGTTATCAGCCATAGAAGAGGACAGAAAGAAGAAGAGAAGTTTTGGTTGAAATGAGATATGAAGTGAAAGAAGGGGTATATAAAGATGAAGAATTAACGATAGTTCAACTACTAATCTTTATCACTTATGGATATATTCATGTATGTCTCGTATATCTCGGTAATGATTAGGTTAATGGTTTTTCAAAAGCAGTAGTAGTAACATGATATCGTCTCTCATGATAATCGATTTAACTGAATATATTATACATATATGACAAGTATTTGTTTTTTAGACACTAGGTCACGCGTCTTACAATCAAAGTTACTGACCGAGGTATTTGGCTTGACTCCACAAGCAAGTAGGAGTGACTGTATTAGATATTATAAACAAAAGATAAGGAATGTCAAACTGAAAGATGGTCGATGTTACTGGGTAATCGTTCGAAAATATTTATTTGTGATGTGAATAATTTAGTTGTAGTGGTAAACTACTCACATTTGTCATTAAGTGTGCATGTTCCAATACATACAATTTAAAGGAAAAGCAGCAGTGAGAGTGATTATTGTTATGAATTAACCTAAAAATCACTCAATTTTGTTTCCCAATTAATGTGCTGGTACGTATCACTACCATATTCGCAGAAGACCGAACATGTTCGGTATATCTCAGTCATGATTAGGTTAACGGTTGTTCAAAAGCAGTAGTAGTAACATGATATCGTCTCTCATGATAATCGATTTAAACTACTATATTATACATCTATGACAAGTATTTGTTTTCTAGACATTAGATCACGCGTCTCACAATCAAAGTTACTGACCGAGGTATTTGGCTTGACTCCACAAGGAAGTAGGCGTGACTGTAGTAGATAATATAAACAATAGACAAGGAATGCCAAACTAAAAGTTGGTAGATGTTACTAGATAAAGTTACCTCCTTTAGGAGCAACCACATAGTTATCCTCATAGGGGGAGCTAAGTGTCTATTCCCAATGATTTTGTCTCTAGTACACACACAAACGCGTGAGTTAGCTGCACCATGTAAATACATAGGCTGTGAAAGTAAAAGTTCATTGACTGGACTGGACAATGTAAATTGAAGATATGACTTGTATCGACATTAGTGAATTGATTGAACCGGTACAATGGTAAATTTTTCTCCTTTGGGAGCTACTACAAACTTCGCTCATTGATGCCATAATTTGGTATTCTCAAGGTATTTTGTCTATATTACTCACTTACCATTAACAAGGGTATGGAAAATAAAGACATGGCATGTGAAAGTTAAGTTGATTTCATAACACCCCAGTGATACAGTTGGCTCCTGTAGCCTATTGTAAAGTTACCTCCTTTAGGAGCTACCGCATAGTTATCCTCATAGGGGGAGCTAAGTGTCTATTCCCAACGTTTTTTTTCTCTAGTACACACATAAGAACGCGTGAGTTGGCTGCACCATGTAAAATATAGACACAGGCTGAAAAAGTAAAAGTTCATTGACTAGACTGGACAATGTAAATTGAAGATATGACTTGTATCGGTAGTAGTGCATTGACTGAACCGGTACAATGATAAAGTTTGCTCATGTGGGAGCTACTACACACTTCGCTCATTGATGCCATAATTTGGTATTTCCAATGTATTTTGTCTATATTACTCACTTACCATTAACAAGGGTATAGAAAATAAAGACATGGCATGTGAAAGTTAAGTAGATTTCCCAACACCTCAGTGATACAGTTGGCTCCTGTGGCTGTGAAAGGTAAAGTAAAAGTGTATTCCCAATGTTTTGATCGTAAGTTCATTGTTTCATACTCCTTCCATCCCGAAATTATCTTCACATTTGACTATTCAAACTTTTTAAGGATATGAACACTTGCTTCACTAACCATGTTGTGTTTATGAACATTTAGGCCTAAATTGTAGAAATGAGAAGAACTTTTTGGGACAATGAAAAATAGCAACTGAGAAGGTCATTTTGGGACGGAGGGAGTAATTATTTTCTACACTTGGCTCATATGGGAGTTACCATGCACCTGGTAAATTGAAGCAATCAAGAGACTGTGGGATTGTAGGACTATTGTTTTGATGTTAACGAATGTGACTTTTCAAGGGTTTTTTTTTTAATGGATGTGTCGTTTAGTGGTTGAGAAGAATATTTTCCAAATATTTCAAGCACTAGGCATATACATCATTGTATCTATAAGATGTATATTTCTAACACCTAACCATAACATCTTATTCATATCTTCAAATCCCCGCACCTTTGAATTATTTGATTAAAATATATTTGGTCTCAATAATGAGTAACGACGGTGGTCACAGCAATGCTGAAGGGGAGGATAGCTTGAGTGATTTAGATGACAACGATGCTGGTTGGATAATATACACAGAGTGCCGTAGAAAACTAAGTCTTGCTGAACTACGAGTCAGGCACTCGGCTCCCTCCGACCACCCGACTGGCTTTACTTGGTCTTGCCCATTGCACCCATGCAATGCACTTGAGTGTCAGCCAATGGATTACATGGATTTACTTAATCATGCATATGAGTTTGCTGCGTCCGTGAGTATTGATTAAAGAGTTGCTAATCCTAAACACATTGCATTGATTTACCATTTGGAGACTGTTTTCACGCGATACGGTGCACCACGAAATGTAAAAGTAAAACCAAAGGACAAACATGGAGGTGATGGCGAGGACGGTGCAAGTGGTAGTGGGAATCGAACGGGATGATTAGGGTATGGGTTGGAAGTTTTAATTTTATATGTATGTATTCTATATGAAGAATTGTTATGACATTCCACTTCAAGGTCCTCGTTCTCAGGCCTGTTACTTATCAATGTTATGTGTAAGGGCATCATTTAATAAGATACATGCATTGCGTCTGATATGGGTTGTGATAAAAAAGTAATCAATAAATAACATCATCAAGATAAAACACCAATTGTCATTAAACATACCAAAAAACAACACAAATTATGGCTCGGGAACACGTAACTCCTTAAAAACGTAGGCTTCTGGCCGCTGAACCGCCTGTCGCGCCCCAAAAATTCTAATTTCCATAAATATCAAAATAGCATAATATACCTCTCTAAAATACTAATTACCGAACCAGGAGCATGAACTCTGCTATAAAATCAACATAATACCCTAAACAAGTCAAAGGCAAAACCACATCGGTTATTGAGACTACACCTCAACGAGATTACAACTCGGAGACTATTTACAAGTACGGAAGAAAGAACGGCCGATAACATAAATACCCAAAATGACAACAGTACATACATAACACTGTACATTGTACAACCACGGCCTCACAATAAGAATACATAAAAGCTCCGTAAAGCAACTACCCAAAAAGAGTATAACCTGCTCAGAACAGTCCCACAACATCAGCTCTCACGGCTTACAACCTCTAGCTTTCCTGTGAACTAAGGAAAACAAATTTGAAAGGAACGGAGTGAGATAAATCTCAGTAAGTTACTAATGCAACTACATGACATGCTAACATGTACATAATAATATCCAATGAGCATTCTCAATATGCAATCATTTAGCATATAACACGAGTGGCGAATCCAACTCACAACACATCACATAAGGCTGAAATAAACACATTACAAAGGATACTGAGCCAAGGTTCTCCCAAAAGGATATAATAATCTGAACATCATCAACAAACCGCATCGAAGAGCAACATCAATAGGGCAGCATCAAAGAGCTGAAACAGGGGTTCCGAAACCAAACAACAACAAGAACAACGGGGGGAAAATGACACAAAGTCATAACCCAAAACGTGTAGCTAGAATACTCACACAAGGGAGCTAGCGTATCTCAACCAAAACGTGTAGCTAGAATACTCACACAACGGAGCTAGATCATCCCAACCAAGGCCAATATGGAAGGGTAAAAAGGGCTTACCAGTGGGAACATTATAATGGACTTGGCTCGGGAGCCATTATAATCTCCAACCACTGCCCGACTCAACTAAGTAAGACCAGCTGGACTTTAAACGAAAGCACAATCAGTATATGATTCCAAAATAGGGAACCATACCAAGTACATCATAAATATGATAAACTGCTCATAAAGAGCCCAACAACCATGTGCATTAGAAATATTTCTCAAACAAAGGATTTCAAAGTAGGAAATCCCACAAAAGCATCATAAAGATGTAACAGCACCAAAATGAACCCAAACGGTTACAAATTTCCCACTTGATCACAAACGAACCATTCCTTTTAACGTAAGATTCCAAAGCAGGAAATCCGAACAATACCACATTAAGGATGTTAAACAAAACCATATCATACTTAGTCACAAATACACACCGTGTATTTACAGTCGAACATTTCCTATGAGTTACTCATAAATAGTACGATGACTATGAACTCAACCATTTCTTTACATTTAGGATTCCCAAATAGGGAATCCGAATAAATACACCATCAAGATGCTAAACAAATCCATAGGCATTTAACCACCATTTCACACCTTACATCCGTTCATAATCGATCCAATTCCTAACACCCTTGTTTTCCACAACGCCTATCTATGTACCCTAGAATAGGACTCAAGACCTGAACATAAAATGAATCCTAAATCATTTAAATTGGAACACATCAGTTTTTCCAGCAGACTGTGCGGCCGCCCACAACAGTCTGTGCGGTCGCCCAAATACACTCTCCCAGGCTTAAAAACAATCCAGAAATATGTGCGGTCGCCGGCCCTATTTGGGCGGTCGCCCACTCACCTCCGCCAGTGATATTTAATTCTTTCATACTAACTCTATTTCACTGTCTCAAATATACTCCCTTGGTTCTCACAAAGATGTACCTACTCATTTACTTCTCCTTAAGAGAACATATTAACACCAAATAACAAGTATAACGAATAACACCAATATCCCTTATCAAGCATAGATTTAACCATTAAAATCACATATCTAGTTTATATGAACATTTCTACAAATAAAAGGGGAGTAGTAACTTACTTGCTACAGAAATAGTACCGATGACATATTTTTCTGATCGGCTAGATTTGCTCTACTCGACACCCGAACATTTTGGTGAAGTCGAATTTTAGAACGGAGTAATAAATAATGAGAAATTGAAGAAAGTTTGGGTCAACTCTACGCAGAACAAAGAGAGAACTGAGAAGAAAAGGGGAAAGTATGTAAGTCTGCGCAGAAAGAGAGCAAGAAGGTGGGTTAAATAATTGGTAAGTTATACTTAGGCCCTTCCAAGTCAATCAATTACTTTTAATCCCCAAGGTTTCAACTTTAACACTTAACCCCTTATCATTATTTATAAATACTAAGTCAACTATTTTAACTTCTACTCATGCTAATTAGTCCCTTTTGCAACTCAAATACTTTTATTTAATATTTTAATAGATCAAGTAAGTATTTTAAAATAATCAAACTAACACAAATTAAATTATAAAATAATATTCTGCGTAATATTTATATGAAATTGGGACGGGTCGTCACACGCGTGTGCTCAACTTATGACCAAAAATAGTGCGGGGTTTGGGGTCGTTACATTCACTCCCCCTAAAAACAAAATTCGTCCCGAATTTAAAAGTTACTTACCAAGATGATCAAACAACCACGGATACTTTCGTTCCATTTCTTCCCGAAGTTCCCAATCTCAATTTCCATTATTTTGTATTAAATAGACTAACACCTATGAAACACATACATGTCCCACGTATATTTGTATTAAACAATCTACACCCGCAGAACAGAAGATAAGAATACAAATTTCTTCCTAACAAATTTCTCATTTTTACAAACCCAGAAACTCCAATTCTTAACTAGAGAAAACATGCCCCAGAAGATTCATGAAATCTATCAAACCACTGTGGGTGTTCATTTTCCCACTTCTTGTTTGTTTCTCCTATAGACACCTCAATTTCACGATTTTCCTAGTACTTCCACAAGAGATAGTTTTACTCAATATCATAGAAGCCAATGGAAAACAAACACCAAATAACAATGTCCATGAAATTATAAATATGGATATGCCAATAAGACCCGTTTCATAAACCGAATAACTGATCAATCATACTTTACAGTCCAATGTACTAATTATATTCGGGCCCAGTGGCTTAACCAAATTAACCGAATTGTTGGCCGCCCTCATGGAGCCGGACCCAACACAAACAGAATAACCAATAACCGAGTCCACTGCGACCATCACATAATTAGCTACATCGCAACTGTTCCATATAACAAATCCATATTTGGGAACAGATAACACATAAAGCATGCTTTTCAAATAACAATGAAATTAACCCAACAATTTCAATAGCAAAGCAATTATCAAATAGGACCGATCAAACGATATACGTATCAATAAAATGGAGTACTACGATAAGACGGGTATAAAAGAAATGACACGAAATCAATACTGCGTAGTCTCCCTTACATCAAAACTAGCTAAAATCGGATCACCAAATAATTGCTATCATCGAACCAACTTACTCCACATACACGTAGTATATCCTTATAAATATATATCAGTCCCAAGGGTTTTCCAATATTATGACAAGACTCAAATAAATATCCATCGCACTCTGAGAAGTATATTAAGATCAAGATGTACAACAATGGTCCCTGTCATATATTATCTCCACAAGCATCCCATGTAATCATACTACTGCATGAACAAACAAGGGAAGGAATAGAACTAGCGATTATAGCATAGAAGCACATATTAGATGATAAGACTAAGTTATTCAATCCACTATAACATAACCATATTGAGGCGTTATCAATTATATGATAACCCTACCGCAAAATTCATCATCATGTATTCCTATACATTTAGGGATCTCTTAGAGTGATTCTCTAATCATTGATGTGTCCCTTCCAAATATGGTCAACCCAAGAATTCAATTATATACATGAAAATTTACCGTTATCAGCTATTCGATCAAATATGATTCCTCAAATTAATCCCATTATACTTTGTTTCTACTTGAATGGGTAACTTATTGGTCTTGTGAATCTCTTTAAGTACCCATAGTCAAATTTCGCTACACGTGTTCCATTCCACTACTACACTCATCTTTCTTATAAGATAAAACATAATACAGTCATGATCTTTGAATTTCTCTACCCACTTGCCTTATCTCATATTTAGTTTTTCTAAGAAAATATATCCATCAAATATTGATAGTCTATTAACATACATTTCAAACATGGTCCTATATATAAAAAAATATAATCTGCTAAGGCAATATCAATAAAGTTACAATCAATCCTGAGTCATAGATGATTCTATTCATAGGGAGTTAATCCTCAAAACATATACAAGTACTTTATCATCTGGAATCAATATACTCCTCAATCTCAATTTGGAAATACCACTATAGATAATAAATTTATCATTGTTACTATAGTGATGAAACTTGACATGTCCCCAAGAAAACATTAACACTGATCCTATTCTTTATCAATTCACCACTGATAAATGACTATTTTATAGTCATTTAAGGTCTAAAAAGATAGTTTATTAGCTTTTATTCCACAATAAATAACTTAAATGACTTATTTTCTACTCTTTATTTGATATAATGCACTTGGGAGAATGTTTTTATGATACAAGCAGGTTTTTCAATACATTCTTGAGGAAAGAGGAAGCTAAGGCATCATCTTTGTGAAGGAGGAACACTTGGCAAAGAAGGAAATAAGCTGGACCAAGAAAAATCAAAGTTTCAGCCAACGAGGACCTGCTCGGCCGAGCAGTACCCTTGACTCGGCCGAGCATAAAAAGATAGAAAATCAGTAGGTTCGAAAAAAGGCTTGCTCGGCCGAGTACTTTTCCTTGACTCGGCCGAGCACCCCCTGAATCAGCAAAAGGTGCCTTTTCAAATGGAGACCTCTCAAAGCATCCATCCGGGAAAAAGTGCATCCTCTCCTCCAAGGCTTATATATAGAAGTAGAAATCAGTGTTTTAGAGATCTAGAAATTATTGTAAACACATTATAGCAAAGTTTGTATTCCAAATATCATTTTTATCTCAGAAATTGCAAAAAGTTATAAAACTTTCTTTAGCAATTTTCTGAGTTTTTCAAGCAATAATATATCGAGGTTCTCTTCAAGTCTTGTGTTCTCATCTTAAATTCTGAATAAGTATTTCTTTCTCTATCTTTATTTTATTTATCTTATTCTTATTATTTCGCAAATGGCTTGTGAGTAATCCCCCTTTTTCTCGGGGTTGGATAACTCAAACAACATTGTATTTACTAATATTCATGCTCTAAATTTATTCTCTTCATCTTAAACAATTCTACTATATCAAACTTTTACGCCTACGACCATGATGACGTCCATGATTTGTATGAATCTTAGTTAATCAAGGGAAGTACTGATCGGAGAACCTTGATTAGCGGACCCATATAGTCAAAACTAAGTTCATTACTCACGAGAGTAGTGTAATGGCTTAGGGATGCTCCTTGAGTGGAAAGTATGCTGATTTCATAAAGAAAAGTTAATGGATTTTTACTAATTATGGGCCATCGAGAGATAGGGCATAATTAGTACGAGAATACAAACGCTACTTGCTTGATCGTGAGAAGTAGTGTAGGCCTAGCATACCATCCTTGTTTTAAAATGAAATTTTAATCTGAAAAGAGCATGATTAATTGATGAATACAATGTTGTTTGTATCCCAATCCCGAGAATTCCTTAACCATAAGAGTTTTCAATCTAAGCTATAGTTTTTATTATTACTTTCTAGTCGTGACAAACAATTTTATACCCCCCCCCCAATCATTCTCTTTTCTTTATTCTTTTATCCAAATCAAAACATTTTATAAGTAAAGTTGTCTCCGTGGGAACGACTCGCTCTTGCACTATCTATACTACAAAAACCCGTGCACTTGCGGAAATAACCTAACAACCACCAAAATCAAATTATATAATTTAGAAACATCATTCCTCAAATCCATCAATACCGCTAGACCATTTATCCATCTAAATGACATAACCACGAATTCATGATGAGCACACCTAATATGAGAAATTGTCTTTGATATATCCTCATATTTGACCTTCAACCAATAATAGCCACGTATCAATCAAACACCGACTAAACCACTGATCAACTTCAGGGATTGAATAATTCACCAAAATAAGATAACAAGTAATAATTCTTCGTAGTTACCTAGTTGAGCTCTCTGTATTCCATATAGAATCGTAAAGTAGAATCTCTCTTTATACCAAACAATAACAACGCACCCCACTTAGATATACTAGGCTTGATGAATCTTTTATTAATTGTCTCTCGGGTTGAATCTTCCACTCTTCTATCTCAACCGATGCTATATGCTCACTGATTCACCTATCAGTATTGTAGCCTATATCAACTCATCATATAACTCAAGTTCCCTATCGGTCAAGCGACATATTGCACCCAAAATAAAGTATACCCAAGTTTTCAAAATTAATGTGCATATCTATCAGATTTGGTGTAGACGTTCTACTGTCAACTAAATAAGCTAAATTCCCAGCACAACCTTGTAATAAAAATTTTCTGATTTTCAATACAGAACATGAACGTTATATATACATCTAGTATGCTCCTAAACAAAGCCAAACATACTAATATAGAAATATTCACCACCCATCGATGGCAAACATGAAATTCGTGACACAAAGAAAGCTAGGCCATACCACCTATCACATCAATATCCTGTATAGGTGACATAACTAGATCAACTTATAACGTATAGGGTATTATCGCCCATAATTCTATCGGGTTTCTTATATATACCGGTAGAAATCCCGTAGTCTCGTATTCGAGAATACACCTCCATATAAATCCAGGAATGAGGACAAACATGCGTACATAGCACGAAACATTGTCCACTTACGAAATAGATACGCCTAAGTCTTCAAAGACTCGCACTCTCGATTCTCAAACCAACTAGCCCCAATGGTACCAACACTATTAACACCAGTCCTATGCCTGATGTACCACAAGAGAAGGAACACTCGACGTCAATATCACACCCATAACCCAACCAACTTCCAGCTTAACCTCATCCACTAATTCGTTGTGCTTCAACTGCACAAATTTTCCATGACCAAGGAAGCTAATTGTGTCACGACCCGAAAACTAGGCTCTATTTTATTAATAATAAATATTTATTATTTATTTATTTGTTCATTTATTTATTTAAATTATTATTTAATTAATGAATTATGTGTGCACTTTATGTGTCATAATAAATTATGTCTAGCATTTTAAGTGGTCTTTTGTGCTAGTGTAGAGTTTTGGGGTCTTAATGGTTAGTAGGGAGTGTAAGTATTTGTGTATAGTATAGAGGAGGGGCATGAGTGTAAGTTTTTGGAAATAATTCCCCTACACCCTCTCTTCTCCCTCACTCTTCTTCTTCTCCCAGCTCATTCTCTCTCTCTCTCCCAAAGAAATTGGGTAAGTTTTCTCTCTACCTTCTCTCTTCATTTAAACCTTCTTCCTCTCATAATCTCTCATTTCTTGAAACGTGAAATGTGTTTAGATCGTCGATAGGATCGCGTAGAATCAAGAATATTCGAATTCCGGCAACTTTCATTATTTTCAAGTAAGTTACTTTTCCTCCATTTTGATACTAAAATGTTCATATTATGTTTATATAATGCTTGATGTGTTATATTTGAGGTTTGGTTGAATATAGAATTTATTTTGAATTTATTTGAGTTTTTGGGTAAAAATGGTGAAATCTTGAATGTGGGGATTTGGTGTTGGTTTGGGTGATTAAAGGGTGTTAATTAGGTTCCCCTTAGGTTGGGTGTTGTTTATGAGCCTTAGGAATGTATTGGGAAACTTTGATTTTGAGTATTTGTGGTTTTGGGTAGAAACTTGAAGAACCCAGTTCTCCTTCCTGAATTCCGGCAGTCCAGAGTTTTGGGCGACCGCCCAAAAATGGCCGGGCGGCCGCACAACTATCTGAAAGGTTTTGTTCTTGATCTAAGGCTCTTTGGGCGACCGCACATTACCTATTGGGCGGCCGCACAGAACCCCTGAAAGTTTACAATTGTTAATTTGTGTGATTTAAGGATGCGTTTTGGTCTAAGTCTTGGGGGTCCTTCTAGTCGACCTTAGTGAACATTGTAGTACACTCTAGTGATAGAATTGGGTCCCTTGTGATCAAGTTTGTGTTTGAAATTAGTTAAGTGTTAATTGGGACCTTGGAACATCTTATTGAGGTATTGTTGGTTTGACTTATCTTGTGATGATCATTTGGTATATGTTTGGGCTTCTTATGATGTGTTCGTGATGGTTCTAAACGAATTGATTTTTGAGTAAGACTTGGTCTAGGTTTTAGGCGATGTCCTATCGTACCTAGAGGGTTGTTATTGAACACCAAAGTGTAGGGTTTAGTCCGGTCGCGATCATGTTCAAAAGGGTAACCTTTTAGATTCGTTTGGGGTGTTTAGGATTGGTTCGTTAAGGACGGAGGTAAAGCGTGTTTTAGTAATTGAGTACTTACGGTTTGATTAACCTTAAGGTGTATTCATTCTGATTTCCTACCTTGGAATTTCAGGTGTGATGAGATGGATGAGTTCATAGTCCTAGTATATCTTTATGAGTAAATGTTTAGGGTCTTTTGGTAATAGTCATTGTGCCAATTGTGAGCGACCGTTTGGGTTGTGCTCTTTATGATTAACTTGTGGGTATCATCTTTGGAATGTATCTGGTATGGTTCCTCTTTATGGAATTATCGTGTTCCAATAATCATTGTTGTTGTGCTCTTTATGAGAAATTCCGTTTATCGTTGTTGTGCTCTTCATGAGAAAACTCTTGTTATCGTTGTTGTTAAACTCTTCATGAGTACCCGTTGCATCTTTATGGTGATTTAATTGGTGTGGTTCGGAACCCTAAGTTGTTTAATTAAGCCAGTATTTATTACTTAGCATTTATTTGGAAGTCCAGCTGGTACTTTGTTATCTTGATGTTTAGTGAGAGGATTATAATGGCTCCTGAACCAAGTCCTTTATAATGTTCTTCACTCGTTCCCGTTCCCGTTCCCCTTCTACTGGCCATAGTTGGGATGATATTGAACTCCCTTTGGTGAGTATTATAGAGTTTGGGTAATGACTTCGTGTCATGTACCCCGTTCCCGTTATCGTTCATCGATTATTGGTTGTTGGTTGGTTCTGACCGGGGTCCTCTTCAGTTGTTATGCTACCGAGGTTCTCTCCAGCTGGTTATGCTGCTATGGTCGATGGGTTATCGGTGATTGGTTATTGGATATTCGGTTTCTGAACCGGCTTCTTTAGCTCTTGATGCTGTTTATTGTAGCTGCTCTTCGATGCGGTTCTGTTAATATTAATCAGATCGATCCACCCTTTTGGGAAACCTTGGTTCAGTATCCTTTGTTACTTGTTTATTTCCGCTGCTATCTGTTAAGTGATATTTGCTATGTGCTACGTGAGATTATTATTACTATTTATTGCATCATAGCATGTCATGTAGTTGCATTAGTAACTTACTGAGATTTATTCTCACCCCGTTTCTTGTTTCAAATTGTTTTCCTTAACCCCCCCCAGGAGGAAAAGGATTAGGATTCGCGGATCGAGGAGGACGTCGAGAGGATTGAGATTTTGGGCAGGTTGTTTGATCGGTTTGCATTATTTAAATGTATAACCTTTTGGGGATAGTTTTACCAATAATGACGTCATTAAGATTTGTAATCTTATGTATTTTTGGGGTGAGCTTGCGAAGCTTATACTAGTAGTTTGTTGTTGTTGATTTAAACTTGGATTTGTAAATCCTTATGTTATCATCTTTTGGTTCAAAATGAAATTTTTAACTTCTATATTTTAGAGTTTTGGTTTTAAGTCGACGTCCAGCTCGCGGTCTCGGGCCCACGGGGTTCGGGGTCGCGACAAATTGACTTCAAGAAAACTTAGTTTTCTAAACGCTCAAAATCGTAACACTCAAGTATCGAAACCTATTCAATATCAGAGTTCTTATTCCTTTTCAAGATCTAATCCCATCGCTCTGATACCAACTGTCGCGCCCCGAAAATTCTAATTTCCATAAATATAAAAATAGCATAATATACCTCTCTAAAATGATAATTACCGAACCAGGAGCGTAAACTCTGCTATAAAACCAACATAATACCATAAACAAGTCAATGGCAAAACCACATCGGCTATTGAGACTACACCTCAACGAGATTACAACTCGGAGACTATTTACAAGTATGGAAGAAAGAACGGCCAATAACATAAATACCCAAAACGATAACAGTACATACATAACACTGTATATTGTACAACCACGGCCTCACAACAAGAATACAAAAAAGATCCGTAGAGAAACTACCCCAAAAGAGTATAACCTGCTCAAAACAGTCCCACAACATCAGCTCTCACGGCTTACAACCTCTAGCTTTCCTGTGAACTAAGGAAAACAAATTTGAAAGGAACGGGGTGAGATAAATCTCAGTAAGTTACTAATGCAACTACATGACATGCTAACAAGTACATAATAATATCCAATGAGAATTCTCAATATGCAATCACGTAGCATATAACACGAGTGGCGAAGCCAACTCACAACACAGCACATAAGGCTGAAATAAACACATTACAAAGGATACTGAGCCAAGGTTCTCCCAAAAGTATATAATAATCTGAACATCATCAACAAAGCCGCATCGAAGAGCAGCATCAACAGGGCAGCATCAAAGAGCTAAAGCAGGGGTTCTGGAACCAAACAACAACAAGAACAATGGGGGGGGGGGGGGGAATGACACAAAGTCATAACCCAAAACGTGTAGCTAGAATACTCACACAAGGGAGCTAGCTTATCTCAACCAAAAGTGTAGCTAGAATACTCACACAAGGGAGCTATCTCATCCCGACCAACGCCAATCTGGAAGGGTAAAAAGGGGTTACCAGTGGGAACATTATAATGTACTTGGCTCGGGAGCCATTATAATCTCCAACCACTGCCCGACTCAACCAAGTAAGACCAGCTGGACTTTAAACGAAAGCACAATCAGTATATGATTCCAAAATAGGGAACCATACCAAGTACATCATAAAGATGATAAACTGCTCATAAAGAGCCCAACAACCATGTGCATTAGAAACATTTCTCAAACAAAGGATTTTAAAGTAGGAAATCCCACAAAAGCATCATAAAGATGTAACAACACCAAAATGAACCCAAACGGTTACAAATTTCCCACTTGATCACAAACGAACCATTCCTTTTAACGTAAGATTCTAAAGCAGGAAATCCGAACAATACCACATTAAGGATGTTAAACAAAACCATATCATACTTAGTCACAAATACACCCCGTGTATTTACAGTCGAACATTTCCTATGACTTACTCATAAATAGTACGATGACTATGAACTCAACCATTTCTTTACATTTAGGATTCCCAAATATAGAATCCGAATAAATACACCATCAAGATGCTAAACAAATCCGTAGGCATTTAACCACCATTTCACACCTTACATCTATTCATAATCGAACCAATTCCTAACACCCTTATTTTCCACAACGCCTATCTATGTACCCTAGAATAGGACTCAAGACCTGAACATAAAATGAATCCTAAATCATTTAAATTGGAACACATCAGTTTTTCCAGCAGACTGTGCGGCCGCCCACAACAGTCTGTGCGGTCGCCCAAAAATACTCTCCCAGGCTAAAAAACAATCCAAAAATATGTGCGGTCGCCGGCCTTGGGCAGTCGCCCACTCACCTCCGCCAGTGATATTTAATTCTTTCATACTAACTCTATTTCACCGTCTCAAATATACTCCCTTGGTTCTCACAAACATGTACCTACTCATTTACTTCTCCTTAAGAGAACATATTAACACAAAATAACAAGTATAATGAGTAACACCAATATCCCTTATCAAGCATAGATTTAACCATTAAAATCACATATCTAGTTTATATGAACATTTCTACAAATAAAAGGGGAGTAGTAACTTACTTGCTACAGAAGTAGTACCGATGACATATTTTTCTGATCGGCTAGATTTGATCTACTCGACTCCCCGAACATTTTGGTAAAGTCAGATTTTAGAACGGAGTAGTAAATAATGAGAAATTGAAGAAAGTTTGTGTCAACTCTACGCAGAACAAAGAGAGAACTGAGAAGAAAAGGGGAAAGTATGTATGTCTACGCAGAAAGAGAGCAAGAAGGTGGGTTAAATAATTGGTAAGTTACACTTAGGCCCTTCCAAGTCAATCAATTATATTTAACCCCCAAGGTTTTAACTTTAACACTTAACCCCCTTATCATTATTTATAAATACTAACTCAACTATTTTAACTTCTACTCATGCTAATTAGTCCCTTTTGTAACTCAAATACTTTTATTTAATATTTGAATAGATCAAGTAAGTCTTTTAAAATAATCAAACTAACACAAATTAAATTATAAAATAATATTCTGCGTTATATTTATATGAAATTAGGACGGGTCGTCACACGCATGTGCTCAACTTATGACCAAAAATAGTGCCGGGGTTTGGGGTCGTTACACCGCCTCCACCGCTGCCACTGACACTGCCATAGCCTCCATCACTGCCACTGCCGCCACCCTAGTCATCACCTCCCTTGTGATCAGTATCGATGTCTATATATTTGGGGGGAAGGGAGAAAGCGGCCACAATTTGAAAATAGTTGGCCAAATACTCGGCCAACGCGTGATGCTCAAGCCTAGAGACCACGCTAAAATCGTTGGAACGGGTGCACGAATGGGCATGCGCAAGCATGCCCGTGTAATCAAAAGGCGCACGGGGCCGGGCAGTGCATGGGAGCAATGGGCAAAATAAGGGAGGGTTGCTATCGTATGGGGTTGGGTTGCTAACTTTTAGGGCACCGCTATGTAGTTTAAAAGTGCATTCCGTTGTTATCTTTTGCGGAGACTTTTGAAGCTTAAAAATGTCTTCATTTTCACGATCACGACCAACATCGTTGTTGTTGCTGTTGCTGTCGTTGTTGTTTGACATTTCAAACCGTTGGAAATTAATTTTTGAGCATAAGGGGATAGTTGATTTTTTTTTTTAAATGGATATGGTGATATCTCTGTCATGGGAACCTATAAATAGAGGTTTTGTAATCACTCCACAACCAAGCACGCGTGAAAGTACTTCATGATGTAAAAAAAGGGCATCCCATGTAAAAGTTAAGGTTGAATGACATTGGTACAGTGCTATAGTTGGCTCCTAGAGAGCTACAACGCAGTAGGCTACCTCAACCCTTGAATACTATTGCAAATGAATAATGATTAACTAAACAGTTTCAAATACAACGATCACACATATTGAGATGATGATTGCTCATCCACTCCCTAAACACCAAGCTTTGCAAGATGAATTAGGGTTTAGTGATGGTGACAATCTTCTTTGTAAAGATCTACTATGCTCAATGCCGCCATGACATTTATATGGGGAGTTCGGCTCACGAATCACAACAAGGAGTACATTTAACCACATTACACAAAATTACGAGATAGCAACTGATTGACGAAGAAGTGAGGAAGGAACAAATAACTACAATTTTCAATCGAAATCAATCCGTATATGCAGCTCAATTTACGTTTTTGATTTTGATCGCCTCTCTCATCTTTCGAGCTCCCGCTCTCTGAAAATGAAAAATGAACTGTAGACAAAAGCGAGGGAGCTAAAGAGACTAAAAGTATACGGAGCGATTTTATTTACACGGAATACGAAAGAGCTAACGACGTTAGCCCCTTTCGTATTTCTAATTACCCATAAATAAAATCTATTTACTTATTACAATTATTGGGGATTAAAAACGCCGTCGTTTGGTTTTTATTAGCTTCGGCCATTAGATAGTTCCCAAGCGACGTGGCCACATCTATTATCATCCGGTAGAGCGGTGCAGCTAAAATGGGTGTTGCGGTTCCGGGTCCGTTATCATACGAAGTGATCCAATTGTCTGGTATATAAGAGCACCCACTTCATTAGCATGAGGGGTTTTCATGCCCAAAAACAAATCCGTACGGGCTGGGCTCAAAGCAGACAATATCATACTAGTGTGGAGAGTGGTGGGGTGGTCACGGTCCCTACAGGAGTATGCTTACACATGTTCACAAATAATTGTAGGGTTAATAGAAATTTGGTTCCTGACTTTTTCAAAAATTTGCAATGTTGATGTTGTGTTTTCAATTTCGCCAATTGGTATACTCACTTTGTCATTTTGTTGCAATCCGACTATAAAAGTAATTGGGTGTTAGTTTTTTAACATATTTTATGTCATATGACTAGCACATGACGATTTAAGATGTTGGTGAAGCTACACATATCCGATTGGTAAGATTTTTATTTTTTAAAAAAAACAGAAGCTAATAATTAAATCTACAACCTATATTTTTTGACAAATTTTTTTGGTGAACTAATTATATTATATTAATTTGTAATTTAAATAAATGAAGATATTTAAAAAATAGAGGTCTTGGGAAAAATAATCGGAAAAAATTACTACTTTCCACAATGATATACCTTCTTTCCTAACGTTTTCTTTCCTCTACCCCTCCGCCATGTTCCCGCATCAGCCCTTCCACATACACTCTTCCCCCGATTCATTATTTTCTCCTTCTCCATTTTTTTCCTATCAAATATTTTTATGAAGTGATAATCTACATATAACATTTACTTCATATGAATCATATTTGGGGCTAACACATTTTTTTAGATTATTATTTCACGTGTTTTTTTTCATATTTAAAATTAAGATTTAATATAAAATAATCCAATCATCCGATAAATTGCCAAAAAAAAATATACTCCCTCCGTCCCAGCTCACTTGACACCTTTTGATCAAAACTGGTCAACTTAGGGTCGTTTTGACCAACACTTTATAGAAATATTTATGTTCCAAAAAAAAATTTAAAAATTGTTATTGAGAGGATTTTTAATGGTGATCATTTTGCATTTTTTTATTTTTTATTCGGATCATAAATATTTCTATAAAATGTTGGTCAAACCGACCTTAAGTTGTGTGTAGCTCCAAAAATATATCAAAACGTCTCTTAAAACGTCATGTACTAGTAACATGACATAAAATCTGTTAGAAAACTAACACTTAGTTACTTTCATAATTGGATTGCAACAAAATAACAAAGTGAGTATACCAATTGGCGAAATTGAAAAGAAAGCATCAACATTGTAAATTTTGAACAAAGTTAGGAACCAAATTGCAATTAACCCAATATTGTATGATTCTAACAAAAGGTCCAACAGGAAGTATGTGGATGGGTTATCTTTAATTGTACCAATTGGGATATTTATTTGTTTTTTGTTTTGTTTTTTTTTTTTTTTTTTTTTGGATTGGGACTGGTTAGCTTTCTGTAGCTATAATGAATGATTTTTTTTTTTTTTTTGAAGATAAGTGAGCATTAAAAGTTGTAGTCCAATTTGTGTGATGGGTGAGATCTATAAATATGTGTAAATATGGAAAGTGGTCCTTAATTCTCATCATGTTTTGGCATATTCTCTTACATCTCAATTACTTGAGATGAGGATTAAATTTTCTCTCATATTGTTCCTTTTCTTGATAGATTGTCAGAGAGTCTCTTTTATATTCTCTGACATTTCTTGTTAATTGGATCTACTTGTGGGTAAAAGGTGTTCTATGCCTTGGATTTGATTTACTAAGAAATCACGGGCTTGGATTACTCAAAACTTTGATCTCTATTACTCATTCCATCCCAAATAAGGATAATTACTGCTCCATCCGTCTCAGAGTATATGTCCACTATCTCATTTATAAGGAGATTAAGAAATGGTGGAAGTGATGTAAGTATTGTGATTATAAAAGTAAAGTATGAGACAATGAGTGGGAGAGAATAGTAAATTGGTTGGTGTTGTGAGTATAAAAGTAAAGTAAGAGAAAGAATCAAATAATGAGTAGGAGGAATAGTAACAGGGGTGGACACAAGTTGTTAGTTGGGGATGACAGTGAACCCCCCAAAATTCTGTTCACAATTGATTTTTTTTTTTACTTTAATTTTAGTACTAAGTGCACCCCCTTTACCACCACAATTTGAAAAGCAACCTGTGGAGGACGAAAAAAGAGAATTTTGTCTATGAGAGAACTCTAATGTTGTCTCTAAAGGTGAGTCACTTGAAGAGAAATCTTTTGAGGATGCCAAGGAGAATTTTGTCTATGAGATCTCCAATCCTGACTCTAAGAATGAACTACAACCTGAAAAGCAACATTTGGAGGACGGAACGGAGGATTTTGTCTATGAAACTTCCCATGATGACTCTAAGGATGGGTTACCTTGTGATAGTTCAAGTTGGTGTGTGGAGAAGGTAGAGATTATGGAGGAAACGTGGCATGAGCAAGTCATTGATGAGTTTTTGTTTGCTTTAGAGGGTGGTGAAAAGAAGTAAAGTGAGAATGTTCCCAGTGAGGATGAGGCTCTTCATGATACGGATGAGAAGTTTCAACCCCTTAGCAATCTCAGTGAAAGTTTGGTCATCCTTTTGGTATCCCCTCCTCCTTGTAATGGTGGAAAAGGTGGTGAGAGGCCACAAGTGGAAGAGACCAAGAAACGAAGAGGCCAAAAATTCCCTTTGGTGCTAAACGACAAAAGAAAAAGGGGATTATATATGGGGCTCGATCTGAAGATAAAGACCCGCGAGAATGCAAACTCGGCCAAAAGAAGAAAGGTGGAATCCAAACCGGGCAACGGTCGGGCTAACGACCTTAACCAAATGCGCTTGTTGGGAGGCAACCCAACTAGGTAACATTTATTTTGCTTTCATTTTATTCTTTTGTTGTGTCATGTCATCCTTTGAACACAAAGCATGTTTTAGTTCTTTATTCTTGAGGACATAGCATGTTTTGAGTTTGGGGGTAGGCATCTCTCCGAGTTTGTGGGTTTATAGGGGAGTGTATATAGTTGTCACCCTCGAAAAAAATATATATATATTTTATTTTTTTTAATAGTTCTATTTATATTTTGGGATGTTAGCCATGGTCGGTGACTCAGTTACATTATTCTCATGATCATGTTACTAACCTAGGAATAATTTATGGGATCACTTGGTGTATGCTCGGGGATCCTAGAACATTGTTGCATGGTTGTCAATAACAAGTCAATAGGTTATTCGGTATTTATGACATTTCTTTCTCAACCCTTTTGTTGGCCTTGTTTTGTCTATCTAGTCACTTAATTAAATAAAATCATCGCTAGAACACCCTTTTGAGCTTAATAATGAATGAAAGAATGGCACATTAAAGACCTCCGTTAACCTTATTTTGATACCCGATTTCCTACACTTTTGTACTAAGAATATGTTAGACCCACCTTGACGAGGAAGTGGATTAGGGAATGATGGGAATTGATGGTTCGGAATTCGGAGAATGATTTGGGGAATTATGGTATACGGCCAAAAATATGAAAAGGGGGATATGTAATGAAAGGAAGGGGAAAGAACAAAATATTGTGATAGATGTTTGTGGTGTGCGAAAGCTGTAAATAGAACACTTTTATCTTATGTAAAGTTGATGTTCAAAAAAAAAAGAAAAAAAGAAAAGAAAAGATTATGTAAATTTATATTCAGACAAAGCTTGTCCCCTTAATGTATTGAAGTGATGATTGTGAAAGACCACAGAAATAGGGAAACATATCTCACCCCATGTAATTATATAAAGTTCAAGTTTGGGGGTGAGAGAGTGCGGGAATTGGGTGAGTGGAGAGTTCAACTTATTGTGAGGATGTACATATTGTAGAAGACTTGTTAGTCCACTTCCTTAACTTCGTATTTCCTTACCTTCATTTGTAACCGTGAACCTAGCCTCGCACGTTTGTTGTGCTCAAAACTATATGTCATTTGTTCTTTCAATATCGGTAACCGGGTTGATAACTGTGTATAGATGATTATCAGTGTCCTTGAATGGGGTTGTGTATAGCCATCATCATTTGTGGATTAAGAGCATTAACTTTATTTATCCTATAAAATTATCTTATTTTGGTGGCATTAATCACCAACATCACTCATCCTATCATGCTGCGGTGGAAAATCAAACGAGTTAGTAGTGTGTATATGTTGCAATTTGGTTTCATAAGGTACCTATTTGATGGCATTTGTGTGAGAGACCCTGAGAATTTTGGCTAACGACTCCCATATGTATTTAGAACATCCCAAATTTCATTTTTTTTTTTTTAGTTTTTGTAGTTTTATAGTTTTATACTCCCTCCGTCCCACCCGAAATCGGACGTTTTTCCATTTTGGGTGTCCCACTCGAAATAGGACATCCCAAAATGGAAAGCTTTTATTACTTTTTTATTAGTAGGACCCACTTGTCATACTCACAACAACTTCTTATTTATTATTCCCCACTCACTTTATCTCTCCTCATACTACAACACCTACTTTTCAAACAACTTTTATAATAAAAGATTATTATCCTTAATCCCCGTGTCGGGACTAAAAATCCTATTTCGGATGGGACGGAGGGAGTATTTGTTTTGTTTTACTCGAGGACGAGCAAAGATAAGTTTGGGGGGTATTTGATGGATGTGTTTTTACCCATCCAAATCATATACTTCTATGACTTATTAGATGCTCAACATTGGGTATTTTGATGGTTTTTGGAGTGTTTATGAGTATAGGGAAGGAGCGAAAGAATGCACAGATTCATGTACGTTAAAGTGCGAAAAGGAAGGATAAAGAATGAACCAGAACATAAAGATAAAGAGATGTGACCTCTTAGTAATCAAGTCTATTGTATAGTACTCGAAAAGAGCTTTCCAACGATAGTTTACACATCAAATCGGAGTTCGTATGAAGAAGTTATGGCTTTCGGAAGATTGCACTGATAAAATGTACAAGTGGGAGAAGCAAGGATGTGCGAGCGCACCCACACTAGATCAGAAACCACCCTTTTTGGAAAAAAGGGAGCGCACACACCACCATTCTTCTTAGGCGCGCTCCTGTGAGGGACCTTTGGGGAATTTTGCAAAATATGTTGGGCTTTTCTGTATTATTTCCAAATTCCAGGGACTTTTCTAGAAATTTTTGGAGGACCTTGGGGAATTTTTCAAGGACTTTTTGGAAACTCAAAAATTCAAGGGCTCCTGAGAAATTTCGGCACAAGCTTTTATTTATCATTTTTCAACCAGGAATCCTATGGTTTTTCCTATTTTTACACTCCTCCTTAGCCTTAGTATAAATATAACACTCCATCCACTTTATTTTATACATGTTTTTTTGGGTTAATTGCAATTTAGACCCTTAAGTACCATACCACCCTTCCAAGCGAACCCCGATGTGTTATTTTTGTCAAATCGGGTCTTGATGTTTTTAAACTCGCCAGTTAAGGCCTTTTTGACGGATTTCGTTAGAAAGTCAGTTATGTAGCATGTGCCATGCACGTGACTAACGGAATTGGGTGACTTTGAATTGCGATTTAGGTTGAAGGGGTTATAAATGACATATTCAAAACAAGGGATGGAAAAAAAAGTGAACGAAAAGAAGGGGGGTAAGGGCTGGTTTCAAATGACACACACACACACACATGCAGACACACACACACACTCTCTCTCTCTCTCTCTCTCTCCTCTATCTTCTCTCTCTCTCTAAATCTCACTCAGACAAACCACACACACACACACCACTCACTCCTCTCTCGACCATCTCCAGCCATAGAGGGAAGAGGGGAAGGCTGGTTCAATGGAGAAGAAGAGAGCCGCCGGAGCACGCGCCGGAAAACGAAGAAGAAGAAGATGAATTGAGAAATATACACGACAGCAAATCAAGCCATTTTCCTTCTGGAACTTTCAAAAAGTGAACGAAATCCATAGATCTGTAATATTTTATATTTAGGAAGGATCCAACCAGAAAATGCCGATATAAAGAGATTAGAGGGATCGCCGGATCTGGAATTTTGAAGAAATCGCCAGAATCTGGAAAAAGATCGCCGGAATCTGGAATTTTTGAAGAAATCGCCGGAATTTGGAAAAAGATCGCCGGAATTTGGAAAAAGAAACGCCGAATCTGGAAAAAGAACCGCCGGAATCTGGTGGTCCTGTAGTATAAAATATGAAGGGGTTTAGCTAGGTTTCTTGAAGGAATGGGTAATGGGTTGCCTGGATTTGTTAAACAGGGTGTGCAAAAAAAAATTGTTGAAATGGGTGGGAGGTTAGCCGGAGTTTGGAAGGAGCTTGACTGCCCTGGGTTTTTTTTCTTTTTCTTTTTTTGAACTATAAAAAATTTGTGGATATACTCCCTCCGTCCCACCCGAATTAGGATTTTTGGGTTGGCACGGGGATTAAGGAAAAAGTGTGAGCGTAGTAGGTGATGTAAGTATAAAAGTAAAATATGAGAGAGAAAGTGGGTATGTAGAGAATAATGAGTGGAAAAATTGTTGTGAGTGTGAATGTGGGTCCCATTAAATAAAACATATTTCCATTTTTGAGTTATCCTAATTCTAATGGGACACCCAAAATAGAAATTTGTCCTAATTCGAGTGGGACGGAGGGAGTAGATATTAATAAAAAATTGAAAATAAAATTATTATATTCCTCCAACAAAGAAATACTCATATTTAATTAAATATATACTGTCCCTATATTTTTTGTTTCATTTTTAAATCATTATAATGTTTTTTATTATTTATATTCCTCACATAAAATTTGGAATAAAAATTATTTTACAATATTAATATAATAAATAATGAAGTAATTACTTATTTATATCCAATGAATATTCTTTTAATAATATTTATTTTAAAAGTTTGTAATTTTTTTTATTTCAGCCCTTTTGAATTTAGAATTTTCATTAGGCCCCTTAATAGCTATATCATTCAAAGTCACCCATTCCCAAGTCACGTGCATGGCACATGCTACTAACTGACTTTCTAACGAAATCCGTAAAAAGGCCTAACTGGCGAGTTTTTAAAACTGAAGACCCAATTTAACAAAAATAACACATCAGGGTCACTTCACTTGGAAGGGTGGTATGGTACTTCAGGGTCTAAATTGCAATTAACCCTTTTTTTCAAGATTCAAGTTGTAAACAAGGATTCATCAATTTAATTCAGGTTTGATGTTCTTTAATTATTTCTGTTGTCATGATTTTATGAGTAGCTAAGTTCGTAGATTCATGGATTGGTAGTAACAAATATTATATCTCTATGCTATAGATTTAATTAATCTTCAATTCAATCTATTTCTTGTTCATCATAATAATCTTAATGCTGTTTTAAGAGTTTCAACTTTATGTTAAGATAATTTTGACTCTTTAACTACTTGGGTATAAATTCTTACACTTGCGTGGAGATTTATACATTGACAAATATTGTGGTGATTAGATCCAATTGAGGACCTTGCGGAAGTCGAAAAGATTTAGGTTCAAATATTCTTAAGTACTTCATGAACTCTTTGCATGTGAAACGGACCTTGCGGAAAGTAGAGAGCAATAAAGAGAATATTAGGATTGCCAACCCGACCACCTAACCGTCCCAATTCTTACTATTGTGAATGAAAACAAGAATGAGATTGATCTTGTTATTATGAGCATAGCATAGAGTGAAAGTATTTGTGAACCAAATTCGTGAATCTATTCGTTAGTCTTGATTTTATTATTTTCTTAGATTAATTTTAATTATAGTTTTAGTAGTTATAATAATCAAATCAAACCCCATTTATTTATTTTTCTAGTTTTAATTTACATTCTTATTAATCCTTCAAGTCTCTGTGGATTGGACCCTTGCTTGTGCATACTACTACACACGGTAACTAGTACATTTGCTAGGTAATTTAATTAGAGGGAT
>JAOWBW010000743.1:321448-402237 GCA_026119855.1 Campanula takesimana
TGCAACATATTCAGCCTCAGCTGTTGAGGTTGCTACAGAGGTTTGCTTTTTGCTAGACCATGATACAATCCTTGATCCAATGAATTGGCATCCACCACTTGTTGATTTTCTGTCCGGATTGCATCCAGCATAATCTGAGTCAGTGAAACCAATGAGTGAGAATGGTGATTCAGTTGGGTACCACAAGCCATAATCTGGGGTTCCTTTAAGATATCTCAAAATTCTTTTTACAGCAGCAAGGTGAGATTCTTTGGGATTGGTTGAAATCTTGCACAGAGATACACTAAACATGATGTCAGGTCTTGAAGCAGTAACATATAGAAGAGATCCTATATAGTTTCTGTATAGTGTTTGATTAACACTCTGACCATCAGTATCAGCATGAAGTTTGGTGTTGTAGACAGAGGTTGTCTTAGCTGTTGAGGCATTCTGCATATCAAACTTCTTGATCTTGTCTCTTGTGTACTTAGCTTGGTTAATGAAGATTCCATCCTTCATTTTGTTTGACTTGAAGACCAAGAAAGTAAGTGTTAGTTCTCCTATCATACTCATTTCAAACTGTTTTTGCATAAGATCTCCAAATTCTTTGCACAATTGTTCATTAGATGAACCAAAGATGATATCATCTACATAAACTTGAATGAGTAGTGTATCTTCTCCATATTTCTTGATGAACAGGGTATTATCAATGTGTCCTTTGGTAAATCCTTTAATGAGAAGGAATTTAGACAAAGTATCATACCATGCTCTGGGGGCTTGCTTCAGACCATACAGGGCTTTATCCAACTTGTATACATGGTCTGGAAATTTGGGATGTTCAAATCCAGGGGGTTGAGAGACATATACTTGTTCATTTAGAACACCATTCAGAAATGCACTTTTGACATCCATTTGGAAAACCTTCATTTTCTTGAATGATGCAAATGCCAAGAACAGCCTGATTGCTTCAAGTCTTGCTACAGGTGCAAAGGTCTCATCATAATCAATTCCTTCTCCTGTCTGTATCCTTGATCAACAAGTCTAGCTTTGTTTCTTACTACAGTACCATCTTCACTCATTTTATTTCTGAAGACCCATCTTGGTACCAATGACAGTTTGATTTCTTGGTTTAGGAACAAGTCTCCATACTTTATTCCTTTCAAATTGTTCAAGTTCTTCCATAGCTTCTATCCAGTCTGCATCTTGCAGGGCTTCATGGATCTTCTTTGGTTCCATTTGAGAAATGAAAGCACTCATGAAGATATCATAGAAGGGTGTGCCTTCAGGAATGGGATCTGTTGAGATGGGCAGAGTAATGACAAGGTCATCATCATTAGTGACTGGGATAGGAGTTGTAGGTTGAGGAAGAATGACTGAACACAGCTTTCATATTCTTCATCTATCCTGTTGAGGGTAGGATAGCTGTTGGGAGAGGGAAAGCTGTTGAGCTTTAGTTGGTTGACTGGAATGTCTTTGGGAAGGATATATGGGAGATAGCTGATATTTCATTTGAGGATGAGGGATTATTGCTAGTTGGAGTTGATTCTGGAAGGGTATCAGAATTACCAATGGATTTATCAAAATCACACAAGTCAGTGTTGTTTTGATCATTGTTTTCGTCAAAGTCAACATGAATTGATTCTTCTACAACAAGTCTCCTTTTGTTGTATACTCTGTATGCTTTGCTAGTGATAGAATAACCAAGAAAGATTCCTTCATCACTCTTTGAATCAAACTTATCCAGGTTATTCTTCCCATTGTTATGAATGTAGAACTTGCTTCCAAATCCATGAAAGTAAGATATAGTTGGAATTCTTCCATTCCATAGTTCATATGGAGTCTTCATGTGGTACTTGTTGATGAGAGTCTTGTTTTGAACATAGACTGCAGTGGGTACAGCCTCTCCCCAAAAATACTTAGGAAGGTTATGTTCTGACAGCATTGTTCTAGCTGCTTCACATATAGTTCTGTTCTTCCTTTCTGCTACTCCATTTTGTTGGGGAGTTCTAGGGGCTGAAAAATTATGATCAATACCATTTTCATTGCAGTAGGAATCAACACCAGTGTTCTCAAATTTTGTTCCATGGTCAGACTTATTTTCTTGATTGACAAGCCTTTAAAGTTATGAATTTTGTTGAACAGCTGAGAGAGATTTCTAAGGTATCACTTTTAGATTCGAGGAGAATGATCCAAGTGAATCTTGTGAAGTCATCAACAACCACAAGTGAGTATCTTTTTCTCCTAGAGATCTGGTTCTGATAGGACCAAATAAATCCATATGTAGAAGGTCCAATGGCTGATTGGTGTCCAATCTGGTTTTGGCTGAAAAGGAGGTCTTCTTTTGTTTTCCACACTGACAAGCTTTGCAAAGTTTATCCTTCTTGAATGGAATTTTTGGAAGGCCTTTAACAAGGTTGGAATTGGAGAGCTTTGAGATGGTCTTCAGGTTGAGGTGAGCAAGTCTTTTGTGCCACAGCCATGACATGTCTGATTGGCTATAGGATAAGAGACATTGGGCAGTAGAGGTTTGTACAACTTCAAGGTGCAGGCAAGGTAGAGTCTTCTTCTTTTCTTACTCTGTAAGAATAACCTTGTTGTTACTGTCTTTGACTTGGCAAAGGTCCTTGGTGCAGACAACATGATAACCCTTGTCACAAATTTGACTAACACTAATCAAATTGTGCTTCAGACCTTCAACATATGATACATCTGTGAAGATGATCTCCTTGGTCACTAAATTTCCTGATCCTTTGACCCTTGCTTGAGAATTGTCACCAAAAGTAACATTGGGACCATCTTTGGAGATAGCTGTTGAAGCCATTCTTTGTTATAAGTCATGTGCCTACTGCAGCCGCTATCTAAATACCATATACCTGTACAGGGAACCTACAAAAAAAAATTAAAAATTATGGTACCTTTTTATTCTTTTGGGTCCAAAGGATTAGATTTTCTTTGGGACCCTAGCCTTGCCATCTGATCTCCTTTTGAAGAACTGGTTAAGGGTGTTGTAGTAAGACATGATCTGCATCATGTAGGGAGTCAAAGCGAAGGATTGAGGGTTATCATATGTGTTTCTGGTATTGTATAGTGTTTGTTTTCTGTAGTTAGGTTGGTGAAAGTAAGATGGCTGTTGAGAATGAAATGAATGGTGTGATGATCTGGGAGAAGGTCTTTAGGACTGATAGGCATGACTTTTTCCATTGGAATATTGCCAATTTTGTCTATGTTGCCTTGGCTTATGCTGCCTATCCTTTCTTGGCTGTCTAGCTTGTCTTAGCTGTTCAGCTTGTCTTGGCTGTTGAAACCTCCCAGACTTTCCAGACTTGTGTTCATGCCTTCTTTTCTGACTATTGGTGTTGTCAGAACTAGTAGAGGCTTGAGATTGAGAATTTTTAGGAGGTTCCACACTTAACTTATTATTTTTGGTACTTTCACTACAAGAAAAACCACTTTTCGCGATGGCAATTCGAGACGGCAAAAAAAGCAGTCGCGGTAGAGTAGGATTAGGAGACGGCATTTTCGAGCAATCGCGTTAGGCACTTATCTTTACTTGACCATCCTAAATGCCATCGCCCATAATAATTTTACCATGAGCGCTACCCCCAAATAGTTGGCGGGAGTTTGAAATTTCATTGCGATGGAGCTTGCAGTCGCCTAATAGGATTAAATGAAAATACAAAATTGAAAAATATAAATTAGGTTATACTATGTCCCATTAAACCTCTCTTACTCCATATTCGCTCAACCTCACTCCTCTCTCTCTCTCTCTCTCTCTCGGATTCGTCAAGAACAAAACTATCATTGCCGGTCGAAGTAGATACGTCTCCGCTCCACGATCTCCTCAACCTGTTATCTTCATTGCCTTAGGATTTCATCAGGTAATTGTATCTCTATTCCCTTTCTCTGTTTCTTGCATTCAGTAAACCCTAATTTCATTATATAGAAGTTCCTATGTGTGAGAAAGAGGGACTATGAAGTTGATGATGGTTCCCATAAATTTGGTTTGTTGATAAAAAGGGGCTTCTTTATCCATCCACTTCCTCTTTCAAGAACCCCTTCCTTCCCCGTTTCTGCCTCTAAACCTCAGCCATCGCTACTGTGGAGGCCGCTAAGTTAGGGCAATTAGAATTTTCATCAATTTATGCGAGTCCAGTCGCTCCATTCTCAAAGATCCTTCCCTCTCCTTGTTGCAAGACGCATTACTGGTTGAAATAAATGGGTGGCCGGTTCACCTGCCGTGGAGGTGAGGCATTTTATCACAAATTTGCGATTTTTATGTCAATTTAGCATTATTTCTGACAAAATAGTATGTGGCTTTTTTGGGTTATTCTATATATTACATTTTACTTTCAGATTTGAGCACAAAAACTGTAAAGCTGTTGCTATGGTTCTTCATATGAGTCGCAGAATTACAGGTATGTATGCGAGGTATTTTGTGATTTGTTACTGTTCATGCTAGCATAATATTTTGGGTGGTAGTCATGGAGTACCAAAAGTACATTACAAAGGAAAGCAAGAAGACTACTGCATAGTGGTATAACTAATTGGCTCATACGTATCACTCCTTTCTCCTTTTAGACATTATTAACTATATTACTCCCCAATTTCATTATCCTAATGAAAATTTAGAACATGTTATTGACATGACATTATAAATACTCTCTATAACATTTTTTAGATTTTATTACGATAATTAACTTAACTTAGGATTATTGCTCAAAGTACGTTCATACTAACAATGAAAAAGGTGGAAAGATCGTATTGAGACACAGGGAGTATGTTAATAACATTTCATATGGGATGCATGGAAATCCTCAGGACAGTCATGAGTACTTAACCTTTAGCATCTCATAGGCATCCTTTTTGTTCAACTAGTTTTTGTACATTGATGTTTGGGTACAAGACCTGCAAAGCTTGATTAAAAAGACCAACCTGGTGAAGGAATTTCTATCCTGATTTCTATAAATGATTGTCTTTCTGTAATGAAAAGATCTCGTAATGAAATAAGGGCATGCACCATTTATCTGCCAATTTGTGTAGTTTTATTACGAACAACTATTAAAATCACTAGTATGATGAGATAATTAAGGTTCTTGTGTAATTATGTTACTAAAATGCTTAATTTTCAACTTTAATTTCTCAAATGTCCGTCAAAGTGAAATTGGACATTCATCATGGGAAGGAGGGAGTATTTTATTTTACTTTCTGCAGCAGACAGCGGAGCCATTCTGTGTTGTTATTGATGAAGTTATGTTTGCTTGGTTAATGATGTTTTCAACCAATGCATGTCATAGGTGAATATGTTATTGACACTAACAGTTTCTTATTGTTTCCTCCGATATTGATACCTAATTGTTTTTCAAGAGTTGATGTGATTAACCCTGCACTAAGAAGGTCTGCCATTTTGATGCTGAGATTGAAGTCATAACTTACAATTGATGAGATGGTTAAAGCCATCTCGAATTTAACGAATTGATCTACTCCATGTTTGTGGATGCTTGAAATCTACATTTCAGTCCTTAGCAAGGTTCTAAAAAACGCTAGGCGGTCGCTAGGCGCCGCAGCAGCGCCTAGCGCCTAGGCGGGGTCTAGACGGAACTTAGGCGGGGCCGAGAATTCAGAATAGTTATAATATCTTAGGCGGGACTTAGGCGTTTCATGAGCGCCTAGCGCCTAGGCGGCCTAGACGGACGTCTTTTAGAACACTGGTCCTTAGTATATGATATGCTGTTTTTTTTTTTTTGAATGAGGCATTTATTTTGTGAATCTGGCTGTTCGATCATCCGAAAGTATGTTTATTTCTGTGTACGTTCAGCTGTTCGATTTAGTTGATTATTAGTGGACTTTGGCTAGACATGAGATTGTTAAGCTTGATTGATCTAGTAGTCTTAGTGTGCTGGAATTTTTAAATTTTCTTTCTTGTTTCTAACAATTGATCTTTTTATGCCTTGTGCTCAGCTACTTGGAGTGGGGCTAAACTTGCAGATTCTCTTGAACTAGCTGGAATACCAAAATGGATTAGTTTCAACTAGTGACTGGAAGGTACTTGTCTCATTGCCTCTTTTAAAGTTTCAGTTTATGCATCATCCACTATTTTAAGTCGTTCTAATGTAGAGCTACAAGGATTGAGTCACTCATGCCAATGAGCTTATGAGCCGTTCCAACCATATATTAGTATTATTTTTTTTATTTTGTTTTTGTTTTAATTTTAATTGGTGCATTAAACAGCTAACTATAGTGTCTTAATTTTTTTTCAGATTTTTTTCCTTCACTTTGCTTCATTAAGGGAGGCTACTTGGAAATGTGTATGGAGAACGTAGCAAATCTGTATACGAAGAAATAAAGGAGCACCTAAAAGCGTAACTTGGATCTCATTGACTACTGGATGAAGATTTTTTTTTTAGTGAAAATAGGTGATGGTTGTTTTTAGATGTAATGGGTGTTATATGTTTTTGGATAAAATTATGAATAATTATGTTATACTAATATTTTCTGATATTTGATTAATTGATTTGAATGTTATGCTGTTTGACTTTCAGTTCTTTTTTAGTTTTCTTGCAATAATGTGTATAATGGTACAAAAAACAGAGAAAATTTGGAAATAAGATCAAGTTATAAATCTAATGCCACAGAGAAAAAGAATCTCAAAATTCACGCTACATCTAGTCTTTCGTGACTGCTTTGGCCATCTCCTTAGATAGTAAATATAAATATAATCTAAGCTTTTTTTAGACTGCAAAAGCCATCGCGTAATCATTTAATCTATTGCGATTGCATTTCCAATCGCGTAACTTTCCGCGACAAGGCTTTCTGCGATTGCCTTGGCGATTGATTTCCCAATCGCGTTACCAATCCGCGACGGCTTTTGCTATTTACGCGACGGCATTAAGCAATCGCGAAAAGTCTTTTTTCTTGTAGTGTTTCACTTCTCATTCTGTATACATCATCCTTTGTTTGAACAGGATATGATGGTTTCTTGGTTGAGAAAGTGTTGAGGCTAGCTAGGACCATTGTCTCAATAGCCCTATTACCAGTTGGGGGAGTATAAGTTTTGAGAGTGGGATTTTCAGCTCCAAGACCAGATCTGTCCCCAGAATGTCTTTGATTGAAGTGATACAAAGATAGAGCATTGTTTGATTTGTTCCAAGAATCAATCTTGCTTTTTAGGGCATTGTTTTCTTCCTTCAAGATACTCATTTCTAGTTCAGAATCCTTTTGAGGTTTTGAACAATTAGTCTTAGATGTTGAGCTAAGTATGTCACTTTCAAGTTTCTGACACTTGTTCTCCAGATCATTGTTGGTGGTTTCAAGGATGAGAATTGAAGATTTAAGATTTTCAATGGTTTTTGATTGTTCAAGGTTTTCAGTGATGAGGGAGGCAAAGCTAGAGTCATGTTTTTTCTTTTGAATTAACAGGGTGCAGACTAAGCTTTTAAAGCCATCAATATTTAGTGAGTTGAAATTATGTACCTCTTTTAGTTGTTCTGAAGCAGCTAAAGCCTCTAGATCTTCCTCACTGTCAGAATCTTCATCTTCTTGGGCAACAAGACACAATAGTGCTTCTTCTTCATCACAATCTGAGTCAGATGAGTCAAGATCTTCATCACTGAACCTAGATGAGTCAGCAAGCATGACTTGTTCTTTATTTTTGTTATTTTTAGCTTTGACACAATTGTAGCAATTGCATCTCGAGCTATGAATAACTTCTTTAGAGTATGTCATTCTTTTTGAGTTATCTTTTTGTTTCTTAGGTTCAGTGCATTCAGCAGCAAAGTGATCTGGCTTTCCACAATTATAGCACTCCACGCTTTTCTTTACCGTGTCTTGAGGTGGGTTGGAGGATGAGGAGTGTATCTTCTATCAAAGGCTTTCTTTTGATGTCTCATGGCATTTCTGACAGCCATAGATATCAGGCTGGGAATGTCATCTTGAGAGATGGGCTTTGATTCTTGCTTGGGGTTTATGTTTAATTTTTGCAGGGCATTGTTTACCAGAACATCAATGTCCTGTTGAGTGAACACTTTTTGATTTTGCTCTTGTGCAACCATAGCAAGAGTTTGGGATATAGTGGGTGCTGGTTGAATTTTGATCATCCCTTCAAGTTCATAAGCTTCAAGTTTCCCAAAATATTGTTCTACTGTCATGGTGCTCCATTCAGATCCTTCTCTAATAGGTAGAGCTACCTTCTCATATTCTTGAGGAAGGTTTGAGTATATTTTTAAGCATAGGTCAGCTTGGGTGAATGCTTTGCCATGGTCTGAAATGGCTCTAACAAGGTCTTCAAACCTTGGTCTTGCAGCACTGACCTTTTCTCCAGGATAGAATTTAAAGTTGTCTAATTGTCTGAGTAAATTATAGAGATTCTGAGTTCTGACACTTGTGTGTTTAGTGAACTTAGTGTGTATTAAGTCCCATGCAGCTTTAGCGCTTGTAACTTCAGCTATTTCTTGAGCAAGGGAGTTATTTACACTCTTTTGCAGAATATTTTTAACTTTTTTGGTTAGCAGACATTAGTTGTTTCTCAGATTCAGTCCATGATTCAGGGGATTTGGTTTTGCTTGCTCCTCCATTAGTTTCAACTTGAACTGGTGGTTCTATTTCATGTTTCAAGACATACCAGTTCCATATGCTATTAGCATCTAGATAGGTTTTAATTTTTGATGAATAAATCTCAAAAGATCCACAGTCATCAATATGTGGTATGTCCTTCTCATTGTTTCTTCTTGGTTGAGGCATGGTGGGTTGAATAGATCTTTCACAAGTTGTTAGACTTTTTATGGTGAATCCAAGCTCTGGTGCCAATTGAAAGGTCCTGTTTACTAAGATTAACAGATTGGTTAAAACAAGTGAACAGCTAACTGGTTTGGGGAGTTAGCTGTTGAGATACAAAGTGTAGAGTAATTATGCAGCGGAAGATAATTAAGTTAAGAAACAAAAGAGACAGTGTGCAGTGTGTGTTTAAGTGTAAAGACAAGAGAGTACACAAGGGTTTTAAAGTGGTTCAGAGGTTTAGCTCGTCTCTTACATCCACCCCCACTGTAGTCAGCAGTGAGATCAATCCACTATAATCCACTTACTTAATAAGCTTACAATGAATGATACAGGCAAGTTCCTCGAACTCCCTTTACTTAATTGTCACCACAATTAAGAAAGCCTTTTCACTAAGGCTGTACAAAGAAAAAGAAAAGAGAAATACACAAGTGTGTTTACAGAATATTAGCTTGGTTGTTAGCTAGGTTTAAAGGGGGTTGTAACTGGGTGCTAGATGGCACAAGATTTGCAGGGGTATAATGCAAATGGCTGTAGGAGTGAAGGGTGTTAATGTTTTAGCAGCAATGGGATTTTGGGTTATTGAAGAAGTGACATAGTTAACAGCCCAGTGTGTCTTCTTATATAGGATATGAATATATCCGTTGGGAGACAAGAAAACACATGGGGAACATGTTTGCAGAAGGTTGAGTCTTTGACTGGGTAAAGTAGTGTTGACTAAATACTTTATTTCTTTATGCAGGATGTCCATGCTGGAGGGGGTTTGCATGCTTGATTAATTAAATAGTTTATTTATAGCAAAATAACTATTTCTTCAAGGATTGGGCTCGAGAGGATAGCTGTTGGAGAGCTTCAAGAGAGAAAGCTGTTGATACAGGGGAGATAGCTGTTGGGTTTGCAGATTTGATCAAGCTGCTTTATAGGTTGTTCCATTTATTGGAATAACTTATACTTCAATATTGTGAAGCTTTTCAGATGGCTGTTGGATAGTTGGAGTCTTAGCTGTTGGTGAAAAGTCAGAAAGCTGCTGGGATAGCTGCTGGGCTTCAACTGGATGATCTGCTTTAGCTTGATTGTAAATAGGGTTTCTGTAATCCATACAAGTGTAAATGAATGTAGAAAGGATATATATTCAGTTCCTTTGATGTAAATATTATTGGTTTATCTTTAAACAGTTTTATGAATGAACTGAATAGATAGCTGTTGGGTCTTTTCTTGGGTTGCCTGTGGATCAGGTCTTCATATGCTTTGTATAAACAACTGGAATGATTATTTATTTATCAAAACAAATTTACTATGATTAATCAGGTTAATAACATAGTGAGGTACTAACAGATATTCTAAAAAAAATGATTTTCAATATTAACAATTCATAAATATCTTTACTATCCACTTTAAAATTTTTAGTTTTGAAAGTATAAAATGAAATCTGAAAAAAATAATACTCCCTCTGTCCCTAAATGAGTGTCCATTTTCAATAAATCTTTTTCCCATAATGCGTGTCTTTTTTTAGCATAACTTTGTCCCTAAATGTTTTTTTTTCGAAAAAAATTTCACCGGTCTCTTTATACGTGCAAAACTAAATGTTTGGAATGGAGATTACAATATTATATATGAATCTTTGCCACCAAAGTGTACAAAAAGTTGACATTTTTCAGATGTCTCTTAAAATGAAATTTGGACACTCATTTAGGGAAAGAGGTAGTATAAAAATCATATAGAAGGACACGTTTTGAGTCAAAAAAGTAATTTATTTTGAGAGAAAGTTATTATTATATATGAAAAATAATTCCTACTAGCAATGTCACATGCCAACTATTTCTACGAGAAATAATTTCAAGATCCGCCACATAAGTTTACCCCAGTTAAGCCACTTGGTTTATATCCTCATTAAACAGATAGACAACTAGTTAAGAAACTAAATTTCCTTTGGTTATATGCGCTCAATCACACTTTGATGTATGCGCACATTCAATAATATATACTCCTCTGTTTCAGAATTATTGTCGCTTTGGACATGTCGAACTCCATAACAATGACTTATTTTTTTGCTTGCACCACAAAATAAAATTAGAGTTTTCTTTTTGTATTGCCGGTAAAAGTATGTATTTTTTAGAATGAGGGACTCACCAAGAGTATAAGGCATAGTTTTCATCCCTCCAAGAGTTTTCTCCTTCTTGTTTCTCTTATCAGCATAGTTTTCTTCATCCCCGTCGTGAGTCGTTTTCTTCTGATCAAGCTCCATCGTCTTCTCCATGATTCTATCCTTGGGATACCCTAATTGCTAGTTGAAATGTGTTTAAGATGAAATTTACGAAGAACTTTCTTTTCTAGTGGAAGAGAATGTCCATGACTTGGTAGGCATGTCCTCTGGCTGTGGGTGCTTTATACTGAAATATCAAGCTCCAATCATTTACTACTGTGACTACGTGTAGGGTTCGTGTCGAATGCCTCATTTGTATCTTTCATACAAATTAAAGAAGAGGAATACATTGATTTAATTTGGCCAATATTTTCAGGAAATAAAAGAAAATAAAAATAATTTACTTGAATGTTAAAAAGCAAAAAAAAAAAAAAAAAAAAAAAAAAAAAAACATTGTAAACTAACCAAATAACAATTTAATTACTACCAATTCTTAATCATTACAAATGTTGAGTGTAATAACTTAATCAATATCAATTCTTAATTCAAAATTTTGTCAAATTATTTTAGAAAAAAAAGTGCATCTTCTCGGAGTAAGAGAATGTATAGAATAATAGATCAGAAACTAATGAAAAAAGTCTAAAGTTGTGATTGTATGTTCAGTGGTTAACTTGTCCCTATTTTTTATTTTGTTTTGAAATATGTTCGTTAATACTTTTTCCGTCTCATAACAATGTAAATAATTTTTTGAATGTTCCACTAATAAATTTTACTTTTCCAAAATAATCTTATTTTATACTTTATCATTAAATTAAATGTGATCCACATATCACATTGACAATAACTATCTCTCTTTTAAAAAAAAAAAAAAACAAATGTGAACATTATTATATGAGACCGAGAGAGAGAGTACAATGATAAAATTACTAATGCGACAAATGTCCGGGCTGTGGATCGCACTAAACTGATTGGGGTGGGTAAATGGCTTCATCCAAGCGATTGCTTGTGGATATGAGATTTCAAGGGTTGGACCAATGTTTTGTAATCACCTGCAATAAAGGTTTTCCATGAGGACAAATGTACACTGATTTCTGGCAAGCAAATAAATTTATTATCTTTAGGAGATACGTCGTACGTCTTAAATTAATGGTTACTAAAATCGAATATTCAAAAATTATGAAAATATATTGGAAAATTGGGTGTTGTGAGCAGGTAAGACAGAGAACGTGAGGTAGAGAATAATAAGTAAATAGTTATTGTGAGCGAGTAGAATAGAAAAACATGAACATTTTGGTTAAGTATCCATTAATAAGAGATTTTTACCAATAAGTCTTTTAGGAAAGGTGATATTTGCCAATAAAAACACAACATTTCATATTCTACCTTAGAGTCATTGGGTTGAAATCTATTTTACCAATAAATCCCTTGCACTTTTTAAATGACAAAAATACCCCCCAACTCAAATAAAATCCTATCACACCTCTAACCCTTGACCATCTTTGACCACCTCCTTTACTTTTGACTTTGATTGACCGCTGCCCAACCACCAGCCACCCACCGCTGCCGTCCACAGCCGCCGTAACCGGCCACCCACCACCTTCGCCATTACCGGCCACCCGCTGCCGCCGCCGCCATTACCTGCCACCTGTCGCTGGCACCATCGGACCTCCGGTCACCTCCGACCGGTGCCACCCTTCCCCGTCTCCATCTTTGATGACTACAAATAATTAAAAATATATTGCTTGCAGCAAGGTTTGAACCCATGACCTCTTGGTCTTAAATGGTGGACTCTACCACTATGTCAACCTCATTGAAAGTCATCGCACTTGTCTCCCCGCTTCTTACTTTACGAAACATACACTTCAAATATTCAGGCTTACTTCTTTCAAAAAAAAATATTCAAGCTTACTTCTACTCAGCCATAAACCTCGTTATTCTAATGTTTGTCTCTCTAATTCCAATTTAATTTGAAAGTCCCCTTTGTCTCTTCAATCAAAACAATATCATATGGGAACATAAATATACTATGGTACATTATCTTGGATTGACTTTGACGATTCATCCATATCAAAGAGAAGGGGACTACGTGAATAACATTGACATTGATGTACTCCAATGGTAATAAAGAACTTTTGACTTCGCATCACTAGTTGATACACTTGTATTAACTCTATCATAAATATCCTTAAAGATGTCAATATATTTCTTTGAAATGTCTTTCATTGCTAAAGTTCATCAATGTGCGCCTCTTAGTACTTTATCATACACCTTTTCTAAATCAGTGAAGACCATACACATATCTTTCTTTTATCCCAATATGTCTACATAACTTCTCTCATAAGATAGTTTACTAAGTCGATCTTATGGCATAAGTCCAAATTAATTCTCCGAAGTCTTCACTCATCCGTAGTCGAAAATGTTACCTCACATCCAGCGCACAAAAAGAATGATATTTGAGAAAACAAAAGAAACTTAACAAAACATTTCCTTATATCTTTATCTAATTTAGACAAGTTTATAAGGTGCTTTCTATAGAGAATACTACCTCCGTCCCAGCTCAATGTGCACACTTACCTTTTAAGTGGGTGTCGTTGATATGTGCACAATCCAAAAAAGGAAAGTTTTTTATTATTTTTATAATCTTCCACTCATTCTCTCTCTTCCTCCCAACCACTCATTATTCTCCACTCATTCTCTTTCTTCCTCTCAACCACTCATTATTCTCCACTCATTCTCTTTCTTCCTCCCAACCACTCATTATTCTCCACTCACAATACTTTTGAATATAAATAATCTCTCCTTAAATATTGTGCCAAACAGTAAAGATGCGTATTGAGTTGGGACGGAGGTAGTATGAAATATTGTGAAAACTAAATTTTATTATTGATGTGTTGCAATATATATACTCCCTCCGTCCCATTGAGAGTGAGACTAGAGGAGTGGGCACGATATTTAAGATAAAGTGATATATATGTGGTAGAAAATGAAGAGAGAGAATGAGTGGGGTAAATAGTGGTGTTGGTTGAATAAAATGAGTGGTGGAAAATGAAGAGAGAGAATGAGTGGGGTTAAATAGTGGGGAATGATGAATATAAGTATATTAAAATATTTCTATTTTGGGTAGTCTCACTTTAAGTGGGACGGCCCAAAAAGAAAAGAAGTCTCACTTCTAGTGGGACGGAGGGAGTATACAAGAGTAGTTCTAACCTATCTTGGAGTACAAGTCATTGACAATAAGTAAAAGATTACGATGAGTACCGGATAGCTTGATGGTTTGATCAGGCACCACTTTATTCTTTCAACTCAAATTCTTTGTTTTTATTAAAATATACTTTGCTCTTACTACCCCTGTCCCTAAATGAGTGTCAAAATTTCATTTTAAGGGACATAACTTTTTGTAAAAAATCATATATAATCTTGCAATTCTCTTTACAAACATTTAGTTTTTGCAAGTATAAAGAGACCGATGAAAAAGATTTTGAAAAAAAAAACATTTAGGGAAAAATTTATGATCAAAATGGACATTCATTTTGGGACAAAAATTTCATGAAAATGGACATTCATTTAGGGACAGAGGGAGTATTAAAATTCTTATTTGAATCGGTTGACTTCTTTCTGAAATATTTATATGAGCGTTGTCTCCTGTGCGGCCGCCGCACGGAGCCGAGCCGTTTTTTTTTTTTTTTTTTTTGCTGAGAATTTTTTTTTGCTGAGTGTTTTTTTTTTCTTTTGCCCCCTAACTTTATTTTTCCTTGCCAACGAAAGTAACACTTATTATAACGAAATGTAACACTTTTTGTTTTTTCAAAATGTACCACAATTTTGTTGCAATAGATTAAAGATAACATAAGTGACAACTAAACTAATGTCAAATATAAAGGAATGTAACACTCTTTTTTTCAAAAGTAACACATTTTTGTTTTCAAAATTAACATAAGATTGACAAATTAACTAATGTTACATTTTATAAAAAATGAATGTAACATTTTTTTCTCAACTGTACCAGTTTATATTCTTAAATGTAACATTATATATGAAATATAACAATTTTTATTGAGAAAGTAACAATTGAAATGAAAACACGATTATATACATGAATTTTTACTATTTTTTTAAAGAAAAAAGTAACATTTACTAAATAAAAATGTTACATTCATCTATATAGAAATTATAATCATATATGCACCATGTTACATTTCCAAATATTACTTTTTCTAACCACAAAAACTATCAAACAATTTAAATTTTCTTGTAAAACTGCTGTTACATTTGACAGTAAAAAGTGTTACTTTTTAAAGATGAAACTATTACTTTTATCATAACAGAGTGTTACATCTCAAGTGACGAGTAGCTCAAAAAAATTTGTGTGTTAAAAAATATGTTTTTTTTAAAAAAAAAAAATCAAACCATATCATGACCTATCTAGTTTGATTCGTCTTGTCGAGACGAACACAGCGGTATTTTTAAAAAAAAATTCCGAGTTATAAATATCAAGCTATAGCATTTTAAAGTTATTGAGGTTTGTTTTTTTTTAAAACGACACATGTCGCGCTGGGAATGGAGGAGAGGCTGGCGGGCTGGTAGAAGAGGCGGGTTGGGCGGGCTGACCCATGGATCGAACCCGTCGCACGATGTACACCCGCCGCATATGAGAATTTGTCTATTTATATATGTATGTGTTCGGATATGTTTTTGTGCACAGTGTAATTAAATAGGATCACATGTTTCAAATGTTAGCGCTTTTTATATGTTGATCTTCTTGGTTTCTCAGACTTGTTACTCTTGCTTAGAAATCCGAGTATGGAAGGATCTTCATGTTGATTCTTTAACAATATGTGAGACGACTTGAAATGTAATCTCTTTTTGTGTCGTTATTGCATGCACATTCTGTAATAATCACTCCTTTTATATTGATTTTATAACGAAGAATGTTTCCATAATTTTTCTTATTTCTTATACTCCCTCTGTCCGAGAATGATAGTCCCCCTATTTTCATAGGTTTTACGAAGGAACTTTGAGTAATAATTAAGGCTACTTTTAATTATTCTAATGAAATTTTTGAAATTGTTCTTGATACACCATTATAAATACTATTAATATCAATTTTTAGATTCACATTAATATAATTATAAGTAGCATTTATAACTGCTCAAAGTTCCCTCGTAGTAACAACGAAAAAATGTGGACTATCTTTCTGGGACGGAGGGAGTATTTGTTAATATACTAATTAGTTATAAATTTTCCGATGTTCTCATCTTAATAAAGGGGGTTTCATATGTATTTCCACTATACCTTATAGTTTTTTGAGGAAGTTATATTCATCTATCTTAATGAATGTCTACATACCTTCAATCATCTTATTGGGTTTTGTATATTATACTAGTACTCGAGTCCGTGCCGATGGCACGGTGACAGTACACCACATATAATCAATAAACACCATTACACAACCACCATGTAGCAAAAATCTCGAGATCGATCAATCGACTATACTATAACTGCTAAAGGGGTTAAAGTTATTGACATCAAGAACCACATTCTTCAAAGAAGATAATGAAACCAAGAGCGAGACATCTCTGGAAATAATCACGACGTTGGAGTTGAGTAGTTTTGTTTGACCACCTCATCATAAACCAAGGCTGCTTCAACACAAAAGTACACAGACATAAGCAGCTACCTCTATCCGGCTTAAACATAACAATAGAATTAAATGGTGATGGATAGACTGTCTTGCAACATGCCTTGCACTTGTTCTGCCTGCCAATGAAAGACATGGTTGTTTACACCATGATCTAATCTTTCAACTAAATATTATACCTCAGTTGCAATCACAAATAAATAAGGATCCTTAAATAGACTTATAAGCATATTGTTCACTTTATCTTACGTAACCGATCTTAAGCACAGAACAGTTCAACTCAAACCATTCCAGTCACCACCATAGCATCAATCAAACATTCCTCACATTTCAAACTAAATTTAAACAAAAAGAAAGCAGAAAAAAAAATCAGTTTTTGTTGATAAAACCCAATATGAACCGATTTAAATCACAATCAAGATCAATAGCATAAAGTTAATTCAACCAGATGATTCATGGTCAGTACAACACTCAAAAACAACAATTCCAAAATGACTCATGCCCCTGCCCCAACTGGTGTAGAGCTTCCATCCTTGAACTCGACAACAACAATTGAGAAATGCTCATCTATCAACCAATGGATTCCAGCCTTGCCTCACCCAAAACAGTACCAAATCCCTAATGTCTATGTCAAAAAAAAAAAAAAAAAAAAAAAAAACTACTAAAGCGAAAAATAATATAAAAATTGTAGGGTATATCACCCCTAAAGCTGGGATCAAGAGAAGTATAAACTAAATGATACATCAGAAACCGTCAATTGACACTGTCCGATGATTTTTTGGAATTAATCTGAGCCACTAAAATAAAAAACAAAAAACAAAAAACAAAAAAAATGTGAATGGTATGATGGGAGCGGTTATGGTTTAACCCTGACTGCTCTTTATATCAAATAAATAAGCACTTATTTCTGATCTGTTTTAAAAATTAACAAAAAAAAACTATTTATTTTGGGACGGAAGTAATAAATTTTATGATGTACCCCAAAACACATCAAGCACTCTCACAGCACATCCCAACTCAAAATAAGTTAGGATGAACTCTAAAATTTCATAGTAAGAAAGCTTACATAATCATATGTTCAAGTAAATAAACCTCTCAACCTTCAAATACCATAATTATTTTCAACAATGACCCATTACATGCAAGATTATTGATCTCTATATATAATAACACAGTTTTTATGTTCTCAGCAGCAATTCATTCCACTGCAGCAAATGACGTTTTTAAACTCAGCTGTGAATAGAAGGCGACATCAGGTTAGTGTGGGTGTGTGTAAATGAGAGTGTGAGAGTGAGAGTGAGAGTGAGAGTGAAAGTAAGCCCATTGCACCCCATGGTTAAACATTGAAGAGGGTGAACCTAATATTTCAATCGACTGATAGAAGGGCAGTAGTAGTACTAACCCCCTTGGCATGGGTCATTTTTGCTTCCAACTTATATAAATTCTCAGGACTTTAACAGAAAGCATATGGTAGGATGAATTGAACCTATAAAGTGCAGCAACTCTTTAAGTGAATAGATTAATGAGAGTACCACAGTAGTATTTGCATTCATGGACAGAAGTGGGCCTGAATTGGGGAGCTCCTCACCACACTTCTGCCTCGCGGGCTATTTATGGTGTGGTGTGTAACAGAAACATCAACATAGGAATTACAGTATGATCCGATCGCTGGAGGATAGGGGGAAAAAATACAACAATGAAGCTTTTCACCACTAAAAGCACAGGTTAGGGTTAAATTAAGAAACAAATTAAAGAGCACAGCTTTTCACCTTGCACAGGTTAAATTAAAGAGCACAACTACAAAAACAAATTGGTAAAAAAAGCTAAATGACAGATAAAATAGCAGACATGAATGAGAGAGAGAGAGAGAGAGAGAGACAAAGTACCTGAGAGCGAAGGGAACAAATAGGGCTGTATTTAAGCAGAAACATAAAAATACAAATCAAATTTAGATTTTGATTTCGCGTGGGTTAAAGGGCGATAGGGAAATCGAATTGGGGATGATAGGGAAATCGAATTGCAAGATGATAGGAGGAGTGCACTTTGACTGTGTTAAGAAGAGGAATCGTGAGAGGAGAAGGCCAAATCCCTAATAATGCAGAAATTGGATAATGACAATACCTTCAAATGCTGTCGACTGACCGATTCACTGAGCGGAGAAAGCTTGAGACTTTGCGATGACCCATAACCTTCAGTCATGCCGTGGATACCTCGCAATAGCTGTTCTCGTCTTTCCTCCCTTCAGATTCCACAGAGTCGTCCATGGAAAAAAAAGGAGAACAGGCGTCAAACAAAAAGATGGAGAAGGCAAGAAATGGAAACCGTCAACTAATAGCCGTAGGATGTTTTCTTTAGATATGATCTGAACGGATGAAATAAATGATAAAAATTCAAGAAAAAACAGACACCGTTAGATCATGACAGTTGAAGGAGAATCTCAGCCCTTCTTTATGTATTTTTAGGAGGCAGTTAAATCCTATGTCTTTTGTAATATAGATTTCCCAATTATTCAACCGCTAGATCTAGTTACAAATCGTGTAACTTGATCTTAAACATAGCTATATAGTGTTAACTCTAGATGGGAGTGTTAACTCGCATGACAATTCGAGCTTACTTTATTTAACACGACTCGACTACAAACATGTTCATGATCTATGTCAAGCTAGAAGGTCAATTTGAACAGTCAAAGTCAAAAGAACTCAATTCAAGCCTACTTGATGTCAAAATAATGAACTTCGTTGTTCTTGTTTAAGTAAGTTCAACTCAACTCAAGAATCTTTATTATGTTATATACATAATTAAACGCATTTTTGTCATATCCTTTTGTGGAGGGGTATATTTGTTGCTTCACTAGCTACGTTGTGTTTATGCACATTTAAGCATAAATTGTTAGAATTTGCAGAACTTTTTGAAACAAGGATAAAGAGCAAATGAGAAAATCATTTCAGGATAAATGGAACATTAAGATTGTCAAAGTCAAAACTTTTCAAATGCTCTCCAGCGAACCTAAGACGTTCTTACAAAGGAAACTTAATCATTATTCTTAATAAAATACAATTGAACCATCAACAAATTTACAATGACAATGACAATGGCACTCTACGCATGGTAGCAAGTTTGCAAATTTACAATGACAATGGCACTCTACACATGGTAGCAAGTTAAACTATTAAAAAAATGGATGCCTTTGTGTGCAAGTGTAATTTGTAAGGAGGTGAATGTGAATAAACATATTAATATTATTAGGATTCTATATTGATTAGGAAGAGGAGCAAGTTGATTAAGAAAGGATTACTAGAATCCTAATTTGGTTAGGAAGAGGAAGTGTAATCCTACATAAACTATGAAAGGGGTGTGCCTCCCCATTATAAATAGGCTTCACTAGTTAGAGTTTTTTGTGACAACTCAAGAGAGAGTTAGCATAGACATATAATTTAGAGAGAGAAATTGTATGCTTGTATGCGTAGGTGAGGATATTCAAGAGTGTTGAGAGAGGGACTCCATTCTTGTAATATCGCGAAAATTTAATATATTTATTGTTGGGTGGAATAGGCTTTAAGCCGAACCACGAAAAATTGTGTGTTTTGTCTTCGGTTGTGTGTGTGTGTTATTTTGGTATCTCTTATTGCGATTTCTCTTGTTGGTGAGTGATCCCAACAAGTGGCATCAGAGCTTGGTTGAAGGAGAGAATTCGCATCGACGGAAGAGATCCAACATCGAAGAAAAACAAGGTAGAAGAATTCTGCTTGGATTTGTTCAGCGCAACGGTGGGAAAACGAGTGTAGCGCATTTGTTCACCGTTGGATCGTGCTAAAATTTGACGTGTGGGTTAAGGACCCATAAATATTCAATCTGAATGGTGGAGATTGGATTTTGAGCTACCTAGAATCGGGAAAAGTATCCAAACAGAAGCAGCAGTGTGAAGAAATTCATATTTTGGAGAATATGGATATTGGTGGATCGAAGTATCAAGTCCCAATTTTAGATGGAAGGATGGATTTCACCGTGTGGCAGATGACAATCCAAGATGTATTGGTTCAACAGGGTCTTGATGAAGCTTTGGAAGAGGACAAGCCAGAAGGGATCAAAGACGCAGATTGGGCGAAGATTCAGAAGAAGGCTTCGAGCACAATCAGGTTAGCACTTGCTCCCGAAATTAAATATAGTGTTTTGAAAGAGAAAACACCAAGGGGTATTTGAGAGAAACTTGCGAGTATTTATGCGTCAAAGTTGTTGACAAATCGCTTGTTCTTGAAGATGGATTTGTATTGTTTGAAACTTGATGAAGGTGGTAGTTTGCATGACCATATAATTCTTTCAGTCAACTAGTAGGTCGATTATCTAATGTTGAAGAGATAATAAAAGATGAGGAGCAAGCTTTATTGTTGTTGGCTTCATTACCCATGTCTTACAAGTCTTTTAGGCAGACGATGTTGATAGGTAGGACCACTTTAACATTGGATGATGTTGTTAAAGCATTAAGGGATAATGAAAGGATGTCGAGGGGTGATAGCTTCTCAAATGGGGATAGAGTACTAGTTGCAGAGGGTTCTGAAAGAGGAAGGACTTATAATCGTGGTGGCACAAAGGAGAGAGCAAGGTCTCAATCTAGGGGGGTAGAGATATGAGTAATGTTGAGTGCTTCTACTGCGGAGAGACTGGTCATATGCAGATGTGTTGCCCACAAATGAGTGAAGATTTGAAGAGTTTGCGTGGTGTCAAAGGAAAGAAGAAGGTTGACGAGGAGAATGTCAACAAAATTGATGACGATGTTGATTTCCTTTTGACGGAGACGGTGGTTGTTGCTGATTCGATTGATGAGAAGTTGGATTGGGTGTTAGATTCCGCTGCTTCAGTGCATATTTGCAAGGATCGAGCTATGTTTGACACTTTGCGATCGGAGGGACAACTTGGAGAGATCAAAGTAGGGAATGCACAGAAATTGAAGATTGAAGGTGTTGGGAGCGTACGCTTCAAGCTTCATGATGGGACTGTGAAAACTGCTTTGAATGTAAAGTATATTCCTAGTGGGACTGCGAATTTGCTTTCACTAGGAGTATTGACATCCCGTGGGTACCGATATGTTGGAAGAAGATAGACATGCAAAGTGTACAAAGGAAAGCGCTTGATTCTTTAAGGGAGAAAAGGTGCAAGGAATATTTGCTATTTGGAGGGTGAATCCTTGCGTGGAAGATCCTTTTGTGATGACAAAAAAGAGAAGAAGAAGACTGAGAAAAGGGTGAGTTTCTCAGGCGTTGGTGAGATTTGAGAATTTGGGTCAAAGGGAGATTTGTTGGGAATTGACCCATATTACCAAAATCCTACTTCAATTAGGAAATGTTGTTAGGATCCTATATTGATTAGGAAGAGGAGAAAGTTGATTAGGAAAGGATTACTAGAATCCTAATTTGGTTAGGAAGAGGAAGTGTAATCCTACATAAACTATGAAAGGGGTGTGCCTCCCCATTATAAATAGGCTTCACTAGTTAGAGTTTTTTGTGACAACTCAAGAGAGAGTTAGCATAGGCATATAATTTAGAGAGAGAAATTGTATGCTTGTATGCGTAGGTGAGGATATTCAAGAGTGTTGAGAGAGGGACTCCATTCTTGTAATATCGAGAAAATTTAATATATTTATTGTTGGGTGGAATAGGCTTTAAGCCGAACCACGAAAATTTGTGTGTTTTGTCTTCGGTTGTGTGTGTGTGTTATTTTGGTATCTCTTGTTGCGATTTCTCTTGTTGGTAAGTGATCCCAACAATTTTTGCTAGGAAAGTTGTTATTGTTTTACTCCGTATGTTTCATAATACATGTCGTTTTAGACTTATTCACACATATTAAGAATGTAATTAATGCATATAAAAAGACTTGTATACCCCTAAAAGAATCCAATTACCTATGCAATTAAACGTTCAAACAAGAAATAGGTTTGAAATTAATGAATGAGGCTATAATTGGTACTCCCTCCGTCTCAAAATAGATGTCGTTTTGGAGTGTTTCACATATATTAAGTAATGCCATTAATGCATTTGAAGAAGTCCCAAATACCCCTAAAGTAATTCAACTACTAGGTAATTAAATGGTTAGGTAAGAGATAGTTCACTACCATTATTAAGGGTATAATTGGTATAGAGCAATAAAAGTGCTTTGAAAATAGAAAAACGACAAGTATTTTGAGACAAAATTTAACTCTCAAAACGACATCTATTGTAAGACGGAGGGAGTATATAAGAGCAAAATTGTCTTGAAACTAGTAAAACGTCAAGTATTTTGAAACAAAATTGAACTACTAGAACGTCATGTATTTTGAACGGAGGGAGTAATTGAATAACAATTACTATATACTTTTATATGAAATATATGTACAATATTGTACAAATTCTTGTAAGAAACCATTTCTTTTTCAAAATAATAGTATAAGAATTCATTGTTATTACTTTATACTATAATTTACTCCCACTGACCTGAAAAGATAGTCTTTTTTTTCGTTGTTACTACGAAGGAAGTTTGAGCAATAATTAAGGCTACTTTTAATTATCTTAATGTGAATCTTAAAATTAGTACTAATAGTATTTATAATTGTGTATCAATAACAATTTTAAAATTTAATTATAATAATTAAAAGTAGCTTTAGTTATTGCTAGAGTTACTTAGTAGTAACAACAGTTAACTCCTTCCCGAAAGCAATGTCTCTTTAATATTTTTTGTTATAAATTTATACTTTCTAAGAAACTTCATTCTTAAATAACTTTTTTACTTTTCTTTTACATTTCAGTATGAACGACATAAACCGATCAAGGTGATTGGGCCTTGACATGTACGGGCCTAAGCCCATAAAGTGACCAAGACGCGTCCTGACTAAACACGTGCCGAGGTGTGGGCCACGGGCCGACTTGTGCCGATTTAACAGGGATTGAGTTATAATCCTATTATAACGCAGAATCAACAAATAAAGTTCAACCTCTATTCAAATAAGGAGAATCCTTACGTAACAAGGAGATCTTCACTACAAGGCAACACTGATTACAATCCTCATCAGGATTCTACTTTCCTTATACACAACTTCTACAACAACACGGATTCCTTGGCTTCCATAACAAGTCAGGACTAATTCACCTACTCTATATAAACAGGCCCTCAATACAAGAAACGGGTAACGAAACTCTTGGCTCTTACTCTAGTCAATTGATTTCTATTTGTTTTTATCCCATACAAAACATATTCTTACTCTCACGCCGGAGGGCTTTCGCCGGTGAAGCCCCGGCTACTTCACTTTTATTTGTTTCGTGTGTGTAGATCCGATTGAGGAGTTCTCTTTGCTGGAATTATCCGAACCGTTAGACGAAAGGCCGATCCGGTACGTTTTTGGCAGCATCACAGTATATATTTGCAAATTTAAAAGTTGTGAATATTATTAGCAAAAATTTTTATACTTATTCAACATATAAAAACTATTCATTTCGTCCCAAAACAAACTTCCCATTTTGTCATTTTTTGCGTTCCATTGGAAACTCTCGCTCATTCAAAAAGGAAAATATTTACTCTACTTTCTCTCTCATTCACAGTCACAACAACTATCAATTTAATATTCTTCTTTACCTCACTTTTACTCCCTCCTTCCCACTCACACTACATACCTTTCGAACATTTTTCCTCATTTCTCGTTTCTAACATTTTATGTGAAGTTTGCTTTAGAACGGGGGAATATATTTTTAGAATATCATAATTTTCTTATTAAAATGAACTTCTGCTTTCATATTTAACTAAAAACAGAAGTTGAAGAAATGGGGGTTATGTTGGCACATAGTGCGCGCATAAGCAGGCCTATGCAAGAGCCTAAGGCGGATGCATAGCCCTACTGCAGTCATAGGTCTCTGATGGCCATCCGGGCGCTTAAGGCGGCGGCATAGACGCTTCTATGCGCGCGCCTTATGTGGCCGCATAACCCCGATTTTTGCTTTTTTAAAACTTCGTTCTTTGCGTGCGATCCTTTAGGTTTGCATTATATTGGCCATGAGCTAGATCCTATTATAGGCTCCTAAATCATACATTGTCTCTAGAAAGACATTATGACTACCCAAATATATAATTATCGAAAGTCTGATATCACCTTTAATAGAAAATATCTTAATCATTTTGTCTCACGATATCTATTTTAAATACAAGTCAAGGTCACGTCAAATTTATATAATCCAAAGTTGGTTTCTCGATTCCCATTAAATTGATAAATCAAATGACAATGATATCTATCAATTCATTTTGGTGTGACCACGCTATTTAATCAAACTTAATGAGGGGCCCAACAGTTATCTCTCTCATAGAGAAATAAATCTCATCATGGCTTATGAATTCTCCTCTAAAAGATTCTTATTATGCCAATACCCATTTAAGGATTTAAAGATATAATTATTATGACATTATCGATGACATTTGACAATGCAATAATATCACAAGGAATCTATCTAGTACCTTGTTCTCGAACAATTATCCACAAGTTTAATCCGTATCTCTATACACATAATTATCTCATTATTATCCATTATATTTATGCTAGTCCTTCATAAGTGACTATGCATAATAATTATTATAATAAACATGCAAATGATATAATAATTATAAACTTGTTAATCTCTTTTATAAATGAAAACATGACATTACATAAAAGTCATTCTCAAAGGCCTAGGGCATAACCACTAACATTCCGAAGAAGCCAAGCCGTACGACGCTATACTCAAGCTCAGAGCCGTAATTTGTGTGAGCTTTTCTAAATGTCCTTTATTTTTATGACTTGTACAATTTTCTCCCAACCTTACATCTTGATATGCTTACTATGCTATAATACTCGTTACAATCATTCAAGCTTGGTGTTGAATCTTATCTGCTAACTCCACATCTTTGCTATTTTCAGTATCCACTTCCAGTGGCTTACTAGTATAAAACAAAGCACAAGTCACATAATATACGAGATTCACTGCCTGTATTCCACTCACAAGCCAGAAATAACATTCCAATCTCCCTCTATTCAGATTCCGATCTGGTAACCAATTCCTCTCCTTTCCAGTGTATTCATGAACTAAAGAAACCATCAAAGTCCCCATATAACTCCCAATCGCAACCGCAATCCAATTCAGAGCCATAGCTGTGCTTCTCATACTCTCCGGTGACTGATCATAAAGAAACTCCAAATGACCAACTGCCATGAAAGCTTCAGCAATTCCGTGAATGCAAAACTGAGGAACTAACCAAAAAACGCTTATGGGTATTGTTTCAGTTGGCTTGTCTAGCAAGTTATGGTCTTCTGCTACTGATTTTCTTTTAATCTCAACAAATCCAGAAACGATAGTTGCAATAATATTGATAGTAAAGCCTATGCCCATTCTTTGTAAGCATGTGATTCCTTGAGGATTCTTTGTTAGTCTACGAGCCAAGGGAACAAACATGCGTTTATATAAAGAGAGGGCGATTAGCATGGTTAGTACACTGAAGATGGACAAGCTAGCTGGTGGTATTTCGAAGGAAGGGGAGAGGTGACGGTTCATGGTGCGTGCTTGGATGATGATGAAACTATGTTGATGGGAGTTTGAGGTGACTAGTAATATGGCTGCAGCCCAAATAGGCAACATTCGGACCAAGGACTTTAGCTCCTCGACTCTGTGGACTGTGGCTAGTTTCCATAGATCTGGCTCTAGCGACTGGTTCATGTCATCTTGTGTTACGACAGCAGCTCTGTCGAACCACCTGAAATTATAAACAAATATAATTATTTGATTTATACTTGCATGTTATAAGTCTATAAGGTTAAAGATAATGTCTAATGAAATGACTAAATATCTTCTTCTTCCTTTTACAGAATGACGGTTTAACTTTTTTCCTTCCCTTGTAGCTTTTATGTTACTTTCACACTTCCATTGAGTAAAGTGTTTTACTATTCTCTCTGTTCCATAATAAATATCCCGCATTCCTTTTGGTTCGTCATAAAAAGAATGACGCATTTCTAAATAACGAACAATTCATATTATTTTTACCATTTGTACAAGCAATGCACAAACATAAAAACCACTTTTCTCAAAAACGTTTACCAGTCAAATTTAAGATTTATTATGACACGAAGGAAGTATAATAAAGCATACCGGAGATTATTTGTATGCGAAAGCCTTCCTTCAAACGAAATTCCAGCATCGAGCTCATTGTTATGGTAAAGGAGTGCATGGTCTTGTGGTACAACGGCCTTTCTCTTCTTAATTGCAGCAACTACGACTTGAGCCACTCTTACCAAAGGGCTTCCTCCCGGTTTTACTTTCTTATATGTTTGTGAGCCGATAAGAAACACGAAAATCGATAAAGCCATAGCGATTGTTGGGATTCCGAGTCCCCATGCCCACCCTACTTTATCTTGTATATAAACAACAACTGTTAGAGCTGTTAATGTTGCAAGTCCCATGCAGAAATAGTACCAATTGAAGAAGTTCCAGCCTCCAGACTTGGATTTATATTTGGCCATGTCGAATTGGTCAGCTGCAAATGTAACGACATTGGGCCTAATGCCAGCTGAGCCAAGTGATGTGAGGAGGAGGGAGAGGTAGAGTATTGATAGTTGGAAGGATGAGGCTTCTTTGCAGTTCTCTTGTGTTGGACATGGTGGTGGTCGAAGATGGGGGAGTATTGATGACATGGTAATGCAAATCATCCCCTATAAAAACCATGGAATTTATTACAGATCAAAAAAGAAAAAAACGGTTTTATTTATGTAAACGGATGCAACCATTTTACAATACAAATTCATAGGGTTACCAACAATTTTATTGTGTATGTCGTAAAATGGTAATTTATGTTTTTCTTTTTTTCACATTATTCAGAGACATAAGGATTACTAGTATGCTATTGAGTGATGCAACTCATCTGATGTTGATCCGATTCTTCAAAAGTCATGGATCTAGCATGATTAGGAATACAATTATGCTAAAGATAACTTATCCAGTGACTCTCCCCCTATATTTTCCTATTGACTTTTCCCCATTCCTTTTGATCTTGGTATACATATTTTTTTTTTATTATTTAAGGAATCCTGAGAGAGAGAGAGAGAGAGAGAGAGAGAGAGAGAGAGAGAGGGAGGGAGGGAGGGTGAGAGAGAGAAAGAGGGGGAGAGATACCAGCTCGTAAATGAACAAACCACCAATAATGGTTTTAAAGCGGCCAGCAAAGGAATCAGCAATGAGGGCACCGACGAGGGGCATGATACTGGCAGTGCCACTAAAATTGGTGAGGGTATTGGAAGCCTTCACCATAGGCAGGTTTAATTGTGTTGTTAGGTAAGTGATCATATTTGCGTGAAACCCAGTGCCTGCGAATCTATCGCATACCTCATTTGCTGTCAGAAGACCATGAAACTATAGTTTGTTAGAAAAATTTACAAAATTCGAAAATCATGTCATTGTGAAAGTTAGTCATGCAATGATTTTTAAGACATGGTAGGAATTTTCCGTAGTTTTTGTTATACATTCAAAATTTTTGTTACCCGTCACTTAAGCAATGTACAACAATTGTCTTCAACTAAATGACAATGTCTTCTATTTCTGTAAAACACAAAAACCGAAGCATTTCTGAATCCTCGCTACTTGCATATCTTAATCTTCAAAACAAATTCTTAGGAAAAATAAATTAGTATAAACAAGGAAACAAAATTACTTATAATTATTTTTAAAACGCATGTTCCGTCTATGTATGCAAGAATGTATGTCCCTTACAGAATGTTAAAATCAATCAAACACAGTGTTATAATAATTTACATAATTTAATGTTAGGATTGATGATGAGGATGCTCCTATAATTTTTCAAGTTTCTTTACGTGAGAACTTTGTGGAGTCTTATATTAGTGGGAATGATATAGTATCTTTGGAAGAGTTCTGATATGCTCCTCATACAAGAGAGCTATGCCGCCCGGCTAGTAGTACGAGTACAAATAATCAGGCATCTACACCTGTTGCTAGTAGCGGAAAGGGAAACTAAAATGGGGAAAGAAGCGTAATAAGAATTCATCCTCGAAGGGTCCGTTGATATCTGTAATTATTGCAAGGGAAGGGGCGGTGGGAGTCTGAATGTTTGAAGAATAAGAAGTAGCATTACAAAAAGGAAGGTAGTGATGTTGTAGTAGATAGTACCGGTTCTAAAGATGAATATACCTGACTAATGAAAATACACCTCTAAATGATGTATGGATTCTAGATTATGGGGCTTCTTATTATATATGTACAAAACCTTCGGTCAATATGAAACGATTCTATCCACAAGGTGGTTGATATTGGCTCTATAAATTGGTAGACACATGATGGTAAATTTTCACATTGAGCAATTTAAGGTTTGTTCCACACATAATGAAGATCATGATATATATCACTAAGTGTGTTGTACTAAAAGAGGTTCATTTCCAACAGTGAAGGTCGAGATCTATATGTCTGCAAGGGTTCGCATGTGCTTCTCGTAGGTAGTACGTGGGGATTCATTTACATCCTACAATGTTATAATATTTTATGGGGCAATGCTAGGGGCACAAAAGAAGTTTACAACATAATAGATACAAAGTGAGGTGGAGATATTTTATAGGTTAAATCGATAGTGGACCCGGTACATTCTAATTAAAAACACCAATAAAATTTTGACACATCATTTTGTAAGCCACATTTTTTGCCACTTTTTTGTAACTTTATATTTACCCTATTTTATGTTCAGTTGATATTGCATCATAAAAAGTTGGCAAGGAGAATATGACCAAGTTGTGGCATTTGAGACTCAGTCACATAAATGAAAGAGAGATATAAATTATGTCCAAAGTGGATCTTCTACACGGTCACAAGGTCAAGGATCTTGTGTTCTGTGAGCATTGGGTATTTAGGAAACTACACGTAGGAAGTTTCCAAAGAGAACCCACATAAAAAAAGGCACGCTCGATTATATCCGTTAGATAATATATCCCACACATAACAGAGAACTAAACATGGAAAGATATATAGACTTGAGGGTTACTCCATTTATAGCTAATTGGTTTTAAAGTTAAAACTCCAATATTGTTCTTTATCCACCAAGTCCAGACCATGTTCACACTAGTCCCTGACTCTACTTATTACCCGTTTATAATTCTAAGATAGTATCAGAATGGCCTGACCTCTAGACTTCGCCATTCCACTCTTCCGCTGCTTCTACATGAGCTCTCTCTTATACAGGGCCCAATATCTCCTATATTCTACAAGGTTTACATGCTTAACCCTCCTCCTTATCTCCTGGTCACACGTGAGGACGCATGTTAGACAATATGTCTCACATCTAATAGACGACTATACATGGACTTATAGATATAGAATTGAGAGACTAATTATATCCCCTATCACTAATTGAATTTAAGGTGGAACCTACAATATAGTCCATTATCAGCTCAATCCAGCCCATGCTTACACTTGGGTCTGACTCTACTTCTTACCTGATTGAAATTCAACGAATCTCTTATTGTTGGGCTCCTTCTCAGGTTAAGTATTTTAAGGGTTTTTTGCTCATAATTGATGACCACTGAGGATGAATTGGGTTATCATAATTAATCCCTTAACAATTTCAAGATGTGAAAGGCCCTAGCGGAAAATCAAACTATAAAGAAGATCAAAAAGTTGAGAACTTTAGGTTGAGAGGATTGCTACGAATCACACTATCTAGGAAAAACCATAGTTGAATGGTGTTGCAGGAATGTAGCAGACACTTTTAGAGAAAGCAAGGTGCTTGTTCTCGGATGCTTGACTAATTAGAAAACAATAAGCATTAGTGGTTATTTGATAAATATTTACCTCACTCACACAGGTATTCATCTCAAAGTTCCTTTTGATATGTGGTACGGTAAGTCCGCTGATAACTCAATTATGAGAGCTTTTTGGCTCTATTACTTATTATCATGTGAATAAGGTTAAATTGGACCTCAAACTAAAACTTTTGTATTTCTGGGCTAACTGGATGGTGTTGGAAAGTTAAAGATTACAGGATATGTTCCTCATCTAAAAATAACGTTATACTAGGTAGAAACGTAGTCTTTGATGAAATTTATGTTTAACCCTGCTACAAAGTATTATTGTATTAAAAAGTGGTAGTGTTGAGAAACCTGTAAAACATCAAGAAACTTTGAGGAGATTGAACATTAGTTGTAGTTAATCAGCACATTTTGGCTCTTGGTCGGACAAGGAGAGCAAATTATGGGATGCCTTTCAAGAGCTACAATTTAGATATATACGCCCTCCGTCCCAGAAATATAGTCCACCTTTTTTCGTTGTTACTACGAGGGAACTTTGAGCAGTTATAAATGCAACTTATAATTATGTTAATGTGAATCTAAAAATTGATATTAATAGTATTTATAATGGTGTATCAAGAACTATTCCAAAAATTTCATTAGAATAATTAAAAGTAGCCTTAATTATTACTCAAAGTTCCTTCGTAAAACCCATGAAAATAGGGGGACTATCATTCTGGGAGAGAGGGAGTATAATACAAGAGCATTAATGTATTTTTACTTTCGAAAAGTCTACTTTTCTCTGAAAAATATAAAATTATTTCAGTGTGATTTTACAGGAAAAAAGCAACACATCTCAAAGATCCAAAAGATGCCCACAACGATTTTGTTTTATCTTATTGTCAGTTTCCTGTGATTGAAAGAAAATATAAAAGTGAAAGCAATCGATTATTGGTTTTCATTTCCCCTTTATTTTGCTTCTTGACTATATATATATGTACATACACACACAAATATTCACATGTACACATATATGCACATATGTTAATAAATTGAATTGTTTAGAAGGACAGATGTTATATATCAACCTTATAAGCTTGAGTAAGAAAAGGAACCGTACACACACACATATATATACTCCCTCCGTCCCATAACAATGGGCACAGTTTGACTTTTTTGGTCAACTGAGTCAATATTTGACCATAATTTTATGAATATCTAAATATCTCTATGAAATTCTAAAAATTGTTATTGCTTCACTATTAGAAATACAATCATTAACAATTTTTAGAATTGTCTAGAGATATCTAGATATTCATAAAATTATGGTCAAAGATTGACCTAATTGACCAAAAAAGTCAAAGTGTGCCCATTGTAATGGGACGGAGGGAGTGTATATATACACATGTTGGTAATTAAAATGTTTGGAAGGATAGATGTTATACGTCAACCTTAAAAGCTTGAGTAAGAAAAGGTAATTCTACCCATAAAACATTATTGATACCCATAATGACCATTGTATGGAGAATAAGTACATAACAATAAATGGAAAAGGAATTGCTAACCATAGACAATGGTGAAGCCAGAAAATTTATAGTTGGTCAAAATTAATACTCTCTCCGTCCCACATCACTTGACACCTCTTAGGTGGGCACAATAACTAAGGAAAAAAAATAAAATAAGGAAAATGTGTGGTAGAAAATGAAGAGAGAGAATGAGTGGGGTAAATAGTAGTGTTGGTTGAATAGATTGAGTGGTGGAAAATGAAGAGGGGAATGAGTGGTGGAGTAGAGTGAATATAAAATTATTAAAAGTAGGCTATTTTGGGAAGTGTCAAGTGAGCTGAGACGGAGCAAAATGGAAATAAGTGTCAAGTGAGCTGGGACGGGGAAGTATACTGTACTATTTTTTCTAAATCAAAGGGGGTTAAAACGATAAAATTTCTTTTTGCAAGCGTAAACAATGTTAAAATTTTAAACTTTGGAAGTGGTAAAAATGACACAATTCCAAAATAAAGAGGGTCGGTTGAACCCCATGCCATAGGCGTGGCGAAACCACTGTCTAAGAAAAGGTAATCTATTCATGGATAAGGCTTTATTTTTTGACTAAACACAAAGAACATAATACTTGGTCGACTTGAAATGAATTATCTATTTTTTATTTAAGGAATACTCTAAAAAAATGATTTTCAATAGTAACAATTCATAAATATCTTTACTACCCACTTTTAAATTTTTAGTTTTGAAAGTATAAAATTAAATCTGAAAAAAATAATATAAAATATCATGTAGAAGGTCACGTTTTGAGACAAAAAAGTAATTTATTTTGAGAGAAAGTTATTATTATATATGGAAAATAATTCCTACTAGCAATGTCACATGCCAACTATTTCTACGAGATATAATTTCAAGATCAGCCACATAAGTTTACCCCAGTTAAGCCACTTGGTTTATATCCTCATTAAACTGATAGACAACTAGCTAAGAAAACTAAATTTCCTTTGGTTGTATGCGCTCAATCACACTTTGATGTATGCGCACATTCAATAATATATACTCTTCTGTTTCAGAATTATTGTCGCTTTGGACATGTCGAACTCCATAACAACGACTTATTTTTTTGGTTGCACCACAAAATAAAATTAGAGTTTTCTTTTTGTAGTGCCGGTAAAAGTATGTATTTTTTAGAATGAGGGACTCACCAAGAATATAAGGCATAGTTTTCATCCCTCCAAGAGTTTTCTCCTTCTTGTTTCTCTTATCAGCATAGTTTTCTTCATCCCCGTCGTGAGTCGTTTTCTTCTGATCAAGCTCCATCGTCTTCTCCATGATTCTATCCTCGGGATACCCTAATTGCTAGTTGAAATGTGTTTAAGATGAAATTTACGAAGAATCTTTACTAGTGGAAGAGAATGTCCATGACTTGGTAGGCATGTCCTCTGGCTGTGGGTGCTTTATACTGAAATATCAAGCTCCAATCATTTACTACTGTGACTACGTGTAGGGTTCGTGTCGAATGCCTCATTTGTATCTTTCATACAAATTAAAGAAGAGGAATACATTGATTTAATTTGGCCAATATTTTCAGGAAATAAAAGAAAATAAATATAATTTACTTGAATGTTAAAAAGCAAAAAAAAAAATTCGCCAAGGATTAAATCCACTAAGGATTTACCCTTGCCTGTCCCAAGCCAGGATAAAGGATGAGGGTTGCGGTAGGCATGTGACAGCCAGCGTAAAAACTTTGTCACATTTCTTATGACATGAATCCGAATATGAATATCGTTGGGGCGTTCCCTTCACAGCGACGCGCTACACTTCCTAGGCCTGGGTGTAGTGATAAATATGCAAAGGTTGCTAGGTCGTCGCCCGGAAGCGACACGCCATCTCGGCGCCCTGGGGTGGTGTCAAATATGCAAGGGTTCCTGCATTGCGGACGAGTGCGGGTAAAGAAGCTAGTCCATGGTGGGGGTAAGATTAGCGGGATGCGCTTTGGAACTTGGAACATAGGCTCTTTGACAGGGAGATCAGCAGAAGTGGTGGAGGTTATGAGGAGGAGGAAGATTCACATAATGTGTCTACAAGAAACTAAGTGGGTTGGACAGAAAGCTAAAGTAATAGCACCTTGGGGTTTTAAGCTTTGGTATTCAGGAAAGGATAAGGGTAGGAATGGAGTAGGTATCATTATTGACAAGGAGTATATCGATGATGTTATGGAGGTGTACAGGAAGAGTGACCGGATTATTGGTATTAAACTTGTGGTTAGTGATGAGATTATAACTATTATTAGTGCCTATGCACCACAAGTAGGGTTGGACGCATCTATTAAACAAGAGTTCTGGGAAGATTTAGAAGAGGTTGTGCAACGCGTACCTAGTGGTGAGAATTTAGTCATTGGTGGCGATCTTAATGGACATGTGGGGTCTAGTTGACACGACTTTGAGAGCATTCATGGAGGTTTTGGTTTTGGGGAGAGGAATGAAGCAGGGAACGGGATCCTGGAGTTTGCGATGGCATATGACTTGAGTATAATTAACACTTGGTTCAAGAAGAGAGAATCACACTTGGTGACCTATAGAAGTGGAGGTAATGCAAGTCAGATTGACTTCTTCTTAGTAAGAAATGCTTGTAGAAAGAGTTACACTGACTGCAAGGTTATTCCAGGTGAAAGTACTGCAACTCAACATAGACTTGTGGTACTTGATTTTCGAAGTAGGAGAATTTTAAGGAAGAGAAAACCACTAGTAGAACCTAGAATCAAGTGGTGGAGGCTTCAAGGGGAGAATCAACAGAGATTTCTAGCTAAGATGGCCACTACTGGTATTTGGTCGGGTAATATGGAGGATATGGATATAGATTCAACCTGGAGTAAGATGGAGTAAACCATAAAGGAGGTGGCAAGAGAAATCCTTGGAGAATCTAAAGGAAGTGTGCCACAAAGTAAGGACACATCATGGTGGAACGAGGAACTAAAGCAAGCGATAAAGAGCAAGCGAGAATGCTATAAATTATTGGAAAAATGCAGGAGTGAGGAGAACTATGAGAGGTGTAAGGAGGCTAGAAGAGAAGCAAAGAAAGCAGTAAAAGATGCAAGAGCAAAGGTGAATCAGAAACTTTATGATAGATTGGATACAAAAGAAGGGGAAAAAGACATCTATAGACTTGCTCGTATGAGGGATAAGAGGACACGAGACATTGGGAGGGTTAAATGTGTTAAGGATGTAGACCAAAGAGTGTTTGTCGGGGATAAAGAGATAAAAGATAGGTGGAGTTCGTACTTCAATACCTTGTTTAATGGCAATCAAGAGCAGGATATTGGAGATATAACTATCCCTTCGAGTATGATTAATCGAGATTTTATGCGGCGAATTCAAAAGGGTGAAGTGGAAATGGCGATGAAAAAGATGGGATTAAAGAAAGCCGTAGGGCCGGATGGAATACCAATTGAGGTGTGGAGATGTTTTGGGGAGAGGGTAATAGATTGGTTAACAACACTATTCAACAAGATATGGAGAAGTAACACAATGCCATTAGAGTGGAGAAAAGGTACCCTAATCCCTTTGTATAAGAACAAAGGTGATGTCCAAGATTGTGCCAACTATCGAGGGATCAAACTAATGATCCATACTATGAAACTTTGGGAAAGAGTGATTGCACAACGACTAAGAAAATTTGTGAATATTTCGGATAACCAATTTGGATTTATGCCCGGCAGATCGACTATGGACGCAATCTATCTTATGAGACAAATCATGGAGAAATATCGAGATAAAAAGAAAGATTTGCACATGGTTTTCATTGATTTGGAGAAGGCGTATGATAAAGTGCCAAGAGAGGTACTTTGGTGGGCTTTAGTAAAGAAAGGCGTTTCAAAGAAATATATTGATATTATCAAGGATATGTATAATGGAGTTAGTACTAGTGTACGGACAAGCGTTGGGAAGACAGAAGAGTTCCCTATCACGATTGGAGTGCATCAAGGCTCTGCACTTAGTCCCTTTCTCTTTGCCCTGATAATGGATGAAGTGACGAGGTCAATCCAAGATGATATTCCATGGTGTATGTTGTTCGCAGATGATATTGTGCTTATTGATGAGACAAAAGAAGGTGTTGAAAGTAAATTGGAGTTATGGAGACGCACTTTGGAATCTCGAGGTTTTAGGTTAAGCAGAAGCAAAACTGAATATATGGAGTGTAAATTTAGCAAAGTTGGAAGCAGAGAGGCAGGAGTGATCACATTCGATGGAAAGATTGTCCAAGCTTCCGAGTTCTTTCGCTATCTTGGATCTATTATCCAAAAAGATGGAGAATTGGATGGAGATGTGGCTCAAAGGATTAAAGCAGGTTGGTTGAAGTGGAAGAGTGCCACAGGGTTATTTGTGATCGTGGCATGCCAAATAGATTAAAGGGAAAATTCTATCGTACGGCAATTAGGCCTGCACTGCTTTATGGTACTGAATGTTGGGCCGTGAAACAGTGTCATATTCATAAGATGAATGTAGCGGAGATGCGTATGCTACGATGGATGTGTGGGCATACAAGAAAATATCGATTGAGAAATGAGGTGATCAGGGGTAAAGTAGGAGTTGCGCCCATTGAGGATAAAATGAGGGAGCATCGTCTAAGGTGGTTTGGTCATGTGAGACGGAGACCGAGTGATGCACCGGTTAGGAGGCCTGAAGAGTAGAGAAGTGATAAAATGGCGAGGGGAAGGGGAAGACCCAAGCAAACTTGGATTAAGGTAATTGAAAATGATATGAGTTTACTCGGAGTGAATGAAGATGTGGCGTTGAAGAGGCCGGAGTGGAGGGCGAAAATTCATGTGAATGATGGGGGTTGATCGTACTTTTTATTATTATTTATTTATTTTATTTTATTTTCTCCATCTTTTCCTCTCTTTCTCTCTCTCTCTCTTTCTCTCTCTCTCTCTCTTCCTTTTATCACGATGACATATGAGGATTCATGTTAGCCGACCCCAAATTATTTTGGGACTAAGGCTTTGTTGTTGTTGTTGTTGTTGTTGTTAAAAAGCAAAAAAAAACATTGTAAACTAACCAAATAACAATTTAATTACTAACAATTCTTAATCATTACAAATGTTGAGTGTAATAACTTAATCAATATCAATTCTTAATTCCAAATTTTGTCAAATTATTTTAGAAAAAAAAGTGCATCTTCTCGGAGTAAGAGAATGTATAGAATAATAGATCAGAAACTAATGAAAAAAGTCTAAAGTTGTGATTGTATGTTCAGTGGTTAACTTGTCCCTATTTTTTATTTTGTTTTGAAATATGTTCGTTAATACTTTTTCCGTCTCATAACAATAATTTTTTGAATATTCCACTAATAAATTTTACTTTTCCAAAATAATCTTATTTTATACTTTATCATTAAATTAAATGTAATCCACATATCACATTGACAATAACTATCTCTCTTTTTTTAAAAAAAAAAAAATGTGAACATTATTATATGAGACCGAGAGAGAGAGTACAATGATACAAAGTACTAATGCGACAAATGTCCGGGCTGTGGATCGCACTAAACTGATTGGGGTGGGTAAATGGCTTCATCCAAGCGATTGCTCGCACCACTTACACCTATAATTCTACCCACATGATAAGCTGTGGATATGAGATTTCAAGGGTTGGACCAATGTTTTGTAATCACCTGCAATAAAGGTTTTCCATGAGGACAAATGTACACTGATTTCTGGCAAGAAAATAAATTTATTATCTTTAGGAGATACGTCGTACGTCTTAAATTAATGGTTACTAAAATCGAATATTCAAAAATTACAAAAATATATTGGAAAATTGGGTGTTGTGAGCAGGTAAGACAGAGAACATGAGGTAGACAATAATAAGTAAATAGTTGTTGTGAGCGAGTAGAATAGAAAAACATGAACATTTTGGTTAAGTATCCATTAATAAGAGATTTTTACCAATAAGTCTTTTAGGAAAGGTGATATTTGCCAATAAAAACACAACATTTCATATTCTACCTTAGAGTCATTGGGTTGAAATCTATTTTACCAATAAATCCCTTGCACTTTTTAAATGGCAAAAATAACCCCCCCCCCAGCTCAAATAAAATCCTATCACACCTCTAACCCTTGACCATCTTTGACCACCTCCTTTACTTTTGACTTTGATTGACCGCTGCCCAACCACCAGCCACCCACCGCTGCCGCCCACCGTCGCCGTAACCGGCCACCCACCACCGTCGCCATTACCGGCCACCCGCTGCCGCCGCCGCCATTACCTGCCACCTGTCGCTGGCACCGCCGGACCTCCGGTCACTTCCGAACGGTGCCACCCTTCCCCGTCTCCATCTTTGATTACTACAAATAATTAAAAATATATTGCTTGCAGCAAGGTTTGAACCCATGACCTCTTGGTCTTAAATGGTGGACTCTACCACTATGTCAACCTCATTGAAAGTCATCGCACTTGTCTCCCCGCTTCTTACTTTACGAAACATACATTTCAAATATTCAGGCTTACTTCTTTCAAAAAAAATATTCAAGCTTACTTCTACTCAGCCATAAATCTCGTTATTCTAAAGTTTGTCTCTCTAATTCCAACTTACTTTGAAAGTCCCCTTTGTCTCTTCAATCAAAACAATATCATATGCGAACATAAATATACTATGGTACATTATCTTGGATTGACCTCGACGATTCATCCATAGCAAAGAGAAGGGGACTACGTGAATAACATTGACATTGATGTACTCCAATGGTAATAAAGAACTTTTGACTTCGCATCACTAGTTCATACACTTGTATTAACTCTATCATAAATATCCTTAAAGATGTCAATATATTTCTTTGAAATGTCGTTCATTGCTAAAGTTCATCAATGTGCGCCTCTTAGTACTTTATCATACACCTTTTTCTAAATCAGTGAAGACCATACACATATCTTTCTTTTATCCCAATATGTCTACATAACTTCTCTCATAAGATAGTTTACTAAGTCGATCTTATGTCATAAGTCCAAATTAATTCTCTGAAGTCTTCACTCATCCGTAGTCGAAAATGTTACCTCACATCCAGCGCACAAAAAGAATGATATTTGAGAAAACAAAAGAAACTTGACAAAACATTTCCTTATATCTTTATCTAATTTAGACAAGTTTATAAGGTGCTTTCTATAGAGAATATGAAATATTGTGAAAACTAAATTTTATTATTGATGTGTTGCAATATATATACAAGAGTAGTTCTAACATATCTTGGAGTACAAGTCATTGACAACAAGTAAAAGATTACAATGAGCAGTAAAAGTTATATACAAATAATATATTTAGGAAACAAGATCTTTATCACGATCTCATGTATCTCTATCATTCCCCCGCAAGATAGACGATCAGTTGACGAGGCCAATCTTGGACACAATACCTTGGAAAGGAGGTAGGGACGAGAGATGTAGTGAGAAAATCGGTCAATTGATGTTTGCTTGAAATGAACAAAACTCGCAGACTCTTGTTTTGAACATGTTCCCAAACAAAATGATAATCTACACCATGACGCCTCATACGAGAATGAAACTTAGGATTCGCATCCATGTAGGTAGTTCCCAAATTATCACAGTAAATAGCCGGCGAAGAAGAAGAGTGAAAACCGAGTTCTTGAATAAAATTTTAAACCCATAGGACTTCGGTGTAGTAGCAACAATGACAAAACGTTCTACCTCAGTAGACGAATGAGCGAGTGTGAATTGCTTCCTAGAGCTCCAGGAGATAGTATTTTTACCTAAGTATACTATATAACTAGTAGTAGAAATGTAGTCATCCTTACACCTCCCGAGTCGGCGTTAGTGAAAGCATAAACAAAGAGACGATATTCCCGTTGAATGAGTAACCCATGATCAGAAGTGCGGGCAAGGAATCGCAACAACTGCTTGAGAGAAATCCAATGCTCAATAGTAGGACGATGCATAAATCAAGAGAGGCGATTAGCCGCAAAATAAATATTTAGATGAGTAAGAGAAAGATGATATAGACTCCCAACAGGTGCATGGTATTCTGTAATATTTTCAAGAGGAGTGCCACATGTAAGGGTGAGAGAAGCATTAGTAACCATAGGGGTAGATACGGGTTTGGCAGTGGCTATAAGTGCCCAAAAAAGTAAATCTGGAGTGTAACGATGTTGGCTAAGGAGAATTCCACTTTATGTGGTAGAACCTCAACACCAAAAAACTAAGAGAGAGACCCAAGATATTTAATAGAGAATAAGGAAGAAAATTGAGATATAAAGGAAAAGAGAAAAGAAGGGTTGGAGCCTATAATAATAACGATATCGACATAAATAAGAAGAAAAATTAGACCTTGGGAATGACATAAGATAAAGAGAGAAGAGTCGGAGACATAATTTTTATAACCAAAAGTGAGAAGATAAGAGCGGAGTTCATTGTTCCAAGCGCGAGGAGCCTATTTAAGGCCATAGAGAGCTTGACGCAATTTACAAACATAAGAAGGATGAGCTGGACTTACAAAACCTGAAGGTTGAACCATAAAGACTTCCTCAGTGAGGGAGCCTTGCTAGAATGCATTATTAATATCAACTTGACGAACAGACCATCCATTAACCGTAGCAAGAAAGAGGATAGTACGAACGGTGGTCAGTTTTACTAAATGACTGAATTTTTTTAGTAATCAAGACCAGTGTATTGATGAAAACATTTTGCCAAAAAACGAGCTTTGTGGCGATCAATGGAGCCATTGGGTTTGGTCGAGTAAACCCATTTACACCCAATCAAATTTTGTGTAGGAGAAAGGGTAACAAGATCACATGTTTTATTGTGACTAAGAGCATCAAACTCACTTTGCATGGCAGTACACCAAATAGGGTTTTTTAGGGCTTGGACAGTAGATGCTGGTTCAAGAAAATGGTTGGTGAGGGAAGCGTTGATATTTAGGGGTTTGATCAATTTTGTAATTTTTTTAGGCGGGTAGTGGGACGGTAGGGTGGGGGAAGGGGTGGAGGAGGGGGGAGATTTGGAGGGTGTGTTTCGTAGGGATGCAAAGGGAGGAGAGGTTGCAGTTTGGGAGTTAGGGGTTAAAACGGAGAGGGGGTAGCTGGTGTTAGAGAAGGAGGGGGGAAGCTGAGCGGGATGGGGTCGGGTCTTAAAGAGGTGAGGGTCCAGGAGGTTGGAGGTGTTAGTTAGAGTGAGTAGAGGTAAAGACATATTTCACCATTGGTCGGGAGATTATGCGAATGGAGCAGGGGTTGTGTTCCTGATAATGGAAAAATATGCTCAATAAATATTACATGGCGGAGGTGAAAATTTTGTTAGAAGTGGGATCAAGACAACAATATCAAGTCCAAATAGGATAATAGCCAACAAATACGCATGGGGTAGAGCAAGGTGGAAGATATTGAGAGGTATATGGACAGAGACAAGGATAACATAGACATCTGAAGCTACGAAATTTATGATAGTTTTGATTTTGATTATGAAGGTTGAGATAAGGGGTTTTTAATTTGAGAGTGAGAATTGGAATACTATTGATTAGATAACATCCGGTGGAAAAGGCTAGAGACTGATATTTTAGAGGCATAGAGGAGTGGGTGAGGTGTAAGAAACTGATTTAAAAAATATTGGGCTTCGTTCAAAGTAGACATTATGTTTCGTGTCTAAGAGGGAGAGGTAAGATGTTGAATACCATGAGATTTGAGAAGGGGTTGAAAACGGATGCACTCACCCCCATAAAAAGCCATTAACTACCATCATACGGTGAATGAAGAGTAATATTTTCCAAATCACTTGTAGCATGATGAGTAGCTCCACTATCATGTAGCCAAGAGGGTAGAGGAGAGGTGTCAGTAGTGGAAGTATAGGAAATTGGACCGGGAGTGTAGGTTGATGGCTGTGGGTTGTTTTGGCCATAGAAGGGAGGCTGAGAGAAGGAAAAGTGGGGAGAGCTAGGGTTAGGGGTGGGACTGGTGATCGTAACATTACGATGTTGGTTAAGAAATATGGGACATTGAGAGAGGTAATGGCCAGGGGTATGACACCACTAACACTGACCTTTGAATGGTGCAGTGGGTCAAAGGAATAGTTTGAAATTTTAGGGTTGGGAGAAGGGTGGAGGCCAATGGTGGGTGGCGTAAGTTTAGGTTTAGAGTTCTTGTTATTATTTTTTGCAAATTGAACGGATAAACGGAAAGAGGGGGTAGATTCGGACATGATTTTTAAGGAGAGATCATTATTGATAAGCTTTCATATAGCTCATAAAAGGTAATGGGGTCTGAGGGTTTTTGACAGCAGAGATGACACTGTCATAGTTAGGGCCATTGATTTGATCAAGAATCTTATCAATGATGTCGTCAGAATCAATTGGACGAACAAGGGAGGCTAGTTTGTCTTTGCAGACTTTGATATCTTGCATATAATTAGAGATGGAACGGGTACCCTTTGTGATATTGCGGAGGCGGTCTTTGAGTTGTTTAAGATGGACTTTCGATTGATTATCATAGGTTTCGACGAGTGTTTTCCCGGCATCGAAGGTTGTGGGACAGGGAGAGATTAAGGGTACAAAGGGGGCGGATAGAGTACCGGCAAGGGCCCCTAAGATAAAATTATCCCGGTGAAACCAGGTAAAGTAAGCCGAATTATGGTTTTTGTTGGGTTTTGATGTATCATGCGCAGAGAATAAACATATGAAATCCAAAAACCCATGAGCCCAGATCCGTCTATGTTGATTAAATTAAATACAAGATGAAATAATACTAACCCTTGTAGATCGCATCCATGAACAGGGACTTTAAGGTGCTAAAGAAAACACCATCTATCGGTATCCACACGTCGAATGGACTCAATAACATCTTCTTGATGCGACTGCTAGATCTAAAGGCTTAATGAAGAAACGCTTTCTTCGTAGGAGTTATCTTGCTACTTCGATTATTGAATTTGATGATCATAGATCTCAAATTAATAATCCTACCTCTCTATATATTAATGTTTCACAAATAATTGATATAGGTTTCCAAAATCTAGGTTAACCATGGGGTTAGGGGCTGTAAATCCCAGCAGTTCCCTGATTCCTAGATTTTAGCCTTTTCAATCCGTTCTATTGTGTGTGAACCAATAGGATTATACTAAGTTGGCAACGAGTCTGAAAAAAGTCAGAACACGTAAGTCATAAGCGGACTCTAGCAAGCCATTATGACTACCCAATTAGTATAAATTTGAAAGTCCAAAGTTACCTTATAGAACATATCACAATCTCTTTTTCGCATGATATCATATTGGTCATAAGTCATGGTCCACGTCAACTTATGTTGTCCAATGCTTTCTCGATCTTGAGTAGATTGATAGGAGCAAATGACATTGATCACATCAATTCATTTGGGTAAGGCCATACACTATCATCAATCTCACTCATCGAGTGGCCTAAGCAGATATCTCTCGAAGAGGAAAAAATTCATCTTGACTTATCATTCTTCCCTGCAAGAATCCGATCATGGCACTTGTAGCCTTTATAACTACATGGTTAAGGGTAGCGCTTGAGTACGTCAAACATAATGTTCATCATGTGGAAGACCATGATAATATCAGGTCTAAGCATTCAAATGGTTTGACTATTATGAGATTTAATTATGACATTTCACCATGACATAAATCTCATAACGGGTCAGTCCAGTACCTTGTTCTCCAACAAGTATCCATAATTTTAATTTGCATTCAATGCACATAATTATCATATAATCATCCATTAAACTTATACCAGATATTCATAAGTGCTAGGGACAATGATTATTATAATAAACATGCAAATGATATAATATTCAGATTTGTTATCTCTATAACAATGAAGCTATGATGTAACGTGAAGGCCTTTCTCAAGGGCCTAGGGCATAATATCCAACAATCTCCAACTTTCACTAGGCCCAATCAACGTGTATCCAATACCCATTGAGCTAGTTATGATCTCCATCATTATTGCAAGCGAGCTTATGTAAGATGATTATCCTTGTTATCATTATTTGGTATTTTGCATATTTTGACATCTCCCATCTTTGACGATTTCTCGAATAAGATAGAAACGTCCGAGTATATGTTTAGATAAGATATTAATCCTTGGGCTTGTGTAATAATGATTATTGTCACAATGAAGGTCCATTAAATTAGTGATACAAGAAATGATTTCTAGTTTACGGCTTAGTCTTTTGATCCAAAAAATTTTCTAGTTGTATCCCATACCACAAGATACTCAACCTTTTGTAGAATAGTAATTGTGTATTAAGAACTCTTCTAATACCATTATTAAACATAAACATGTATTTATACTGCGATATTTATCTTTGTTGGTTTGTATGAGTGCATTTATAATCATTACAAGATCATCTTTATTCCATCAAAGATCAATCCTTTAGTTCTTTTCAAGTACATAAGGATGTTTCTTATCTAGTGACTTTCACTAGGATCTGATTGGTATCATCTCATCATACTCTAAGTATATGAGATATCCGGTCTCAGTACATTAATATGGTTTTCATGATAAATCCAATTGCCGAAGCATATGGAATCCTAATAATGTACTCGTGCTCATTAGTCTTCCAATAAGACTAAATATTGCCTAGAGTAATAACATTAGACATTTGTAAGTAACCTCTCTAAGAGTGTTGTATACTGAACTTTTCACTACATTGTCTATATTAGTACTTTGACTTCAATCAATCATCCTTTTATATTTATCTCTATAGATCAGTCCAAGGATATAGGCGGCTTTGTCCAAGTCTTTCATTTAGAAAATCTTTGGATTCCAAATGAATTATATATCAACCACATATATTAGACCAGGAATTATGTTAACACTACAAGAAAAATGGCTTTTACTGGCATCGATATAAGTGGTATTAAGCTAAAATGCCACAGTATGTATAGTTACCGGCGGTTAAAAAATAGTGGCATTGAAGAATTTAGATTTAGTGGCATTTAATAATTCTAGTGGCATTGTGAATTGCCAGTATATCATCATTAAATGCTGCTAATTACCTTAGTGGCATCGATAGAAATGGCATTAGGCTAATGCCACTGGCAAAAGAAATGTCACTTTATTGCAATTAAGTGGCATATTTGAATGCCTCTAAAGCCAATATTTCTTGTAGTGTAAGCTCCCACTAAATTTATTGTAATCACAAGTTTCATCTTTTATAAATTCAAATTCTTTGAATACTAAATCAAAATGAAAATTTCACTCAATGTAACATCATTCCATCTCATGAAGTTCTGCAACTTGCATATCTTATAAGAATTTTATAGATTAACAAAACTTTTAGGTTGTATCAAACACATCTTAAATTATGTTCTTGTTAAGGAATACTTTTTTGACATCCATTTGTCATATTTCATATTCGCAATATAAGGCTATGATAATTAGAATTCTAATATCATTAAGCACAACTATGGGTGATAAAGTTTCATCATAATTAAAATTGTGAATTAATATCTCTCAATTAGTCTTGCTTAATGAGCATGCACCTTGCGATACATGTCCGTTTTCTCCAAGAAAACTTACTTTCCACCTTATGGTTTTTAAGCCTTCTGGCAGAACAATCAAGCTCCAAACTTGATTATCATACATGGATTGCCTTTTTAGATTTCATGACTCCAGTCATTGATCTAAATCTGGAGTGGTCATTGCATCTTGATAGGTAATAGGTCAATCATTCTCAATGATATCTTTCTGTTTGCGCGGGGGTTTTTGTTTGACTTTGAGGTGCTTTTTCGTCCTTCGATTTACCCTTTTTTGATTGTTTGAGAGTCGTCACCATGTTGTTGTCAGAACACGGACCGAGATATCTGGATTCGGGGGTTAAGTTATGAATTGAGAAGGTCAAGGAGCACCCAATTCACCCAATCTAGGATTGGTCTTGCTAAGAAATCATCATCATTGTTTCAAAATCATGCAAAATGTATGTAAAAAAGAAAACAAACAAATAAATAATTGCTTATTTATTTGGGGATGTTGGATCATGTGCTTCGAGACCATCTCCATGGATTGGAGAGGCTCTAGGCTGATCCTTTAATGGAATCACACTACTTCAAAGACAAAGAAGGAGATGAGAAGATAGAAAACAAAGAGTTTTACCTAAGCGTTTTTCAAGAATCCTATGGATGGCCTTGACTAAAGGCCTTGAATCTCCAATAAACTTGGCTTGAATGGTGTTGTGGAGCCTTGAATTTCGTGGGTGAGGAAGAGGTACTGATTATGGGGACCTCTTTGATCAGATTTGGAGTGGTTTTTGGGTGAATGAGGATTCTCCAGCCCTTTTTTCGGTTCAAGAACCTCTATATTTATAGAAGTTCTAGACCTAGGGTTTTGGCCAAGAAGGTAAGTTGTAATGGGAATCCAAGACTTGATTCCTACAGAGGTATTTTTGGACTCTAGGATCGTCCATTAGGTTTTCTCCGGATTGCTTAAGTGTTTGCCAAGAAAAGGGGTTAAGATCAACAAGGAAACTGACCAAAAACCCGACTGTCAAGGGGGATGTCTCGTACGAGACATCTCAGTGCTGGAATTCACTCTTTGCCCTCTGCAGTAGTTTTAATGTTCATTTTGGCCCCTGACTAACGGAGTCAGTCAGAAACTTAATGAAACATGTCCAACTTAACGAGTTTAGACCCAAATCAAAGGCGAGACATAGAAGTAGTGTGATTATGAATGAATGTCCAAAATGGGGTGTCTACACTTTCTTATTACTTTCTATTAGGAGAAATCAATATTTCTTTGTTATAGATAGTATCCTATCATATATGCAAATAACTTTTGTATCCTTGAACGAATTTCCACAACTCCTTGTGAAACTTTGTTCAACTTGCATCTTAGCCTCTATGTCATTTTCTGGGCCTCGAACTCTTCGAGATACATTTTACTCACACAAGTTCTTTAGAAATAAACGATTTATCTAGAAAGTGTTATTTTGAGCAACAAACAATTTGTTCTCTAAATGGCGTAAAATTAATATCCTTAAGATATCCCATGATAATACATTAACTAGATTTAGGTGTGATTTTGTCCAAGACAATACTTTTCGCAAAAATGTCACATCACAAATCTTTATGAAAAACAAACTAGGTTTTCTTTCATTCCATATCTAATATGGTATCAGTCGAACCTCAGATGAAACTCAAATTAGTGTAAGCGCATATTTTTCCAGCACGCAATTCAAAAGGTTAATTAAAGATCAATTTTGACTTATCATGAGGTAAAAAACTACAGTTTGCAGACAATCTGTAAACTTCTGGAACACCGTCCATACGGTTGCTAGGTGGGTGTACTCCAAGCAATCCGTACGGTTGCTATTTTTAGATTAAGTTTTTCTTATTCTGCAGTCTTTCTGCAGAGTATTTGAATACTTTTGCCATGAGTTATCGAAATCTTTCCTAGCATTGTTACTTTAATGAACTACATACATCAATATGTATTAGTCCAAAAGAGTATTTCCTTTTACTACTATTAGTAAGAGGTATTTTGATCAATTTTCAAGATTCACATATATCACATGATTCGAAATCACGTGAATTTAAAAGTTCGTCCCGTGAAATTTTAGATATATGTTTCTTATTATTTGATTTAGACATTAATGCTATAAGAACGTAACCCTTACATCCGTAAATTTAGATATCCTTTCATTTATGTTATATTTATTATTTTGTTCTTCCAAGATAAGGATATAAAGTCTCATTGTATGATTAGTAATAAAGTAAAGCAAATCATATTTAATGGAGCACTTCCTTATTAAAAAAAAAGAGTAATATCCATTATCTTCTAATGAAGAAACCAAAATAATATTTCAACTTAAAGTAGGAACATAACACATTTCTTCAAAACAAATATGAGCCCACTAGGTAAAGACACCTCGCAAGTCCCTATGATTAATGTTGCAACTTTTGCATCATTACTAACACATAGGTTAATCTTTACCCTTCTTAAGTAGTCATTCTATTTCTCAAGTCTTACACATTTATACAAATATGAGTTCCATATCCGGTATCTAACACCCACGAACTTGGATGTAGAAAGATTAAGTTTTATAACATAAATACTTGAAGTGATAGTCTCACTATCCTTCCTTTTTTATCTTTTAATTCAAATTGTAATTTCTCCAATGGTCAATCTTATTGCCATGGTAGCAATTACATACTTTGGATTTTAGGTTTATCCACAAATATTTCTTTTAGGCTTGACAACTCTTGTCTTGCCTTTATCTTAAATCCTTGTCTTTATTAACCTTTAGAGTTTTAGAAGGTTTCCATTTGATATTAAGACTAGCATGTTAAACATCAAATGTCGCTTATGAATTAATATCAAGTTCGTTTGTCAGTTCCAAACTAACTTGATAACCAAGCCTTTTAAGGTAACTAATATTTATCTTTATGTTCAAAGCATAAGAACTTATTAACAAACCTTTCAGTCATCACATGAATGTTAAGCTTAATCAATCTCAAAATTTTCTTGCCTTTCTTGCTTGTAGAAATGTTTCCTACGTGATTGGTTATCACATAAGCATCCTTGTGTTTTAGATACTTCTCAAGTTCCAAACATATGGTACCAAGTTATAGGACAATCGACGTCCATAGATTCATCCACATGTTTCTAATTTATGTCTTTGTCCGTTCTTAAGGCATTAGGTTTCTTAGGAATAAGATTTATTAAGAATGTATAACTTTCACTCTTGCTTTAGAACAATTCTTAAGCTCATGACTAGGTCAAGGAAGTTAATCTCATTCTCTTTAAGTGGATAGATCGCAGTGATTATACATGATTAAAGTTTAAAATATTATACACAAACATGCAAATAAATATACACCTATATTTCATACCAATTATCGTTTAGAGATTTTAAATGTATTTCATAAATACTCTCACTAAATTATACACCTTCAAATACAATAATTGTATAGTATAAATTAAGTGTGTTGAGATCCAACTTTAATTTAATTTCAAGTCGGCTTTGGCACGAGTGCTCAAAACAAAATTAATTAGGTAGATAACTCCTTATCAATCACATCCTATATGACTCTTAGATCCTTTATGTGATTTGGACATCATATGTCACAACATGTTTTAATCACATCTTGTGCCTTAGGCCCATAACTGTTATGATAGCCTAATAAAGTTAAACCACATTAAACATATCGGAAACTCTGATTTACTCATCTTGCTTATGCAAAGATAGAATTAATACGCCTAGCTTTGGCATAGCCCGCATAAAACTACCCGTGCACTCACCGGTGTTTTAATCGTGGATGTCACATTGAACTTAAAATTTAAGAAGGTTATTTATATAGATACATGCATTATATATTTATTTATGTAACACATAATTTAATATAATCATGCATAATAGTTGTTAACTAATCGAATTAACTAACAGAAGAAAAATCTTGTGATTTAATTATGTAGCAAAATAATGTGGACGGAATCTAAATTCTCTGTAAACAATTACAAATTGGATCCTTCATCCATATGTCTAGAAACAAGGCATAAGCTTGCCATTGGGCAATACGATGAATCAATCCAAATTTAGTTTCCTTCTCTGCAAACAATTTGCACTTTCTTATAGAGATAAATTTTGAAACTTTTGAATCCGCATAACATCTATAAATTGAGAGCACAAAAAGTACGGACAAAACTAAACCATAAGGCAACCACAATTCCATACTACAATCAAGAAGCCAAGAGAACCTTCCATACGGCCGAAACTAAGCCTATGAGGCAACCACAATTCCGTATGGAACGATTACTTGTTTCAATATCCTTTATTGTCCCATCAATTTCATAGACTACAGCAGTCCTGAACTCTTCAGAATTCTTATTTCTGCGATTTTCTGGATTAAATCATATTTCAGGAAACACGGTTTCGAAAACCTACCATCTGAAACCTGATTGAATTTCTGATTCGAATTCTGTAAACGTTTTACAGAATAATCAGAAGATCAGAAAACAAAACAGATCTGGGAATCTGCAAAGGGCCGCCGTACAGCTTACTATAAGCCGTATGCCTGCATTAGAGGCGTGTGGTCTCTCTGTCCAGATTTCTAGATTTCAGAACTCAAGAAATTCAATCAATCTCAATATCGTGTTCATGCATTAATCAGATTAAACCAACACGAATTTACAGATTACGAATTTAAATAGATTTAATCAATATCATGAATAAACAATTTATTACATATACAAATTAGATCAAAATTATCAATACACATAATCCAATTATTTATTGACAACCCTACCATGCAATTATTCATATGGATCTTATCAATATAATAATCACATAATCCTCATCTAATCATGCTCATAAACCTTAATCAAATATTCATCTTATTATCATGCAAATCGTATAATCGAATTAAACAATTTAAATATGATATATTAAAATAATCAACAATGAACGGGACTCTGATACCATTGTTGAGTTTTGATACATCATGCGCAGTGGAATATGTTGGGTTTCCTCGGATCATGCGCAGCGGAAGTAGAGCATTAAAATTTTCATGAAACCCAAAGCCCATAGATCCATTCATATGATTAAGTCAAATACATGCATAATGAATACTAGAATACTGATCCTTGATTCCTTTGAATAACAACCTTGATTCTTGGTGGAACTTTGAAACTTGATCACGAATAATAACACGAACTATGGAGGTGATAATCTTCACCCTCTATTGGTATCCACACCACGAACGAATATCAAGAAGCTTCTTGATCTTGGTTGCTACACCAAAAGGCTATATGAATTTATGAATTCTTGATCTTTGATTCTCAGTCTTTGATCAAGAATATTGTTTCTCCAAGCAACTAGGTTTCATATGCTTAATGGCTGGTGAAAAGATGTTTTTATAGGTCCTAGTCCTTAACCCTTAAGGACATACGAAACCTAAATCCCGTCACCCAAATTAAGCTGCAAACTTTCTGTCCAAGCAGCTCTGGCACGGTCATGCCCTATAATTGGCACGGTCGTGCTTTATATCTGGTACGGTCGTGCCAGACCAGAAAACTGCCATTTTTGCCTTTTATCAATTCATTCTAATTGTGTGTGACCCTATAGGATTACACTAAGTTGGCAATGGGTTTAAACATAAAACTATAAGATATGATTAGGTTCTAGCAAACCGGCATACCTACCCAAATAGTGTAACTACATACAAGTTCATATTCCTTTATAGAACATGTCACAATCCCTTTGTCCACGATGTCATTGAAAACAAGTCATGGTCATTGAGTCAACTTGTTTTGTTCAATACTTTCTCGATCCTGAATATGTTGATAATCCAAATGAAAATGATCCAATCAGTTCATTTGAGTTTGGCCAAACATTTCATCAACATCATTCTACGAGGGGCCCAAGCTTGACATCTCTCCGAAGAGGGACAAATCCATTTAGCTTATTATTCTTCCCTACATGAATCCGATTATGCCAATCATACCCTTTATAACTTCCTGGTTAAAGGTAGCGTTTGAATATGTCAAACATAATGTTCATCAAGTGGAAGACTATAATAACTTCATGTCTAAGGATTCAAATGACATAACTAATATGAGATCTATATATGACATTGACCATGACATAAATCTCATAAAGCGGGTCATGTCCAGTACCTTGTTCTCCAACAAGTACCCATAAGTCTAACATGATCATCCCATGAACATTTAGACTTAAACTAGTGCTTCATAAGTACTAGGGATGGAGATTATTATAAGTAAACATGAACGACAAAAATAATCAAAACATCTCTTTATTAATATGAATAAAATGATAACATACATAACATTTAAATAAACGTGCCTAGGGCACCAACGCTAACATAATAAACATATGAAACCAAACCCCCATGTGCACGGATCCGTCCATGTTCATTAAATTTAATACAAGATGAAAGAATACTAACACTTGAAGTTCTCATCCATGAACAGGGAATTTAAGGTTCTAAACCAAACACCCTATATCGGTATCCACATGTTGAACGAACTCAAGAACACTTTCTTGATGCGACTGATAGATCTAAAGGCTTGATGAAGAAGCACTTTCTTCGTAGGAATTATCTTCGTTCTTCGATTATTGAATTTGATGATCATAGATCTTAAATTAATAATCATACCTCTCTACATATTAATGTTTCACTAACAATTGATATAGGTTTCCAAAACCTAAGTTAACCGTGGGGTTAGGGGCTGCAAAACCCAGTACACCTTTATATATGAGAGGTTTGACCTAATTCATTTGGGACTCGAGATTCTTTCTCCAAGAAAAAATCTCATGAATCTGACCAGGCCCGCGTATGGCAGTCGTACGGCTCTCTAGGAGCCATACTCCTCCTAAAGAGCCGTATGGTCAGCAGTTCCCTGATTCCCATATTTTAGCCTTTTCAATCCATTCTATTGTGTGTGACTCAATAGGATTATACTAAGTTGACAACGGGTCAAGATAAATCAGAACCCATAAGTCATAAGCGGACTCTAGCAAGCCATTATAACTATCAATTAGTATAACTTTGAAAGTCTAAAGTTACCTTATAGAACATATCACAATCCCTTTATCGCACGATATCATATTGGTCATAAGTCATGGTCCACGTCATCTTATGTTGTCCAACGCTTTCTCGGTCTTGAGTAGATTGATATGAGAAAATGACATTGATCACATTAATTAATTTGGGCATGGCCATGCACGATATCATCAATCTCACTCATCGAGTGACCTAAGTAGATATCTCTCCGAAGAGGGACAAATTCCATCTTGACATATCATTCTTCCCTACAAGAATCCGATCATGCCAATCGTAGCCTTTATAACTAACTGGTTAAGGGTAGCGTTTGAGTACGTCAAACATAATGTTCATCGTGTGGAAGACCATGATAATCTCAGGTCTGAGGATTCGAATGGTAAACTATTATGAGAATTAATTATGACATTTGACCATGACATAAATCTCATAACGGGTCAGTCCAGTACCTTGTTCTCCAACAAGTACCCATAAGTTTAATTTTCATCCAATGCACATAATCATCATATGATCATCCATTAAACTTATACTAGCTCTTCATAAGTGCTAGGGACAATGATTATTATAATAAACATGCAAAAGATATAATAATTGGGTTTGTTATCTCTATAACAATGAATCTATGATGTAACGTGAAGGCCTTTCTTAAGGGCCTAGGGCAAAATATCCAATAGTTTTTGGTTGTGGTGGAGGTTTGGGTGCCGGGGTTGTCGGGGGTGGCAAGGGTTTTTGAAAGGCCCTGTTTAACTAAATGAACAAATTAATTAAAACTTGGACAGCTAACTGCTTGAGGTTAGCTGTTGAGAAATAAGTAAATAAAAGAAATGTGCAGCGGAATATAAATGAAAGAATAAATAAAAGGACAAGGTGTATGTGTGTGTTAGTGTAGAGACAAGAGTGTACACAGTATTTTAAGGTGGTTCAGAGGCAAAAACCCTTCTCTTACATCCACCCCCACTGTTGGAACAGTGAGATCAATCCACTATAATATTCTCTTCAATAAGAGTTACAAGGATTGATAAGGAAAGTTCCTTTGAACCCCCTCTACTTAATTGACACTTCAATTAAAGTTGCTTCTTTCAAAGCGAGAAAAAGAAAATAAAAATAATCACAAGAGTTTACAAGATAGCTTGGCTTTAAGCTGGCTGGGAGAGGGTTGTAACTGGGTGCAAGATGGCACAATATTTGCAGGGGTTTATGTAAATATTTAAGACTGCAGAGGGAGAATACAGTAAGACTACAAAGGATTGTAAGGTTGTAAAAATGGTGAAGAGGGTCTAAAAAGGGTCACTTGACAATATGCCAGTATACTCCTTTATATAAGAGAGGAGATAGAGCCGTTGGGGGATAAGGGTACAGTAGTAGCCGTTTGGGAAACAAAGGTACAGAGAAGTAATGGTTCCCTTTGACTTTGACTAAATGTTTATTGTTCCTCTGTATACAGGTTGTCAAGGTTTAGAGAATGTGTATTCACAATTGATCAAGCTTCAATATGAGTTATTCCAATGACTGGTAATATTGGAATAATCATTCTTCAAGAATCTGATGACGTGGAGATAGTTGTTGAAGAAGAACAGTCTTAGCTGTTGAAACAGGGGAGCTTAGCTGTTGGGCTTGTAGGGCCTTAGCTATTGAAGCTTGTTTGTATATATCATCTTGATAATTTATTTAAGGTAGAGGGAGTCTGTAATAGGCAGTTCTTCAGTTTGTTGGATGTATAGATGATAGGTAGATCATGTAATAGCTTGACTGTCGGCTTGAGTGGGAACAGGGCAGCTTAGCTGTTGAGTTTTGTGATGGGCTGCCTGTTCTCAGGTCTTTTGTATACATCATATAATCAATTGGGTTTGATTATTTATTTATAAAAACATATTTACTATGATTAATTGTGAGTTAAACATAGTGAGGTACTAACAATTTCCCCCTTTTTGATAAATAAATAAAGGTTTTGATTATGTACCTGCAAGTATAAGTGCTAAGGGAATAGAGAACCAATGAAGAGAAATTCTTCTTGATAATATTTCTTGGCAAACAAACTGTAAATACAAATTGAAATGTACTAAAGGAAATAATTGAAAAAAAAAAAGTGTTCTGAACAGTTATTCAAAACTAAAGAAAACAAATCAAAGAACCTATACTAGGCATTCTGACTTTTCTCCACAGTTTTCTTTTCTTGTAGAAGGGCAGCTCTTCTCACCGTCTCATTCCTTCTATAGAACCACTCATTGTTCCAGTCAAGGCCCATCATGTAATTATACTGGAAGTGTTGATCTTGTCCGGCTGTCAACTGATCTTTGGTGAGGATTGGTTGATTGTAGAGAAGCCTTGGACCAATCCAAGCTTGCAGTTGCTGAGGAGTCATTGTCTCATCAGAAGGTGAAACCCCCATTGAGTATTCCTTGTAAAAAGATGCAAGTCTCTTCTTGGTGATCTTGGAAGGCTTACTAGCAGGAGGAGCTTGGAAGTAGGAGTAGAATGATGCCTGTGATTGCCTTAGTGGCAGGGGATGGCTGCTTAAAGGAGGAGGGAAAGCTGTTGGGGTTGGTTGTTCACGAGAAGGAGGATGAGATTATCACCTCTTTGAATTATAAATTCAGAAATGTTGTCAAGCTTTTTGAGAAGAGAGGATTTGAGTTGTCTTATGAGTGTGGCTGAAAATTGGTTGAAGTCAGTATAGGTGAGGTGATATTGAGGAGTGAATTTGAAAGGATCAAAGTTTGAGGGTAGGTTATCAAGCTTTGATCTTGAATTTTTGTGGAAGGCAGGAGGAGATGGAGGAAGGTGTTGAGGATACATAACAGATATGGGAAAGAGGTGCTTGACAATAATCCCCATGATGCAGCTCTTTTTGGACATAAGAGTCCAGAATACAGATTGTGCATATTGGATACTGTAGATACCCCGGGGGACCACGGCTTGGCTAGAGTGCGTGAATTAACCTAGGATGTCTACTTGATTTTAAGAGTCGCCACCTATGTTTTAGAGGAACATAAGAAAAACCTAAAAAGAGCCAATTTTATATACAAAACCAGAGATTCAGGAAAAGATGGGTTCGGGGGTTAGGTGACGTTGTGGGAAGTACTTAAACACCCACTCCGCCCCGCTTACACGGGTCTTGCTACTTTTGGTGTTCTAATGCTAAATGTCCTTCAATTTAATGATAAGAGAAATGTGCTAACAATTATAATGAAAAGAAAGGGGAAATTTATAGAGGAAAAATAAAGGAGAATTGCTTATTTATTTATTTATACTAAAGATTACATGTCGAATTATTGCTAGATAATTACATTAAGAAATGAGAATGGTAAATTAAAGTAGAGATTAAAATGTAGGGAGATAACCTTAACAAACTTTAATGTAGTAAAGTGGTCATTTGGTCATGTCCCAATTGATGGGGATTGCATACATTACTAAGACATGTAAAATGAGAGAAGAAGAATAAAGTACCTTAAGAAAGAGGACTTCAAACTTGGACTTGAAAATGGTGTTGTTGTAGGGAAATTTTGTAGAACAATTTGTGTAGAGTCTTGTTACGAAGAACTCTTGTTGGGAGAATTTGTGTAGAGAATTGTGTATAGTGTGTGTATAGAAAAATTTCAAGTCTAAAAATGAGGTCCCAAAGAGGTCAAAGAGATCCAAAAGAGATGGAAAAGAGTCCAAAAGAGGTCCCCTCCAATGATGGATTGGAGGGGTTTTTATAGTTGAAAGAGGATGTTTTTTGTGCCAATTCGCGGTCACAAAGAAATATTTCCCGGGTGAAATCCATGTAAAATAAGCAAGAGAGGGATTCTTGGGAGAAAATCTGTAACTGACGCCCCAGAGGCGCGCGCTTCCGGGTGTACCATCAGAAGGCGCGCGCTTCTGACCTCAAAAGGCGGAGGCGCGCGACTTTGAAAAGGCAATTTTGACAGAATGGACTAGAAAGTTAATTCTGTTATGCAGTTTAGTCCAAAACTGACGGAATCAGTTAAGAACTTAACCGAACTAACACAAATTAACAAAAACAAGTAAAGTAAAAATACTATGTATGCAATCGGGGTGAGAGGTCCAAGGCGGGGTGTCTACAGATACATAGAGCATATACAAGTGAAGAAGGACATAGAGACATTCTTGAAGAGATTTAGAGACAAGATGACAAATGAACAATTCCCATTCAGGAAGATTTGAGAGAGAGATAGGGTTGGGCAGTTTAGGGTCATTGAAAACAAAGCAATATTGGATTGGGATTCTAAAATTTTTCCATTCTTCATAAGCATAGAACAACTGACCCCCAATATTTCAAGCATGAATGCTCATGTGGGTTCTGGTCATATCCCAAGGGTTGGAAAGATTATGAGGATTGAGAGGAGGAGGAAGAGGAGAAATGGAACCAAACTTTTTGTGTGCCTCAAGGATAGCTGTGATTGAAAGATCAATGTCACAGTCTAAGGCCCAGAAGCTAGGAGTTGGCATGGAAGTGTCAAGGTCAGTTTGAGACTGGGGAGTGGATTTAGAAGGTGGGATAGCTGTTGAGGCAGACTGGGGAGTAGAGGATCCACCTTGACCTTGGGATTTCTTAGCTTCTCTAATTCTCATGAAGTCAAATGCCTTGAGGGCCTCATCTAAAGAAAATTGTGTAGAAAGCTGTTCAAAGAGAGTTGATGTGTCCTCATCAGACAAATTGGAAATAGACTTATCCTTTGATAACCTCAATGAGAGTTGGGTTAAGAATTGGAGGGACAGAGGAGTGAACAGGAGATCTGAGAGGGAGAGGAATATGAGTTTGAGGTGAAGGGGGAGATACAGAGAGAGATGGAGTCTCAGCTATTGGGGATATGTTATGAACTGGAGAGTTCCCCCTTGACCTGACAGGGTTGTCTGGTATAGGTAAGTTCCCCCTTAAGGGTTCAACAGGAGAGAGGGTTTGAGATTGCAAATGAAGAATGCCTTGAATTGCAGAGGCATGTTCAGAACTGGAAGTGTTTTTGGGAGAAGAAGGTGATGAGTGCCTGAATATTTTAGGATTAGGGGAAGGTGATCTAACAAGCCTTCTTTTAACCACAAAGTGATCAGTAGAAGAAGATGAGGAGGTTATCTTGTCCATATTGCTTGGAAGGCCCTTAGCTGTTAACGAGTCAGTCTCAGCTGTTGGGACAACTAGCTTGGCTGATGGCATAACTGGCTCAGGTGATCCTGTACCATGCTTGGCTTTTCTGATTTCCTCAATCTGTTGTTGTAGAGATAACTGGACTCCAAATTATTCTTCATCAATCTCCATTACAGCACTAGAGTTGCTTGTCTTCTGAACCTCAGATTCTCCGTCACTAGCTGTGGCTTCATCATCAACATAAATCTGACTGGCCTTGCTATCAGCAGTCTTAACTCTTTCCCCACTTACAGTGGTTTGTTCATGAATATCACTAGGTAATGAGGAGGTTTGAGAGGAGGATTTAGTTGACTCACTGGAAGTTGAGGAGGTTGAGGATGAGGGAGGTTCATCATTATTGTTCTTCTTGCCTTTGCCTTTTACAGCTTTGGATTTCCTTTTGGAATGGTCTTGGATGTTCCTCTAGTGGCCATTCTTGTGGATGGAGCTTCATCAGGTCCAGGCTTAGCTGTTGGGACCCTTTTGAATGCCTTAGCTGTTGAAGGTTTTGCCTTGGAGGACTTAGTTGTTCCCTCTTTAGAACCTTTTAGAGGGATGGTCTTTTTGTCAAATTTCTTGGAGAAACTGAGGGGAACTAGTTCAAGCCACCTAGTGTTGAAAATGGTTGGGAGGTCTTTGAGCTTCTTTGCTAGAATCTCACTCATGAATCTGAACAAATTTGGCTTAGTGGATCTCATATAAGGTTTGTGGAGAGATGGGGAAGTGGCAAGATTGAAATTTTCAAGCATCACTGTGCACCAATTCACTTTCCTTCTAATCAGACCAAGGGCAATCTTCCATTCTGAAGAGCTTAGCTAGTCCAAGGAATATTGTTTGCCACACATTCCTTTGATAACCACATCACTGAGGGCTGAATTGTTGATGGACAAGTTCTTCTTCAAGATTGATTTGTTCTTTACAGAATCATAATAATTGTCTTCTTGATTAGTGAATTGTTTGTAGAGAATACTGAATGTAGCATCCAAGTCTTTGCTCCAAATGTTGGTTAGAAGACTTTTGTGATTTGAGATGGCATAGGTTGTATGCACATCCTCGAGGTTTGATGATCATGGTGACATTTTGAAAGACACATCGAATGGAGCTATCTCTAAGCCTAGTTCCAATTCGATATACCTCCAAACAAGCATTCTCAAGAATTGGATTCTGAGCAGTCAACATGTTGAAAAAGCCATTGCTTTCTAGTATTTCTTTGACATAGGATCCTGCTTCACTTGCAAAGAAATCATTTTCAATGTAATATCCATGAGATTCTTCAGGAAGAGCCATTGATTTTGAAGAAATGGGCGACGAAGAAACAGAGGATTAGGGTTTGAAAAACAGAGTGTTCAATAAATTGAGAATTTTCGAAGGGGATTTACTGTGGATTTCTTATAAATGGTGAGGAATAATAGAAGGATCGTGGTGAATAAGGTGGGGACAATGGTTATATTTTGGAAGAGAGAGGCGACGTGGGGATTTAAAGGTAGCCGTTAAGGTGACATGACAGTTATCCTCTTTTACTGTTTGAGTGAACAGTAAATAGAATAGAAGTAAATGGTATATCATTTATTTCCAAAAATAGTGGGCGGCTATTTAAGGAATGTAAGGTGCTAAATATAACATCACACTACAAAACTAATTTTGACCATCACTTCTCAGAATTGCCACACTTTTGTACCAATAGTACAGATTTGGTGGTCAAGTCAGTCGATATTTTGGACATAAATTTTGCTCAACAGCTAAGTCTATGGTCATACCCTATTAAGGACCAACATAAATTCCTTGTGTATAAAAGGCATATGCACTTAGCTGTTTAATCCACACTAAGTTTTCTCTTTGTTCTTAGCAGTAGACTACATACTCAGTTTATTTTCAAAGACAATGGGGAGACTTTCTTCTAAGTTCAATCCCAAAAAGATGGCTCAGACTGTTAAGACATTGATCTTTTCAGTTCCAACTGATGAGGTGACAGATAAAGAGAGATTTGAAAGGGTGTATAGGTCATGTAGCATACAGAGTGATCATCAGCTGTATGAGGAAGTTGAACAGCTTCCTCTAGATCACCCATTGAAGTATAGAGAGGTGAAAGCGAGAGAGAAGAGAAAAAGGGATTGGGAGTGTGAAAAGGAAGCAATAGAGAGGTTAGAGAGGGAGAGATTGGCTCAACTTAGAACAGTTGAGGGAAAGGGAAAAGAGAAACATGTAGAGGAGAAGGGTAGTATAAAGTTGTTTGGTCAGAAAATAAGAGTAGGGGAAAGAGAGAGCAGCAAAGTAAATGCTGCACACACTGAGGTCCAAAGGGTCCATTACCTTGGGGACTTAATGATGAAGGGAGGATTAATGATCCATGAGAAGGATAAAGGAAGGAAAGCTGATGAGGGAAATCAAGTGTTAAGGCCCTTTATATTGAGGGAGCTGATGAGTCAAGAGGATAGGTTAGCTGTTCAGGCCAAAAAGGTGCCTGTTATTGAACAGCCAAGGGTTTATGTTCCAGTAACAAGGGATTCTTTGTCCATCAGCATGGCTGTGCTGGAGGGAGGGGGTGAAAATTTCTATGGGGTCCAGCAGTCTCGATCAACTACTCACACTCAACTGTTTAGGCAGTATTTGAGGTGTTGTAGTCCTGTTCAAGTCAAGGAAGAGGATAATGGAGGTCCTTCTTCCCACATGGCAATGATAGCTGCTGAGAGCATGCAGACCTCAAGAACCTTTAGCTTTATGTCTCCCTTGGATGATTTCCCACCCTATGATGCTGTGGAGGAGTGGTGGCCAAGAACCATGGGTCCACCTGTTCAGCATTCAGTTTCTTTCATTGATCCTGTTATGGAGAGGCATCCAGTATGGTAGGAGAGGTATTCAGGGGCAGGTCAGTCCACACCAACTAGGACAAATGAGGGAGGAGACATGCAGGACAAGGGGTCTGGAGTTTGTTGGAAACATATCTTGTAAGAGGAAACATGATTGAACAGCTAAGTTAGTTGGTTAGCTGTTGGGGAAAAGATTTTATACACTTTATGTTTTTTGTTTTTTTTTTTTTTTTTTGGAAGGAAATTTTGAGAGGGGTAGGTCTACCAAGTTCCACAGGGGTAGATAGGTTAAGGAATAGATTCAAACCATATGATGTAAACAGGCCATCATATGGTTATCCTTGAATAGAGATTTGTTTAGGTTAGCTATTGAAATAATGTAAACAGCTAACCATGCTCTTTGTACTAGTTTAAAGTTTATGAAATAAAATTTCAGTTAATCCCTTTTACTTAGGCAAGTTAATCATTCCTAACATTGCTCTCAAAAGTTCAAACCTCTTTTCATCCATAGCTTTAGTTAGTATTTCAGAGACATTATCCTCAGTACCAACTTTGGCTAAGTTGATATTTCCTTTTTCAACATGGTCTCTAATGAAGTGGTGTCTGACTTCAATGTGATTTGTTTTAGAGTGTTGAACAGGATTCTCAGTCATAGCTATTGTCCTTGAATTGTCACAAAATATAGGAATATTAGTGACATTCATACCAAGGTCTTGTAGTTGAATTTTTAAGTATAATATTTGGGAACAGTAGAGACCAGCTACAACATATTCAACCTCAGCTGTTGAGGTTGCTACAGAGGTTTGATTTTTACTAGACCATGACACAATTCTTGATCCAATAAATTGACATCTACTACTTGTTGACTTTCTGTCTAGATTGCATCTAGCATAGTCTGAGTCAGTAAAGCCAATTAGTGAGAATGGAGATTCATTAGGATACCACAAACCATAATCAGGAGTTCCTTTTAGATATCTCAAAATCCTCTTAACAGCAGCAAGATGAGATTCTTTGGGATTGACTTGAAATCTTGCACATAGATATACACTGAACATGATGTCTGGTCTTGAGGCAGTAACATATAGGAGAGATCCTATATAGCTTTTGTAAAGTGTTTGATCAACAATTTGACCATCAGTGTCAGCATAAAGTTTTGTTGTGGTAGACAGAAGTGTCTTAGCTGTTGAGGCATTCTTCATATCAAACTTCTTTATCATGTCTCTGGTGTACTTGGCTTGGTTAATGAAGATTCCATCCTTCATTTGTTTGACTTGAAGACATAGGAAGTAGGTTAGTTCTCCAATCATACTCATTTCAAACTGTTTTTGCATAAGATTCCCAAATTCTTTGCAAAGGTCCTCATTTGATGATCCAAAAATAATGTCATCAACATAGACCTAAATGAGTAAGGTGTCATCTCCATACTTTTTTATGAACAGAGTGTTGTCAATATGACCTTTGGTGAATCCTTTATTGAGAAGGAAATTGGACAAGGTGTCGTACCAACCTCTAGGTGCTTATTTCAGGACATACAAGGCTTTGTCCAACTTGTATACATGGTCTGGGAATTTGGGATGTTCAAATCCAGGAGGTTGAGCAACAAACACTTGTTCATTAAGTACTCCATTCAGGAATGCACTCTTTACATCCATTTGGAATACTTTCATCTTCTTAAAAGATGCAAAGGCTAGAAATAGTCTTATGGCTTCAAGTCTTGCTACAGGAGCAAAAGTTTCATCATAGTCTATTCCTTCTTCTTGTCTATATCCTTGAGCTACAAGCCTTGCTTTGTTTCTCACTATAGTACCATCTTCACTCATTTTATTTCTAAATACCCATCTGGTGCCTATGACAGTTTGATTTCTTGGTTTGGGAACAAGTTTCCATACTTTATTCCTTTCAAACTGTTCAAGTTCTTCTTCCATAGCCTTTATCCAGTCTGTATCTTGAAGGGCTTCATGGATCTTCTTGGGTTCCATTTGAGAGATGAAGGCACTCATAAAGATATCATAGTGAGGAATGCCTTCATGAATCGTTTATTTTTGTATAGGAATGGAAATGACAAGGTATTTGTCATTTACAATGGGGATTGTAGTGGAGATTTGAGAAGGGATTATTTGACAGCTAACAGTTTCATCTTGGCTGTTGGGAAAAGGAAAGTTGTTGGGAGTAGGTAAGCCGTTGGGAGTGTTTTTGGGCAGAACATAGGGAAGAATGATGTTGTTCTCATTTGGGGATAGGGAATTATTGGTTGTTGGTGAAGGTTCTGGAAGGTTGTCAGAGTTTCCAATACTTTCATCAAAATCACACAAGTCATTATTGCTTTGATCATTATTTTCATCAAAGTCAACATGAATTGATTCTTCTACAACCAATCTTCTTTTGTTGTAAACTATGTAGGCTTTGCTAGTGTTGGAGTAACCAAGAAAGATTCCTTCATCACTCTTGGAATCAAACTTATCAAGATTGTTCTTCCCATTGTTGTGAATCTAGCATTTGCTCCCAAATCCATGAAAGTAGGATATGGTTAAAATCTTTCCATTATACAACTCATATGGGGTCTTCATATGATGCTTGTTGATGAGAGTTTTGTTCTGTACATACACAGCAGTAGTCACAGCTTCACCCCAAAAGTACTTAGGAAGATTGTGTTCTGACAGCATTGCTCTTGCTGCTTCACAAATGGTCCTATTCTTTCTTTCTGCTACTCCATTTTGTTGAGGAGTTCTTGGAGCTGAAAAGTTGTGATCAATCCCTTTTTTATTGTAATAGGTATCAACTCCAGTGTTCTCAAATTCAGTTCCATGATCAGATCTTATCCTTTTGATAGACAAGCCTTTAAAGTTCTGAACTTTGTTGAACAACTGAGTGAGATTATGAAGAGTATCACTTTTGGATCAAGAAGAATAATCCAGGTGAATCTTGTGTAGTCATCAACAACTACAAGGGAGTATCTCTTTCCACCTAAAGATCTGGTTCTAATGGGACCAAATAAGTCCATATGAAGGAGATCAAGAGGCTTGATTGTGTCTAGTCTGGTTTTAGCAGAAAAGGATGTCTTCTTTTGTTTTCCACACTGACAGGCTCTGCATAACTTATCCTTATTGAAAGGTATTTTAGGAAGACCTTTGACAAGATTAGAGTTGGATAGCTTAGAAATGGTTTTGAGGTTCAGGTGGAGGACCTTTGGCTGTAGGACAATAGATAATGTGCAGAGGAGGATTGGACAACTTCAAGGTGGAGGAAGTAGAGGTTCTTCTTTCTAACTCCTGTTAGAATAACCTTGTTGTTCTTGTCTTTGACCTGGCATTGGTCCTTGGTGCAGATAACATGATAACCTTTATCACAAATTTGACTGATGCTTATCAAATTGTGCTTAAGGCCTTCGACATAAGATACATCTGTAAAGATGATCTCCTTGGTCACTAGGTTCCCTGATCCTTTGACTCTTGGTTGAGAATTGTCACCAAAAGTAACATTTGGACCATTTTTTGAGTTAGCTATTGAAGTCATTCCTTATTGTAGGTCATGTGTCTGCTACATCCACTATCTAAATACCATATTCCTTTATTGGATTCCTACAAAACAAAATTAAAAATTATGGTACCCTTTATTCTTTTTGGATCCAAAGGATTAGACTTTCTTTGGTACCCTAGCCTTTCTACCTGATCTTCTTTTGAAGAACTGGTTAAGGGTGTTATAGTAGGACATGATTTGTATCATGTAGGGTGTCAATGTGAAGGGTTGAGGAGAGTTATATTGGTGTCCAGTATTGTATGGGCTTTGGTTTCTCTAATTTGGTTGATGAAAGTAAGATTGCTGTCTAGAGTTTTGTGAGTGGTATGATGATCTAGGAGGGGAATTTTGGGACTGATTAGCATGGATCCTTCCATTGGAATATTGCCAGTTTTGTCTAGGTTGCCTAGAGTGCCTTTGCTGTATAGCTTTTCTTGGCTGTCCAATTTGCCTTGGCTGTTCAGCTTGTCTTGGCTGTTCAGCTTGTTTTGGCTGTCTGGCTTGTCTAGGCTTTCTAAGCTTCTTTTCTTTCTTCCTTTTCTGAGATTGAATATCATCAGTACTAGGGGAAGCTTGAGAATTAGGAATTGTATGAGAATCCACTTTTAATTTACTCTCCTTACTTCTATGTTTATACACATCTTCCTTTGTTTGAATAGGGGATGATGGTTTCTTGGTAGAGAATGTGTTGAGACTTTGTAGAATCATAGTCTCAACAGCTCTATCACCAGTAGGTGGAGTGTAGGTTTTGAGTGTGGGATTTTCAGCTCTTATTCCAGATCTGTCCCCATGATGTCTTTGATTAAAGTGATACATGGATAAGGCATTGCTTGACTTGTTCCAGGAATTAATTTTGCTTTTTAAGGCATTGTTTTCTTCCTTCAAGGTACTCATTTCCTGTTCATTATCCTTTTGGGACTCAGAACAATCAGTCTTAGCTGTTGAGCTAAGTATGTCATTTTCAAGTTTCTAACATTTGTCCTCTAGATCCTTTTTGGTGGTTTCAAGGCTAGTGTTTAGGGATTTAAGATTTTCAATGGTTTTTGATTGCTCAAGGTTTCCAGTGATAAGGGCAGCAAAGCTAGAGTCTTGTTTCTTCTTTTGAATCAATAGGGTGCAAACTAAAATTTTAAAACCATCAATGTTAAGAGAGTTAAAATTATGTACCTCTTTAAGTTCTTCAGCAGCAGCTAAGGCTTCAAGGTCCTCTTCATTATCTGAGTCTTCACATTCCTGTGCAACCAAACACAGTAGTGCTTCTTCTTCCTCATTATCTGAGTCAGATGAATTAAATTCTTCATCAATAAACCTAGAAGAGTCAGCAAGCATGACTTGTTCTTTATTTTTGTCATTTTTAACCTTGACATAATTGTAGCAATTGCACCTAGAACTATGAATGACTTCTTTAGAATAGTTCATTCTTTTTTGTGTTCTCTTGGTTTCTTAGGTTCTTTGCAGTCTGTAGTATAGTGATCTGGTTTACCACAATTGTAAAATTCAATGTTCTTTTTAATAAATTCTTGAGTTGGATTGGATGGTGAAGGACTATATCTTCTATCAAAAGCTTTCTTTTTATGTTTCATGGCATTTCTGACAGCCATGGAGATAAGGCAGGGGATGTCTTCTTGAGAGATAGGTTTAGATTCTTGTTTAGGAGTTATGTTCAGTTTTTGTAGGGCATTGATAACAAGGGTGTCAATGTCCTGTAGGGAGAACTGTTTCTGGGTTTGCTCCTGAGCTACAAGGGCAAGAGTTTGAGATATGGTGGATGCTGGTTGAATTTTAATCATTCCTTCAAGTTCATAGGTTTCAAGTTTACCAAAGTATTGTTCTATGGTCATACTACTCCATTCAGCTCCTTCTCTAATGGGAATGGCTACTTTCTTATATTCTTGAGGCAGGTTAGAGTAGATTTTTAAGAAAATGTCAGATTGTTCAAAAGTTTTGCCATGGTCTGAAATGGCTCTTACAAGGTCTTCAAATCTTGGTCTTGCAGCACTCACTTTCTCTCCAGGATAGAATTTGAAGTTGTCTAACTGTCTTAATAAGTTATACAGATTTTGAGTTCTAACACTGGTGTGCTTAGTGAACTTAGTGTTAATTAGTTCCCATGCTCCTTTAGCACTTGGTACTTTAGCTATTTCTTGAGCTAGGGAGTCATTCACACTTTTCTGTAAAATATTTTTAACTTGCAGTCATAAGTTGTCTTTGAGCATCAGTCCAGTGTTCAGGAGATTTGATTTTGCTACCTCCTCCATTAACTTCTGCTTAGGTGGGAGGTTCAACTTCATTTTCTAAGACATACCAGTTCCATATGCTATTAGCATCTAGATAGGTTTTCATTTTTGAGGAATAAATCTAAAAAGATCCACAATCATCAATGTGTGGAATGTCCTTTTCATTGTTTCCTCTTGGTTGAGGCATGGTGGGTTGAATGGATCTTTTACAAGTTGTTAGACTCTATATGGTGAATCCAAGCTCTGATGCCAATTAAAAGGCCCTTTTTAACTAAATGAACAGGTTAATTAAAACTTGGACAGCTAACTGTTTGAGGTTAGTTGTTAAGAAATAAGTAAATAAAAGAAATGTGCAGCGGAATATAAATGAAAGAATAAATAAAAGGACAAGGTGTATGTGTGTGTTAGTGTAGAGACAAGAGTGTACACAGTATTTTAAATTGGTTCAGAGGCAAAACCCTTCTCTTACATCCACCCCCACTGTCGGAATAGTGAGATCAATCCACTATAATATTCTCTTCAATAAGAGTTACAAGAATTGATAAGGCAAGTTCCTTTGAACCCCCTCTACTTAATTGACACTTCAATTAAGGTTGCTTCTTTCAAAGCGAGAAAAAGAAAATAAAAATAATCACAAGAGTTTACAAGATAGCTTGGCTTTAAGCTGGCTGGGAGAGGGTTGTAACTGGGTGCAAGATGGCACAATATTTGCAGGGGTTTATGCAAATATTTAAGACTGCAGAGGGAGAATGCAGTAAGACTACAAAGGGTTGTAAGGTTGTAAAAATGGTGAAGAGGGTCTAAAAAGGGTCACTTGACAATATTCCAGTATACTCCTTTATATAAGAGAGGAGATAGAGCCGTTGGGGGACAAGGGTACAGTAGTAGCCGTTTGGGGAACAAAGGTACAGAGAAGTAATGGTTCCCTTTGACTTTGACTAAATGTTTGTTGTTCCTCTGTATACAGGTTGTCAAGGTTTAGAGAAGGTGTATTCACACTTGAGCAAGCTTCAATATGAGTTATTCCACTGACTGGTAATATTGGAATAATCATTCTTCAAGAATCTGATGATGTGGAGATAGCTGTTGAAGAAGAACAGTCTTAGCTGTTGAAACAGGGGAACTTAGCTGTTGGGTTTATAGGGCCTTAACTGTTGAAGCTTGTTTGTATATATCATCTTGATAATTTATTTAAGGTAGAGGGAGTATGTAATAGGCATTTCTTCAGTTTGTTGGATGTATAGATGATAGGTAGATCATGTAATAGCTTGACTGTTGGCTTGAGTGGGAACAGGGCAGCTTAGCTGTTGAGTTTTGTGATGGGCTGCCTGTGCTCAGGTCTTTTGTATACATCATAAAATCAATTGGGTTTGATTATTTATTTATCAAAACATATTTACTATGATTAATTGTGAGTTAAACATAGTGAGGTACTAACAGTTTTGGTGGTTGTGGTTTGAGGTGGTGCAAGGTGGGTTCCATCAATATATTTGTATAAATCAAGGCTAAAAGGAGTTGCCTCAATAAGAGTTTTCCTGGAGATGTAATTGGTATGAGTTAACTTGAGAACGTGAGAGAGAGATGACAATGAGAGGGACAAAAGGTTTGGCTGATTTAGGAAAAACATGAAAATCTGAGGCAGCTGTGGAAAAAATAGGACACAACTTAAACGGAAGAACCGCTTAGAAGAAAAAAAAATGGATCTTGATTGGTCTGTGTACCATATGGAGAAGATGAAACACTCGGAAAACTAAATTGTATTATTAATGTATTGTAATATGGCAAAACTTGTGTGCGGCTGCCGCACACCGTGCGACGGATCCACCTATGGGTTGAACCCGTCAACCCGCCTAGTCATACCCTTTGTTTACCCAGCGCGCGACACGTGTCATTCCTTAAAAAAACCAGTAACTTTAAAATACTATATCGTGAGATTTGAAGTTTGATGTTTTTTTTAAAAAAATATTGTTTTGTTCGTCTCGACGAGAAGAAGAAAACTAGATAGGTCATGATATGGTTTATTTTAAAAAAAAAAAAAACATACTTTTTAACATACAAAAAAGTGAGCTGCTCGTCGTAAAAAATATAACACATTTTTATGAAGAAAGTAACAGTTTAGTCTTAAAAAAAAGTAACACTTTATTGTAAGATGTAACAGCAGTTTCACATAAAAAAAATATTTTTTTTTGTGGTTAGAAAAAATATTAATTGAAGTGTAACAAAGTGCATAATAAAAAAAGAAAAAAAAAGTAAGAATTCATGTACATAATCGGTTACATTTCAATGTTACTTTTCAGATATAAAGTTAGATTTCAGATTAAAAACTAGTACAACTGAGAAAAAAAAGAGTTACATTCATTATTTATAAAATGTAACATTAGTTTAGTTATCATCTTATGTTATCTTTAATCTAGTTCAGCAAAATTGTGGTACATTATTTGAAAAAAAAAAAGTCTTACATTTGAGAAAAAAATTGTTACATTTCTTTATAAAAAAATGTTACTTACTTTTGCTGGCGTGGAAAAAAAATGTTGGATGGCAAAATAAAATAAAATAAAAATAAAAAATGGCTTGGCTGGCTCGGTGGCTCAGCTCGGCTTGGCTGTGAGCCGTCTCCCAGGAGTGTGCCCCTTCTACTATACTCCCTCCGCCCCAGCACAAGTAGGACTAGAGGGGTTTGCACACTAATTAAGACAAACTAATAAATGTGTGGTAGAAAATGGAGAGAATGAGTGGAGTAAAAATTAGTGTTAGTTGGATAAATTGAGTGGTGGAAAATGAAGAGAGAATGAGTGGGATAAATAGTGGTGTTGGTTGAATAAATTGAGTGGTGGAAAATGAAGAGAGCGAATGAGTGGGGTTGAAACATTTCTATTTTGGGCAGTCTTACTTTTAGTGGAACGGCTTAAAAGGCAAAGAAATCTCACTTGTGCTGGGATGGAGGGAGTATATATATATATATACAAGAGTAATTCTAATCTATCTTGGGAGTACAAGTCATTGACAATAAGTAAAAGATTACAATGAATAATAGAAGAAATATACAATAATATATTTAGGAAACTAGATCTTTATTACTATCTCTTGTATTTCTATCACTTTCTTGATAACATTTTGACGTAACATTTGAACAGACCCGCCTACCTTTCTTTCTTATTTTTTGTTGAACCTTATTCACATGGATTTAATCATAGTTATTTTCATATAAAACAAGTTTTCTTATGAACAACATGTCTTGAATCATTGCCTTGGCGGCTAACCCATGTAGTTTAAGTACAATCCAACAATTTGGAATCGTTTCAATAGGGTAATTTTCTCTCTTCCTCAGTTCTTAGGCTAACATCAAATAGATATGAACAAACTACAATTGTTTTGCTGATGTTGATATCACTTTTTATATTCACTGTTTTTCTTTTTCACCTACAAAAGCGGATATACATACACTAATGGTGGTGCTGGATCCGGTTTTCATAAGTGTCAGACACATGCGATGTTCATGTCAAATAATTGTAGTATGTTCTTTGAGAAGTTATGGGCCGGTACGATTTTTTTTCTTTTGAGTCTGTAATGTGCTTTTTAACTATAAAAATAGGTAGGCGGATAAGGTGTGCCAAGGCAAAAAGGTAAACCCCTCAAATGTACACCTATACGAATGGAAAAAGAAGTTGGTTTTATAAAAAAATGTTTTATGTCTTCTTTTTTTCTTTTTCGAAACAACAACTTCGTACACGAAAGCGGTAGGCTCACCCCAAATATTTATAATAGATGCATTTCTTAACTTACAACCATTGACAATTTCGATTTAACTTTTGAAACATACAGATTCTACTTCAAGTAAAACTTGGAAACTGCCTCAAATCGGCATTTAAGAAATCCCTCGTTGGATAAATTTGGCATTGAGTACTTGACATGGAGAATCCGGGTTAGCGAATAATCGTCCACCAAACGTTTCAAAACTCTCGAAACATCGTTGTGCAGTAAGAACAATAACAACCTTTCTATTTTGAGATGATGTGATTGAATTGCAATTGCACGGTACCAAAACAAACAGACAAACAAACAAACACACAAACAAAAGCTCTCAACTACGGAGAGAAATCAACGGCTCTCACGAAAGAGAGAAATGAACGACTCTCACAATGGAGAGAAACCAACGGCTCTCACATAGGAGAGAAATTTATTAAACATCAAACTTAAAAACACAAAAATAAAATATGAAAATTAATCCCTAATTTTGCATTTATTAATTGATAAATTGTCAAATAATAAATGCAAAATTTGAGATGTTATTGATTAATCAAAACAAAATAAAAAGAATTGAATAAGAATCAAAGAAGATGAAAGATTTGAATCGAATCAAAAGAAGAAGAAATTGATTTCGATCAAGGAAGGTTTGTAGAAGAAGATGAAGAAGACGAGAGAGAGAGAGAGAGAGAGAGCAGTTGTAGGTTCGTTTTTAAAAATTTGTTTTATTTTAAGAGATGGAAAAATGGGTTTTTCATAATTGTCAATTTTAATATTATAAAGTATCTGTTTCAATTGCATATAATGTCAGATTTAAAGTGACTGTTTTGGTAGAAAAAACAATGAAGTTCGATCTTGATTGGAAATCAAAAATAAAGGAGGGACGGATGGAGTTTAATCTAAAGAATTGAAAGAATGGCTCGAAGATGTAACGAGGAAAGCCCTTGAGACAATAATCTCACCGGCACAAAACCTCGGGAGGTGATTAAGAGCACCTTCCTTCCCCAAACGGTTGTATTAATCACAGTAACTTTTGAGGACAATGGAGGTTTACAAGAGTTCTAGGCGTATGTCAGTGTGTGTTTGGTGTACCTCCATGTCTTTATTTATATACACTTCTAGATAACAAAAAACTCTAATACTAAAAATAACCAACTATCCTATCAACCCGGGCCTCATCTCTTGACATGGTTGACGTGGTCAATAAGGCCTCAGACGGCTGTTAAAATGATTTATCCCATGTGCTTAATTGCTGTTCACCACCTGCAAAATTATTATCGAAATAGTGAATAATCAGTAATGTAAAATATACCTGTCGTTCAAGGCGTTGCAATCTTTGAAGGGAGTCGAAGGTAGACACATCTTGAAATTTTACCCACAACAATTGCCCCCAAACTTGTCTTAGCAGGATAATTCGGAGAAGATAAGTTTTCTGGAAAGACGTGTTGTGATGGGACAATTTAATTAACCGGCAATTTGACCCAATGCATTACTTGATTACGCCTTGGGAGAAGAGGAGTCTAGACCCCTAAGATCATAAAAACCCTTAGGATTTCCACCCTCTTTATCATTCCAGTCGGTGCTTCCTAAGGTATTCCCCTTCTCTAATCTCTACAATTTCTTCTTTCTTTCTCTGTAAAAATCTTTTCATCAGAAAAATGAAGAAAACCTCTCCCTCTTGCAAAATTGGTACTTCAAAAATCCTTTCTGATGTCTTCGTTTCAGAAGGTTTACTCGCAAAACCTGATGATGAGATCTGTGTTTTCAACAATAGCATGATTTCTTCTTTGCAAAGTCGTAAGTTTTTCCCAAATCAAACTGTCTTCCGACCCTTTGACGTATCTTTTAAATCCGATTCTGTTTTCGAGGCTTGGATTTGCTTCTACGAGTATCCCTTTGTTCTAGGGTTTAGTTTTCCTTTTCCTCCTTTGGTTTCTGAGTTTTTTGAAAAAACACGACTTGCTTATGTTCAAATGATGCCCATGACTTGGAGAGTTTTTGATGTTATTTTGAGAGTGAACCGAGAACATGGTTTAAATATAGGCTTGAATGAGATGGCTATTTGCTATGAACTGCAGTTTGTCTTTAAGAAAAGGTTAAAAAAGGGTTTGATGGTCCCCAAATCGTTTGTAAGTGATAGAGGGTGGAGAGGAAATTTTTTCTTTGTTGAGAGGGCTTCACTGGAAGGTGGTGGGAACCTAGTCAAAGAGTGGAATAGGAAAGGTGAGGTTTTAAATGTTCCTTAGTTTAAGTTGGTTTCTCCTATAAATTGATATACTCTTCTTCTTCTTTGCAGAGATCAAGTGGGAAGATTTATTTCCTCCAAAAGCTGACTCAGAGTCTAAAATTGCTCTGTTTTTCCGTCTTTCTGAGGAGGAGCGGAGTTTCAAAAACAGAGTAGTAACTGATCTTCGTGAAGAGGATAACATGTCCACAGGTATAGCTTGTCATTTTGATTTTTGTTCTTGTATAAGCTTATGGATTCTAACTTTGCTTTGCAGTTTCAAAGCCATCCATGGAGATTTCCTTCGATGATATAGAGAACTTACTTGGAGATCTCACTACCCAACCACTGGATAAACCTGCTGTTGCCCTAAAGATAGAGCCCCAAGATGCAACTACTGTGAGCTCAAGATTGAAGAAAAGGAAAACAGTTGACGAAGTGAAGGATTTGGTAGAAATTGAAGCTTTTGGGAACCTGTCTGTAGAGGGGGTTAAGAAGAAGTTTTTGGCTCTGGCTTCAAGTGTAAGTGTAACCGTAAGTTGTCAGTTTGTTACAAAACTTTTTATCCATCGCTTTAATAAACTCTCTTGGTTTTGTATAGGCTTTTGGTTCTGTGGAGACTCAAGTTGAGTCGTTAAGTGATGCAAATAAGAAATTGAAGAATGATGTGATTCGAGTTAAAAAAGAAGCTAGAGAAGATAAAGTCAAGTGGGAAATGGACAAGGAAGTTTTTGAAAAGAAAAATGATGAATTGACTAGGGAAATTGCTGATCTTAAGCAAGGGATTACGTCTATCCAGGATGCTAATATCCTTGAGATAGAGGAGATAAAGACTGCTCTTACCAAGTCAGCGGCAAGAAGGATGGTGGAGATCAAAATAAGAATGATTCAAGAATTTCAAGATGGAAAGCATGAAGATTGGGATCTAGAGAAAGAGAAGAATATCTTGAGGAGGCTGAATGGTGAGACTGTTGATGCCGGTGAAGTCTCCTCAACTGTCGTATTGCCCATGGAGGAAGATCAAAAAGATGGTCAAGAAAAATTGGATGTTTGAAGGTAAGTTTGAGCAAAGTTGGTTTTTGAACAATGTTTGTTTTGGACAATGGTTTTGATGGGCTGCGTCCCGAAAAAGTTTGTAAGACAATTTTTTGGTTTTTCTGAACTTTTTATGGTATTTTGGTTGTAATGACCCATAAGGGTCAAGGACAAGTAGTTTTAGGTTTTCAGATGTTGGGTTGGTACGACATGATGCATGTCTATGGATTCGGCAGGTTTCTACTTTGGTCATCTTAGATTGGAAATATCAAGTTTTAACGATCTTGTGTAAGGTGTTTTAACCTTTAAAACACTTTTGTTTGATATGAAAATATCAAAAACACTTTGGCCCTTGGATGACATGAATATGCCATTCCAATTGAAAAAATCTTATGTTCAACGTTAATTAAGTGGAAATGGGGGGTGCGTATATATAAATATATGTGCCCATTCCTCACCTTAACTACTATTGAAATCTTGCGCTCCAGGCGAAGGTGTATCAACCTTGATTCAAAACGAAAGAAAGTTATTTCTTTAAACCTTTGAAGGGACTAAGTACCTTTAAACGTAAGATGAGATGGCCAATCTCAAGTTGTTGTCTTCTCAAAATAAGTGTTTACTTTCTTACAAAAACGAGAACATGTTAATATTATGACATCTTAACTGATATCACTTTCATTAATTAGAATGACCTCTACATAAACAATTTTTGATAAGGTAAACAGAATTGAAGCAAGACAAAATCATACCTGTATCACATTCTGAAAATGCTAAGGTGATAACATCTTAAAAAAATTTGTACTTCAGATCGATTTGCCCTTGCAAGACAAAAACATGTTAGGATTGGGGGTTAGCTTAGCTAACACCCCTCCGATGCTTAAGTCAGTAATGGTCTTGATAAATATAAATCAAATGAAAAACAACTTATTGAAATAACAAAAATTTAAAGGCGTACCTGTTCTTCTTGAATTTGAAAATTCAAGACTTACATGAAGTATGCTTTAAGATGGATAGCATTCCACGATCTGGGGATTCTCACACCTTCCAAGGTTGATAACCAATATGCCCCCTTTCCTGCGTCTGCATCTATTAAGTAAGGTCCTTCCCATTTTGGTGCCAACTTGCCAGCATTGAGCTCTCTTGTATTCTGAACAACCTTTCTCAGCACCAAGTCACCAATTTGGAACTTTCTTACTCTGACATTTTTGTTGTAAGATCTTGCAATTCTCTGCTGGTATGCCGCCATCCTGATCTTTGCCAAGTCTCTCAATTCATCAACGGTATCAAGATCTTGAGCCAAGATGGTACTATTTTGCTCCGGAGTCATCAACCCGTATCTTGCTGAAGGGATGACAACTTCAGCAGGAATGACCGATTCTGATCCAAAAACTAGAGAGTATGGACTCTGGCCCGTTGCATTCTTGGGTGTTGTTCTATCAGCCCATAAGACGAAAGGCAATTCTTCAACCCATCTCCCCTTCTTTTGATCCAATCTCTTTTTTAGGTTGGAAATAATGATCTTGTTGCTAGACTCAGCTTGCCCATTTGCTTGAGGGTGCACTGGGGAAGATGTTACCATCTTAACTCCCCATCTTACGAGAAAATCTTGAGTCTTCTTGCTTATGAATTGGGAACCGTTGTCACATATTATTTCCGAAGGGATGCCAAACCTGCTGAAGATATTTTTCTTAATGAAAGATATCACTTCCTTGTCACGAACTTGAACATAGGCCTCAGCTTCAATCCATTTGGAAAAGTAATCTGTCATTGCTAATAAAAACATCCTTTCCTCCAGGAGCTTTAGGTAATTTCCCAACAATATCCATTCCCCAAGTCATAAAGGGCCAAGGGGATAGAATAGGATGCATCATTTCTGTAGGCTGGTGCATGTCACCATGTCTCTGGCAAGAATCACACTTCTTAGAGTATTCTGCTGCATCTTGACGCATGGTCGGCCAATAATACCCCATCCTAAGAGCCTTGGTGTACAAACTCCTGCCCCCTGAATGATTTCCACATAGACCTTCATGAAGCTCTTTTAAGATTGCCACAGCTTGCTCCGGTTCCAAACACCTTAAGTAAGGCCCTGCAAAAGATTTTCTAAACAAGACATTATCAATCAACAAATATCTTGCATTCCTTACCCTGAATGCTCTTGCATTCTTCTCCTGTGTCGGGATGGTACCATCTTGAAGATATTTGACTATTGGGGAGATCCAAGATGGTTCAGCTTGTGCTTCCTGTATGTCTTTGTCTATACAAGATAACTCCATTCTATCTATGGCTGGAATGTTGACATGGATAATTGGTTTGTTGGTTTGAGTCAGACTTTTGAAAGAGGAGCCAAGGTTGGCTAGAGCATCTGCTTGTGAATTCTCTTTCCTGGGAATCATTTCTATCTTGAACCTTTGGAATTTACTGGCCAAGGTCTTCACTGCTTCCAAGTATGACGTCATCTTTGTGTTCTTAGCTGCATATGATCCGTTAAAATGATTGACTAATAACAATGAATCACAATATACCTGGATGACCTTGATGTTGAGATCTAGTGCTACAGTTAATCCCACTATGAGGGCTTCATATTCTGCCTCATTATTGGTAGCTTTGAAATCACAACTAATAGCCTGTGGTATAATGTCCCCTTGTGGCGATTTTAGAACAATTCCAAGACCTGTTCCCCTCATATTTGATGCCCCATCAGTGTACAATGTCCATTCAGCCATGGTGTCACCATCTTGAAGTTGCTGGACTTCTATGTCTACTTCTGGTTGCATGCTTGTACTGAAATCCGCCACAAAATCTGCAAGAGCTTGTGATTTTATCGCCGTTCTTGGTTCATACTTGATATCATAAGTGCTTAGTTGAACTGACCACTTCGCCATCCTACCTGACATTTCTGGTTTCCTCATAACATTCTTTAGGGGATAGTTAGTACGAATATATATAACATGAGTTTCAAAATAATGTCTTAATTTGATTGAAGCAGTAATTAAAGCTAGTACTAACTTCTCAAGATGGGAGTACCTGGTTTCCGCATCAAGAAGAGTCTTACTTACATAATAAATGGGATGTTGGGCACCATCCTGCTCTCTAACCAAGACTGCACTTACTGCTGTTTCTGACACGGCAAGATATGCATATAGTGGCTTGCCTTCTTCAGGTTTGACCAATAGCGGTGGTGTTGATAGGTATTCTTTCAGATCTTGGAAGGCTTTCTCATGCTGTTGAGTCCATTCAAACTTGCTATTCTTCTTTAAGATGTCATAGAAGAGCTTGCATCTTTCAGAAGATTTAGAGATGAATCTGTTGAGCGCTGCCACCTTCCCAGTTAATCTTTGCACTTCTTTAACAGATCGAGGTGATGCCAAGTTGATGATAGCTCTGATTTGCTCCGGGCTCGCCTCGATACCTCTTTGTGTTACCATATAGCCTAGAAACTTTCCAGGCCTCATTCCAAAATTACACTTGGTTGGATTCAGCTTCATGTTGAAAGCATCTAAGATGTTGAATGCTTCTGTAAGATCTCGGACGTGATTCTCTGCTTTCTTTGACTTTACCACCATGTCATCGATGTATACCTCCATGGTATCGCCAATTTGATCTTTGAACATCATGTTGACCAGCTTCTGATATGTTGCACCTGCATTTCTTAGTCCAAAAGGCATAGCAATATAACAATATATACCTGAGGGTGTAATAAAGGCGGTGTGTTCTTGGTCAGACGGTTCCATCTGAATCTGCTGAAATCCTGAAGATGCATCCATAAATGTCAAGATCTCGTGTCCTGATGTTGCGTCAACCAAGGTGTCAATGTGTGGCAAAGGGAAAGGATCTTTTGGGCAGGCTTTATTTAGGTCCGTGAAGTCGACACAAACTATCCATTTGCCCCCTCTCTTCTCCCACAACTACGTTAGCCAACCATTTTGGATATTCTGCTGCTCTGATCATCTTTGCTTTCAACAACTTGTCAACTTCATCTTTGATGATCTGGTTCCTTTCTTGAGCAAATTTCCTTCTTTTCTGGTGAACTGGCTTAAAAGATGGGTCAATGTTGAGCTTGTGGGTTATAACGTCTTTGCTTATTCCTGTTATGTCTTCATGCTTCCAGGCAAAACTCTTGACTCTTTCTCTCAAAAGAGTCATTAGTTCTTCTTCAAATTGAGCTGGTACATCTTGTCCTATCAGCACCTTCAAGTCTGGATTTGAGGGGTCTAATAATACTTCTTTCACATCATGCTCCCTTGCCTCCAATACCTGACGTGCCTTCTTCTGTAATTGCTATGCTTGTCTCGGAGATGTTGACGCCTTCATTGAAGTCATGTAACAGTTCTTGGCCATCTGCTGATCACTAAAGATTGTAACAACTCCCCAAGGTGTAGGCATCTTCAGACACTGATGATAAGTTGATGGTACAGCCTTCATAGCATGGATCCAGGGCCTTCCCATTATAACATTGTAGCTAGTGGCGCAGTCTATCACACAAAACCGCTCCATGGAGTTAACACCTTCCACATATACTGGAAGCATAATCTCTCCCACAGTATCCTTGGTTTCTCCGCTGAATCCCACAAGAACCAAAGTCCTCTTGGTTACGTTCTCCATTGGGATGTTCATCTCTTTCAGTGCCTCCACCGTGATAAGATTTACAGAACTGCCCCCATCTACCAAAATTCTTCTCACCTTGCAGTTTGTAATTTGCAATGCAATCACCAAGCATCATGATGAGGTCTAGACATTTGTACGATCTTCTTCTTCAAAGGTGACAGCATCTTGAGAGTCTGAATTAGGGATCTTCTTCTGAATTCTTGGCTTCTCATCTTTGGTCTTTGGCATGTCTTTTGGCTGCAGAGTAAGAAGTCCACAAATATCAGAACACCACTAATCATATTAATTACCTTAGTTACTGGTGGGGGAGAAGATGGTCTCTCAGGAACTGCTTCCTTGTTTTCTGCTTTGTTCTTTCTGTGACTGAGAAGCTCTTTAAGATAGCCTTTGGAAAGCAAGTAGCTCAATTCTTTTCGCAAGGCGATGCAGTCCTCGGTAAGATGTCCGAAATCTTCGTGGTAGGCACACCACTTTGATTTATCCTTCCATCCTGTAGGTTTGTCATTCTTCCTTGGCCACCTTGCCTTGTCTCCAAGATTGTTCATTGCACACAAGATTCCTGCAATATCAACAGAAAACAATAGTCAGAAATTTTTGGACAGTGAGTTTCATCTTGATCTTCATCCTCAACAGAATTGATCTTATCAGGATCGTTTCTGTGATATGGTCTGGATCTGTGATTCCTCTGGTGAGATGTTTCGATCTTCCGGTCATGATTGTCATATGCTGAAGATTTTCCGGAGGTCTTTGACTGCTGCACCTTGTCCTCTTCAAGCCTGATGAATCTTAATGCTCTGTTGCGTACATCTTCCATCTTTTTGCAAGAGTTCATCACCAACTCTTCGTAAAATGGTGTGTCCTTCTTCAGGCCCATTCTAAATGCTTCCGTTGCCGTCGCCATATCGAGACTGGGTATCTCTAGGATTTCTTTGTTAAATCGGTTGACGTAATCCTTCAAAGCCTCATTAGGTTGCTGAACAATGCGGTAGAGATCACTAGTAAGCTTTTCGAATTGTCTGCTACAGGAGAATTGATTGTTGAACATGTTGACAAGCTGGGCGAATGAACCAATAGATCCTGGTGGTTGACGAATCAACCACTTTAATGCAGGTCCGACCAATGTTGAGCCAAATCCTTTGCATAAACAAGCTTCCTGTACTGCAAAGGTACTCTAACGATCTCCATCTTCTCCTGATAGTGTGCGACATGCTCTTCAGGATCGCTGCTTCCGTCATACAACTTCATACTTGGGATGTTGAAGCCTTTGGGGATATCGATTTGTGCTATAGCTGGAATGAAGCGTGATTGATTGTAACATGGTGGAGAAACCTGTTGGATGGGTGGAGTGACACCAGTACATTCATCACCAAATCTCTTAACTCTTGGAGTTGACTTGCTATATAGTTACCTGCAAAAGGATTAGTGGTATGAGCAATATTATCAAAAGAATTTGCATAATTAAAGTTACCAAACGGTGGGGTAGTGCCAGCTGAAGATGTTACAATCGTGCTGCTGGTGAAGATGGGTGCCCCTTGAGGTGTTTCAGACACATTAGGCATAGGGGATGAATAAGTGTTTCCTTCTCCTGTGAGGTCGAAGATAGTAGGAGCGACAGATGTTGGCATCATAGAAGACGTATGTCCCAATGATGATGTAGTTTGTGCATTCACTGTTGAACTCATGGGAATGAATTCATTGAACACCGAAGAGCCAGCACCATAATCTAGGACTCGGGGACGTATAGGAGATACTGAATCAATCCTTTCAGATAAGGCCTGTTGCTCCTTCTGCATCTTTACCATGGCCTCAGCTATCAAAGATGTACTTTTGCCCTGTTGATCCAACTGGTGCTTCATCTGCGTCAGCATGTTCTTGAGCTCGTGATCAGGGCTGGGGGATGGTTGCTTCTTACCTGCCCCCAGCGGTAGAGGAGGTGGCAACCCACTGGAAAGCGCCGCCGACGCCTTTGGAGCATTGCCCCCAGATTGAGTGCTAGTGCCAGTAGTAGGGCTGGTTGGCTTGGTAATGCCGGAGATCATAGGTTGAGTAGCCATTTTTAAGTGACAATTCAATAGATTTTTAAAACCAGTACCCCTCGGTGGGTGCCAAACTGTTTTGGTAGAAAAAACAATGAAGTTCGATCTTGATTGGAAATCAAAAATAAAGGAGGGACGGATGGAGTTTAATCTAAAGAATTGAAAGAATGACTCAAAGATGTAACGAGGAAAGCCCTTGAGACAATAATCTCGCCGGCACAAAACCTCGGGAGGTGATTAAGAGCACCTTCCTTCCCCAAACGGTTGTATTAATCACAGTAACTTTTGAGGACAATGGAGGTTTACAAGAGTTCTAGGCGTATGTCAGTGTGTGTTTGGTGTACCTCCATGTCTTTATTTATATACACTTCTAGATAACAAAAAACTCTAATACTAAAATAACCAACTATCCTATCAACCCGGGCCTCATCTCTTGACATGGTTGACGTGGTCAATAAGGCCTCAGACGGCTGTTAAAATGATTTATCCCATGTGCTTAATTGCTGTTCACCACCTGCAAAATTATTATCGAAATAGTGAATAATCAGTAATGTAAAATATACCTGTCGTTCAAGGCGTTGCAATCTTTGAAGGGAGTCGAAGGTAGACACATCTTGAAATTTTACCCACAACAGTGACAATTGTAAACATTCAAACCGACATTTTTATCATTTGCTGAAAGAGGATTAGTGGTAGTGTTAAGGATTGCTTGTTATAGTGTCGATGGTAGTTTTAAAATTGCATGTTGTAGTATTAAATAGTGTCGGTGGTATTATTGAAAATAATGACTCGTAGTGTTAAAAAATGTCAGTTATAGTATTGAAAAGTGTCAGTTATAGTGTCGAAAAGACCAGTGAATTTTATAAATTTCAATTATTTACAAAAAAGGTCACTTACCTTGTACAAAAGTTCTTAGAAAATTGTCACACAGCAGATATAAAACAATTCTACAATGTAGAATAATTTTTTCTTTAGATTTTGTGATGCAAAAATATATGATTGTTAGAGATTGTCATAAATATTATCATATACTCCTCCGTCCCATTTTATACTTCAAAAAAATATGGGTTTCAAGAATTAAGAAAACCGTGATGTATTGTAAGTGTAGATGGTTTATTATAAAATGGGGTAGAGAATAGTTAGTG
>JAOWBW010000743.1:402337-664003 GCA_026119855.1 Campanula takesimana
TGAGAAGCAAAAGCATTCTGTTGGTTAGAGTTCTTTGAAGGAATCACAATGTTGAGGAATCGACTTGGGGCTTCGAGAGGAGATGGAGCGTAAATATCCGTGGCTTTTTAATTCGGGTAAGTCTCGTTAAAATTCGGGTCGAATTTTCTTAAGGGCGAGTGAATGTCATGATAAATGACTATTTTATAGTCATTTAAGGTCTAAAAATATAGTTTATTAGCTTTATTCCACTAAATTACTTATTTTCTACTCTTTATTTGATATAATGCACTTGGAGAATGTTTCTATGATGCAAACAGGTTTTGAGTACATTCTTGAGGAAAAAGGGAGCTAAGGCATCATCTTTGTGAAGGAGGAACACTTGGCAAAGGAGGAAATAAGCTAGTCCATGAAAAGTCAAAGTTCCAGTCAAAGAAGGCTCTGCTCGGCCGAGCAGTACCCTTGACTAGGCCGAGCATAAAGAATCAGAAAGGGCAGATTTATTTTCGAAGGCTTGCTCGGCCGAGCACTTTTCCTTGACTCGGCCGACCACCCCTGAATCAGCAAAAGGTGCCTTTTCAAATGAAGACCTCTCCAAGCACCCATCCGGGAAAGATTGCCTCCCCTCCTCCAAGGCTTATAAATAGAAGTAGAAATCAGTAGTTTAGATATCTAGAAACATTGTAAACTTACTATAGTGAAATTTATACTCTCAAACATCAAATAATTCTCAGAATTTGTGAAAGTTATCAACTTAACTTGAACAAAATTCTGAATTCATTATCAATAATATTCAGAGGTATTCTTCAAGCTTTTTGTCTCCATTTCATTCGGAATAAGTATCTCTTCTTCTATCTTCTCTTATTTATCTTATCCTTATTATTTCGCAAATGGCTTGTGAGTAATCCCCCTATTTCTTGGGGTTGGAAACTCAACAAACACTTGTATTTACTAATATGCATGCTCTAAATACTTTCTTCATCTTAAACAATTCTACTATATCAAACTTTAACGCCTACGACCATGATGACGTCCATGGCTTGTATGAATCTTAGTTAATCAAGGGAAGTACTGATCGGAGAACCTTGATTAGCGGATCCATATAGTCAGAACTAAGTTCATTACTCACGAGAGTAGTGTAATGGCTTAGGGATGCTCCTTGAGTGGAAAGTATGCTGATTTTCATAAATAAAAACTTAATGGATTCTTACTAATTATGGGCCATCGAGAGATAGGGCATAATTAGTATGAGAATACAAACGCTACTTGCTTGATCGTGAGAGGTAGTGTAGGCCAAGCATACCATCCTTGTTTTAAAATGAAACTTTAATCTAAATAGAGCATGAATAGTTGATGAATATATGTTGTTGATGTTCCAATCCGAGGATTCCTTAAAATATAAGAGTTTTCATTTAAGCTATAGTAATTGCAATTTCATTTCTAGTTAGTGACAAACAATTTTATAACCCCCAATCGTTTTCCTTTCTTTATTTTTTTACTCTAAGCAAAGATATTTTGTAAGTAAAGTTGTCCTCGTGGGATCGACTCGCACTTGCACTATCTATACTACATACACCCGTGCACTTGCGGAAATAACCTAACAAGTTTTTGGCGCCGTTGCCGGGGACAACGGTTTACTTTCAAAAATTTTTTCTTTTGCTTTTGTTTTTTAGTTTTTTTTTAGTTCTATTTGTGATTATCTAACATCCCGTCAAAGAATTTGTGTCTTTAATTCTTTTTCAATTAGGTACTCTCGAAGTATATGAAAGAGCCCGGAAACCTCTTGAAAAGTTTGATCCGGAGCCAGAAAGAACCTTTCACGAAAGGTTAAGAAAATTCAGAGAATTCCTAGAAGCAGAAATGGCACAAAATGGTGACCAAAATAGAGACGGTGATGGAATACCTGCCACGCCACCACCTAGAACCCTTCGGGAGTTTGTTAACCCAAGTACCCCGGGAACTAGGACACCAATCGTGGTACCAAATGCCGACGCAGCCCACTTTGAGATCAAGCCACAACTTTTGCATATGGTTATGAATAACCAATTCGGTGGCTCGGCACTTGAAGATCCCCACCTTCACATCCAATCCTTCTTGGAATATTGTGACACCACCCGAATCATAGGTGTCACTCCGGAAGCTATTCGGATGCGCCTTTTCCCATTCTCACTAAGGGATAAGGCGAAACAATGGTTGAACGCGGTCCCCCATAATTCATTAACAACTTGGGACCAAGTTCAAGAAGCCTTTCTTGGACGCTTCTTCCCTCCATCCAAGACCGCTCAGATCCGGACCAAAATAACAAATTTCAGTCAAAATGGAGATGAGTCGTTATATGATGCTTGGGAGCGCTTCAAGGAGCTTTTAAGGATGTGTCCACACCACGGGCTCGAAAAGTGGTTGATAGTGCACACCTTCTACAATGGTCTCACGTTCAAGACTAGAGAGACCATCGATGCTGCCGCGGGAGGAGCATTAATGAACAAAGGAGTGGATGAGGCATACGACTTGATCGAGAGCATCGCCTTGAACCACTACCAATGGTCTAATGAAAGGGACCAACCGCAAGGAACAGCAGGTAAGTTTAATGTTGATGTTGTTACTCTTCTTTCTTCGAAATTTGATATGCTTTTTAAGAAGATTGATAACTTGAATACAAATTCCGTGGCTAACGTTAACGTTATTTGTGAACTATGTGGGTCAAACTCACATAGTAGCGAAAGTTGTGATTTGCTTGACACTAATTCTAGTGAGCAAGTTAATTTTGTTAATTCTAATGGACAAAGAGGGGGTATGTATTCTAACACATACAATTCCGAATGGAAGAATCACCCCAATTTTTCCTATAGAAGTAATAATGTTTTAAACCCACAACCTTCCTCACAACCACCGGGATTTGTACCCAAGAATTTCAACAATAATTCTTTCCCTCCCCTAAATCTAAATTAGATCTTCTTATAGACTATATGGTCGAGAATAATAAAAATCAGAGAAGATTAATAATGAATTTAGGGAAAATTTTAAAGTCCTGAATAATAGGTTTGATAACCTAGCAGCGCATAATAAGATGCTTGAAAATCAGCAAGCTCAACAGGCCAGACATCGCATAGACCACAAGGGAGTCTTCCCGGTCAACCTCAAAGGCCAAATGAGCATGCAAATGTAATAGTCTCGCTAAGTAAGGAAAAAGAGAACAATAGTCCAACCCCACTAGAAGTTGAGACTAAGAATGGTAAAAGCGAGATTAGTTACAATAAATACTTTGAACCACCGATACCCTATCCTCAAAGATTAATCAAGAAAGGGGTTAATGATCAATATGCTGAGTTTTTGAAAATTTTGAAGTCTTTAAATGTTAGAGTTCCTTATTCCGATGATATAAAAGAAATACCTTCTTACGCAAAACCTTTAAAAGAAATGCTTTTTAAGAAGAAGTCATTAGAAGAATTTGAGAATTTACTTTGGCGGAAGACGTTAGTGCAATTTTACAAAAGAAACTTCCCCCAAAACTCAAAGACCCCGGCATTTTTTCTATCCCCTGTAGTATCGGTAGGTGCAACATAGAAAACGCTATGCTTGACTTAGGGGCTAGTGTAAGTATTATGCCTTTTTCGGTAAGTGTGAGATTAGGTATAGGGGAACTCAAGCCCACTACCATATCTCTCCAATTGGCAGACCGATCCATACAATACCCGATTGGTATTATGGAAAATTTGCCCTGTCGTATAGGGAGCTTAATCATCCCTGTCGACTTTGCGATCCTCGAAATAGAGGAAGATAAAGACATTCCAGTCATCCTTGGTAGGCCTTTCCTTGCCAAGGCAGGAGCTATTATAGATGTTAAAAAGGGTACGCTTACTCTAAATGTAGGAAATAAGACAGAAGAATTCTGGAAGCAAAACCCAACTATAGAAAACTCTTGTCGAAAAAATGAAGTCTTTGACAATAATCATGAGGAAATAAATGTCATTCAATCTATGGATCAAAAAAGGATCATATAGACAAACTAAATACTTATGAAAAATATGTCAAAGGAATTAAGGAGTCAAGGGCCAATGATAAAAATATAGACTGGAAAAGAATGCTACATGACGAAGATGAAGGGGATGATATCATAGAGAGGTCAAAAGAAGTAGCACCCAAGAAAACAACGGGATTTCGAGCATGTGAAGACTATCGTAAATTAATCCCGTCAAAGAAAAAGAGTGGATGGCGCATGCGCATCAATCATAGGGCCTCAATCAAACCAACGGATATGCAATGGAAAATTGTCAAGGACAATAGGCCATCTCAATACCATGCCATGCCCGTTTTCATTAAAGAAGGCGTCGAGCTAATGACGTTAAACAAGCATCATCGGGATAGTAACCGGTGGATTATTATTTATTTACTAATTTATTTATTTATTTTATTTATTTTTTATTATTATTATTATTATTATTATTCCATCTAATGTTTATTTTGTAGATATATATATATAAAAAAAAAAAAAAAAAAAAATAAATAAAGAGGGTTATTTCAGGTTTCGCTCGGCCAAGCACCATCAAAGACACGGCCGAGCATGAGGGTCAGAACACAAAGAAAAATCTGGAATGATTCGCTCGGCCGAGTCAAGTAATCCGCTCGGCCGAGCATGTCGGGTTGACTGAAGCGACTTTTGGTCAAAAGACGGGTTTTTTTTAGCTATTTTCCCCATTCTTCTTCATCTTCTTCAACTTTCTTCATCTCTAAACCCTCTCTACCCGAAACCCACACATCCTACCCTCCAAATTCCGGCAAAAACACCATTCTTTCCGACCAAATATCCCACCCCTAACCTCCCTTCACCTCCCAAACACCATATCCATCATCAAAACCCACCAAATCACCCCAAAATCTCCCAAAACCGAAAATAACCCAAGATTGCCAACCCAAGAAAATCATCAATCAAACCCACATTTCTCATCAAATCCCATCTCCATCACATCTCTAAACACCAAAACCACCTCAAAACATCCAATTTCTGTCCAATTCACCCGAAATCAAAACCCTAGGTTTTGCCCCAAAATTCAAAATCCGGGTTTAGTTGAAATTGAAGGTCAAGGTTCATTCTTTTGGCATTTTGAGGCTATTGGAGGAGAAAGAACAAAGATTGAAGCTCATCAACATTTGGTAACAAAAAATTTCACTCTTTCTCTCTCTAAAATCATTTGGGTTATCTTGCTCTGTTTTGATTATTGTTGTAATGGAGAGTCGTGGAAAGAAGGTAACTTCTAAGGCATCTAAATCCTCTGGAAGTGGGACTAAGAAATCAAAGAGGGGGGAGAGTTCAAGTTCGAATTTAGTTCCTACTCTAAACAACTTGGGAATCCAATTTAAATCTAATCCCGAGCTAAAAAGATTTGAAAGGTTAGCAGGAAAAGATGTTAAGCCAACTCAATTCCCAAATTTTGATGCTATGGGGTCATTAGGTATTCAAGGGAATATTTGGAATTTGCACATAGGATTAGAAGCGCAAGATTTCTTGCGATCTCAGGCAAAAACTTACGAAAGCATCACCCTCGAATTCCTAAGCACAGTGTCAAAAACAATAAGGGATAGGATAGACATAGCATCGGGTGAGCAATTTGAAGATATTAGGCTAACATTTCGTCTCTTGAATAATTCCTATAAGCTTGATTTGGAAGAAATAAATGAAATCCTTGGTTGGCCTTCCCCTAGAAATCTAACAAATGAGTTCCCTCCAGAGTTTAATGCGGACCTCTTTTGGTTACAAATCACTGGGCAAACACCTTTTCTTCCTAGAACCGCTAAGGCTTCCTTAATTGTCCACCCCGTTCTCCGCTACATCCATAGAATGTATGCATGCACTATCTTTGCAAGAGAGGATAAAGGAACAATAAATAGGCCTGAGTTGTTTCTCCTTTGGGCTTTTATGACTGGATATAGGGGAATTAATCTAGGGAAATGGTTAGTAGACCGTCTTTTGGACCATGTTTCCCCTAATTTCCCTGGGGATATTCATATTGGAGGAATGATAACATTATTTGCTGAATATGTGCACATTGAGATACCTGAGGAAGGACCGAACGCTTGGGAACCAGTTCGAGGTTCAAGGGCATTGGACATAGCTGCCCTTAAAGTGATGAATATGATTTCTGAAAATGAGGAAGGAAGCTATACAATGTATGTTGGAGGAGGAGCAAATAGAAGACCATACACCCACTTGCCCAACAACCAATTGCCCATCATCACATTAAACCAACCTCAAACTTGGATTTTTCCAAGTAATCAAGGACCCAATATTCAACAAAATGAGCCAATGGGAGAGCAACAAGAAGAACCGCAACAACACCCTTTCCAAAACCAAATGCCTCCCGATTTTTATGACCAATTCAACCAAATGTTCATCCAGCAAAACCAAATGTACCAACAAAATACCCAAATCCTTAACCGACTCGATCAATATTCCACCAATTTTGATCAATTTCGAACCAACATAGAGGATCGGGTCAACCACATTCAGGGAAGAGTTGATTACATTTACAACTATGGAATTGGAAATTGGATGAATTTCAGGCCTCCAAATCAGCAACCACCGCCACCACCGCCACCATTCTAGTCGGTACCTCTTTCTCCCTCTCCTTTAAATTACTCTTGTCCCAATTTTCATTTCTACTTTTCAAACATTAGGGACAATGTTTCATTTAAGTGTGGGGGGATAGTATCTATCTTTTTCTTATGTCTTTTCTTTCTAAATTTCTTTTTCTTCTTTTTATGCTTTTCTTTTCAAAGAAAATGTAAGGGCAATGTTCCCTATTCTTCAAAAAAAAAAAAAAAAAAATATTTAGCCAATGCTCCCATTGATGAGAATGTTATCTTTATTATCATTTGCCTAAGTAAAACTTTTTCCTTCTAACTTTTACTTCTTAAGATATTTGATAATAACAACATAGGATTGTATTGGATTATAAATGGAAAATTTTCAAAATTAATATGAACTTTTAAATCCTATTGAATAGAAGCATTACATTATTAGTGAGTTTGTGGGCATTAAGTTTGGATACTACATACTTGTGAAACTTTTAAAACATTTTTGTATATGCATCTCAAAAACTTTCATTTCTACTCTTTTTTCAAAGATTTTTCATCCTTGTTATGCTTATGAATCACAAAAATTTTCACTTTAATCCATCTTCCATTCCCACTTTTAAGAGGCTAATTAATCAATTTATTCTTCTTTTGATTGTCCATTCAAATATCTAAATGAATATATCATTATATAGTGTGACAATTTAGAAGCAAGAAACTCAATTGCCACGTCTAATTAATCAAATCTCGAACCTTATTCCACTATCATCCTCCGCCTTTCATCAATTTTTGTGATTCAAAATGCATAACGACATATGGACATCTTTGTTAAAGAATAAAGATCATAGTTTAAGAAGTGTATATTCAAGCATGAAAAATTTATTCACAAAGCACTCTAAAAGAGTGAATATAATTCTTAATTCATACTTATGACCCACAAATTCATTTGGTTATTTCTATATGCTCTTATTCAATGGTATTTATTCATGTTATATTAACATTCAAACTTTTCTATTTGCACTTCAATATCATCCTACCTTCTTCTTTACAAATCTCTTGAGATAAAAAAACTTAAAAGGAAGAAATTTTATAAAGGTAATATTATATAACAATATTCTGAGGGAGCATTGAAGACCTTTCTTGTTTTTCTACTAATGTCATTTGCACTCCTCTCTTTTTGAACATTTAACTTGCTTGAGGACAAGCAAGATTCTAGTGTGGGGGAGTTTGATAAATGACTATTTTATAGTCATTTAAGGTCTAAAATATAGTTTATTAGCTTTTATTCCACTTAAATTACTTATTTTCTACTCTTTATTTGATATAATGCACTTGGAGAATGTTTCTATGATGCAAACAGGTTTTGAGTACATTCTTGAGGAAAAAGGGAGCTAAGGCATCATCTTTGTGAAGGAGGAACACTTGGCAAAGGAGGAAATAAGCTAGTCCATGAAAAGTCAAAGTTCCAGTCAAAGCAGGCTCTGCTCGGCCGAGCAGTACCCTTGACTCGGCCGAGCATAAAGAATCAGAAAGGGCAGATTTATTTTCGAAGGCTTGCTTGGCCGAGCACTTTTCCTTGACTCGGCCGAGCACCCCCTGAATCAGCAAAAGGTGCCTTTTCAAATGAAGACCTCTCCAAGCACCCATCCGGGAAAAATTGCCTCCCCTCCTCCAAGGCTTATAAATAGAAGTAGAAATCAGTAGTTTAGATATCTAGAAACATTGTAAACTTACTATAGTGAAATTTATACTCTCAAACATCAAATAATTCTCAGAATTTGTGAAAGTTATCAACTTAACTTGAACAAAATTCTGAATTCATTATCAATAATATTCAGAGGTATTCTTCAAGCTTTTTGTCTCCATTTCATTCCGGAATAAGTATCTCTTCTTCTATCTTCTCTTATTTATCTTATCCTTATTATTTCGCAAATGGCTTGTGAGTAATCCCCCTATTTCTTGGGGTTGGAAACTCAACAAACACTTGTATTTACTAATATTCATGCTCTAAATATACTTTCTTCATCTTAAACAATTCTACTATATCAAACTTTAACGCCTACGACCATGATGACGTCCATGGCTTGTATGAATCTTAGTTAATCAAGGGAAGTACTGATCGGAGAACCTTGATTAGCGGATCCATATAGTCAGAACTAAGTTCATTACTCACGAGAGTAGTGTAATGGCTTAGGGATGCTCCTTGAGTGGAAAGTATGCTGATTTTCATAAAGAAAACTTAATGGATTCTTACTAATTATGGGCCATCGAGAGATAGGGCATAATTAGTATGAGAATACAAACGCTACTTGCTTGATCGTGAGAGGTAGTGTAGGCCAAGCATACCATCCTTGTTTTAAAATGAAACTTTAATCTAAATAGAGCATGAATAGTTGATGAATATATGTTGTTGATTTTCCAATCCCGAGGATTCCTTAAAATATAAGAGTTTTCATCTAAGCTATAGTAATTGCAATTTCATTTCTAGTTAGTGACAAACAATTTTATAACCCCCAATCGTTTTCCTTTCTTTATTTTTTACTCTAAGCAAAGATATTTTGTAAGTAAAGTTGTCCTCGTGGGATCGACTCGCTCTTGCACTATCTATACTACATACACCCGTGCACTTGCGGAAATAACCTAACATGTCACGACCCGAAAACCCGTCTCTATTTTCTAATAATAAATATTTAATTATTTATTTATTTCTTATTTAATTGTTTAAATTATTATTTAATTAATAATTATGTGTGCATTTTATGTTTCATAATAAATTATGTCTAGCATTTTATTTGGGTCATTTGTGCTAGTGTAGAATTATTTGGTTTTAGTTGTTAGTAGGAAGTATTAGAGTTGTGTAGTTAGTAGAGGAGGGGGTCTAAGTGTAAGTTTTGAAAATAATCCATCATCTCCCTACTCGCTCTCTTTCACCCTCACACTCCATCTCCATTCCCAGCATACTCTCTCTCTCTCTCTCTCACTCTCTCTCTCTCTCCTTGTTTGGGTAAGTTTTCTTCTCTCCCTTCTCTCTTCAATCTAGCTATCTTCCCCTCATTATCTCTCATTTCTCATAATATGAAACATGTTTAGATCGTCGATAGGATCGTAGGGAGCTAAGAATATTCGAATTCCGTCAACTTTGAGAAAATCCGGGTAAGTCGCTTTTCCCCCATTTTTATGCTAAAGTGTTCATTTCATGTTTATATAATGCTCTAGTTGATACATTTGATGTTTGATTGAGTTTGGGATTTATTTGGAATTTATTTTGGTTTTTAGTTAAAAATGGTGATTGTTATGAATGTGGGGTTTCAATCTTAGTTTGGGTTGATAGATGATGTGATTTAGGTCCCTTTCTAGTTGTTAAGTTGTTTTGGTTCATGTTTATGCTTGGTGGAAAGCTTGGTTGTGATTGATTTTGAGAATTTGTGAAAATGGTAAGAATTCTTGAAGAACCCAGCTGCTGAATCTCTCCCAGCTAGTCGACCAGGCGCCCGCCCGCGCTGAGCCAGGCGCCCGCCTGCATGGCCTTTTCCTGCGGCCAGACCTTCTGGTCAAATAAGCGCCCGCCTGCCCCCTTTCAGGCGCCCGCCCGCCCCCTGTTCTGGAAATCTGCCTTTTTGCTTGTTTAAAACTAAGTGGCTTCCCTAGTTTAAGTTTATTTACTCTAATTAACTTTAGTTAACATCGTGGAACATTTTATTAATTGAAAGTGGTTCTTTTGTGAATAAATATGTTATGGAATTTGATTAAGTATCGTTTTGGGAATGTGGGCCATCTTTGATGTGTTGTTTGGATTGGTTTACCTTTGTGGTGATTTATTTGGAATGGTTCCCTTCTTTGGAATCATTAGTTGTTTATTTAAGCTAGTATTTATTACTTAGCATTTATTTGAAAGTCCAGCTGGTTATTTGTGTTCGAGTCAGGCAATGGATAATGCTATAATGGCTCAAGCCAAGTCCAGTATAGCATCGCCCATTGGTCCTTATTTCCTCATCCAGATTGGCCTTGGGTGGGATGAGCTAGCTCCTTTTGTGAGTATTCTAGCTAGACGTTTTGGAGCATGACTTTGTGGCATGGCTCCCGCCCTTTGTGGCACGTTACTTTGTTATTGGTTCTGGTACCGGGGGTTTTCTATTCAAGCTTTCATGCTACTATGAAGATGTTGATTGTTGATTATTGAAGCTGCGCAGCGACCTTTATTTGGTTCTATCAGTTGGGAACCTTGGCTAATATCCTTTGTTACTTGTTTATTTCCGCTGCTATCTGTTAATTGATAAATGCTATGTGCTAAGTGATATTTATTATGGTTTATTGTTTATCTCATCATAGCATGTCATGTAGTTGCATTAGTGACTTATTGAGATTTATCTCACCCCCTTTCTTTTTTCTTTGTTTTTCCTTAACGCCCCCCCAGGAGGAAAGGATTAGACTCGCTGATCACGAGGAGGACGTCGCGAGGGTTGAGCTTTTGGGCAAGTTGTTATTGGTGGGTTTACATTACATAAATGTGTAACCTTTTTGGGAATAGTTATACCAAACTAAACGTCATTAGAATTTGTATATTTTATTATTTTGGGTGTAAGCTTATGGAGCTTACACTAGTTTATATTTTGTTGTTCAAGTTGGATTTCAAAACTTTGTGTTATCATCTTTTGGTATAAAAGGAAATTTTTATCTTCATTATTTTAGAGTTTATTGTTTAATTCGACGTCCAGCTCGCGTACTCCGGGCCCGCGGGGTCGGGGTCGCGACTCATTTCCTCAGCGGAGTCGCCACTATGAGATACCCACGGGAAAAATGAACGTTTCCCTCGAGAATCAAACACGGGATCTTATCAACGTTCAACGGAGTCGCCACGTTAGTTTAATTTTAAACCCAAACTTAACGAAAAATGGTTAGAGACAAAGGATTCGGAGGTCAGTTTACGCTTTGGGAAGAACTCAAAGTGCCTCGGAAGAAACCAAGTCTCCCTAAAATTTGTTAAAATTGTGCAAGTGTGTGTGCGTGTGTGTTCATGAAAGTGAGAGGAACTGACTTTAACGGAAAACATTTAAATATTTGACAGAAAGGGTTATTTCGTAAACATTCTGGATTAAAAGGGGACTAGACTGGAAATGTGCCCCCTGGATAAAGTAGCCGTACGGCTATGAAGGGTCTTCTTGGGAATTTTAACAGATTCCCAGGAATCAGTCCAGTTCCAGGCAGAAACAGAGCATTCTGCTGGAAACTGGACTGTTTGATAATTTCCAATTATTTTCTTGTAACAAAACATTAATTAAATCATCCCTATGCCATTGATCACTAGATTAAACACCAAAATAAGGATTTTAGGTGTGATCAAGACAATCATTGGGGAATAATTGAGAAAAGGTGATGGTCATGGCTTTTGAGCCAAGATCACTATTTGGGTGATTAAAGATGGAAACTTTAACACCGAAATGGATGATTCTTCCAAGGAGGTGCATTGGGACATCCAAAATCAACCTTTGATGGATAAATATTGAATCTTTATTATCAAAGGGACATTTTTGAGGTTGACTCATGGTTTGGATGATAAAGATTGCAACTTTATCACCCAAACTTGATCATTCCCTCATTTATTCAACATAAATGCAAAGACTTTAAAGTAAATGACACAAATTTAAAGACATAATGTAAAGGTTCATAAATGTAAAGATAATATATTAAAGATGCATAAATCATAACAAGCCTTAGGCTATCCTATGGTTTGTAACCCATCATCATGCATAGAACATGAAGGGCACCATGGATTTCAAGGCTTGGTTCCAAGGGTATATTATTTAACAAGAGGCAAAAGATGTAATATGGAGATGAAGAGAAGATGGGGAGAATGAGGCCTCACCAATTTTGGTTTAGACATATCTTCTTTCTCTATTTTCCCTCAAATGTGGTGATCACTCTATTCTGATATGATTTCTGCAGAGCTTTGGCTCTCTCAAACAATTTTCTCCCCCCCTGAAATGATCAGCAAGGGTCTCAATTTATAAGGACTGAGGGTACCCATAATAGCCGTACGGCTAGGGCTCTCCCGCGTCCAAACCATCCGTACGGCTCAGCCTGGCGAGCTTCTGGATTTTTCCAAGTTTAATTCCAGAGAAGTCCTGGAATTTTAGGTTTATCTTAGTGAGGTCCCAACCTATTAGTTTATCCCTGAATGGTGCTAAGAGTTCCTCTAAGTTAGTCAATTTCAGATTGAGGTACTTACAACTGTCCACGTATAAGTTAACAAAATCAATTTTCGACTTTAAGAATTCTCTTTTAAATTCAAAAATTGGGGGCAATTGTTTGGGGATAAAAATCTGCACTGTTTTCAACATCTTGGAGACTTCAACTTGCCTAAATCATCCTGCATCCTGAACCTTCAAGTTGCCACTATACGACTTACAGGTTTCCTTATGTATTAACATGTTTTATTTGAATGATGTTTCTTCTCCTATTTTTCAGGAACACGATGCAAGTAGTGGGACACGACTCTTAATCTACATGTGACCAATTTAGACTCAAAGACTAAGTCAAGCAAACGACTCTTATCAATGGCAAAGAAGATATGGTCTAACAAACATCCTGAGATACATGGCCCCGCTAGCAAGTTTATGATCGTTCTCTTATTTATAGTTCCACACAATTTGTAATGCACACACACGCACTATTACTTCTATACTTACTACTTGTTCTTGATCATCACATTGTTCTTCACCATTGCTACTAAAATCCCATTTTGAGGTTTATGCCGGCGAACAAGTTGTTCAAGGGCTTTCCTCGTTAATTATCATGTCTATTTATTCTTGAATCCTTTACAATTTCATTCTATTGCATCCAATTTCGTTTCTCAAAGCTAGATTGCAAAATTTGACCAAAACATGGTGTTGTTTTCAGATTCTGTTTTTCTTATTCTGTAGACTTTCTGCAGAATTCTCGTAAATTCTATAGTTCAAATATTCATTACTTTGATCAGATCAGAGTACACTAATACTTTTGCAATGAGTTATCGAAATCCTTTTTAGCATTGTTACTTTAATGAACTACATACATCAATATGTATTATCCAAAAGAGTACTTCCTTTCACTACTATTAATGAGAGGTGTCTCAATCAATTTACAAGATTCACATATATCACATGATTCGAAATCATGTGAATTTAAAAGTCCGTCCCATGGAATTTTAGATATGTGTTTCTTATCATTTGATATAGACATCAATGCTCTAAGAATGTAACGCTTACATCCTTAGGTTCAGATTTCCATTATTTATGTTATACTTATTATTTTGTTCTTCCAAGATAAAGATATAAAGTTCCATTATATGATTAGCAATACAATAAAGCAAATCATTTCAATGGAACGTTTTCTTATTCGAAATAAGAAATATACATTATCTTCTAATGAAGAAACCAAAATAATATTTCTACTTAAAGTACGAACATCACAACATTTGTTCAAAACAAATATAAACCCACTAGGTAAGACACTTCGCAAGTTCCTATGATTAATGTTGCAACCTTTGCATCATTATCAATATATAGGTTAATATTTACCTTACTTAAGTAGTTTTTCTATTTCTCAAGCTTACATATTTATACAAATGTGGGATCCGTATCCGATATCCAATACCTAAGAACTTAGAAGTAGAATTTTAACATAAATACTTGAAGTGATAGTCTCACAATCCTTCCTTTTGATCTTTTAATTCAAATTGTAATTTCTCCAATGGTCAATCATATTGCCATGGTAGTAATTACATCCTCGGGATTTTAGGTTTAGCCACAAAAATTTCCTTTAGGCTTGACAACTCTTGTCTTGCCTTTATCTTAAATCATTTTCTTTATTAATCTTTAGAGTTTGAGAAGGTTTCCATTTGATATTAAGACTTAGCATTTTAAACATCAAATGTCGCTTATGAATTAATATCAAATCCGTTTGTTAGTTCCAAACTAACTTGATTACCAAGCCAACTAAGGTAATTAATATGTCTCTCCATGTTCAAAACATGAGAACTTATTAACATACCTTTCATTCATAACATGAATGTTAGACTCTAATCAATCTCAAACTTTTCTTGCCTTTCTTGCTTGTAGGAACTCTACGTATGTGATTGCTTATCACATAAGCATCCATGTGTTTCAGATACTTCTAACGTTCTAAACATATGGTAGCAAGTCATAAGACAATTGACATCTATAGAATCATGCACATGTTTCTAATCAATGTCTTTGTCTATCCTTAAGGCATTAGGTTTCTTAGGAATAGGATTTATTAAGAATTCATAACTTCCGTTCTTGCTTTAGAACAATTTTTAAACTCATGGGTAGGTCAAAGAAGTTAATCTTATTCTCAATAAGTGGGGCCTTTTGCAGTAATTAAACATGATTATAATTTAAGACATTCTATAAAATATGCAAATAAATATACACCTATATTTCATACCATTATCATTTAGAGATATATAATGTATTTCATAAACACTCCCACTAAATTATACACATTCAAATACAACTCTTGTATAATATAATTAAATGGGCTAAGATCCATATTTTACTTGATTTGTGAGTCTGCTTTGGCATGAACCTCAAAACCAAGCTATTTAGGTAGATAACTCCTTATCAATCACATCACATGTGACTCTTAGATCCTTTATGGGATTCTGACATCATATGTCTTACATGTTTTAATATCATCTTATGCCTTAGGCTCATAACCGTTATGATAGCCTAATTAAGTTTAACCACTTTAAACGTATAGACAACCTTTACCTCATCTTACTTCTCAATGATAGAATGATGTGCCCTGCTTTGGCAGATAAACCACACTAAAACGATCAAGGTACTTCACAAGTGTTTAAATAGTGGGTGGCATATAACTTATAATTTTGAGAAGGTTATTAACATAGAGAGATGCATCATATATTTAATTATGTCATACATAATATAATATAGCCTTTGCATAATGGATGTTAACTAATCAAATTAATTAACAAAAGCAAAATCTTGTGATTTAATTATGAAGCAATATTATGGGGACGGAATCTAAATTATCTGTGAATAATTTACAGATTTGACATTTCATTCGCATTCCCAGAAACAAGGCGTAAGCCTGCCATTCGTCCATGCAATGAATTAGTCTAAATTTAGTTTCCTTCTCTTGCGAACAATTTGCACTTTGTTCGTAGGGATAAATTCTGAAACTTTTGAATCCACAGAGCATCTATAGATTGAGAGCACAAAACGTACGGCCGAAACTAAGCCAAAAGGCATCCACATTTCCGTACTAAGTTCAAGAAACCAAGTAACTTCTCTATACGGTCGAAACAAAGCCAAAAGGCATCCACATTCCCGTATAGATTGGTCACTTGTTTCAAGACCTTTTCATTCTCTCTTAATCTTCACAGATTACAGCAATCCTAAACTCTTTAGAATTCTGATTTCTGCAACCTTTCTGAATTCCTCGATTGAAAACTGTTTCAGGAAACACGGCTTTGAAAACCAGCCGTCTGAAAGTAGTTTCAGTGTCCAGATTCGAATTCTGTAAATAATTTGCAAAACAATCTGAACACTAGAAATCAAAATCAAAATCTGATATTTTGCAAACCATCTGTACGGATGTTTCTGGCAGCTTCCAGATTCATCCGTACGGCTCTGTTAAGCCGGTCACAGAAACTCTGAACACTTCAGAATTCTAAAACTGTATATTTCGGGATTTCAAGATTGAGATCTTTTCAGGAAACACGGTTTCTGAAACCAGCCATCTGAAACAGACTCAATCTTCAGATTCAAATTCTGTAACCAGTTTGCAGAATAATCTGATTTACTAAAAAATAGAGTAAAATCTAGGATTTACCAAACCATCCGTACGGATCAGTTTGGTAGCTTCCAAACCATCCGTACGGATCCTTCAATAGGATCCCAGATTTCCAGATTTCTAAAATTTTTAAATTCGATCAATTCCATTATCGTGTTCATCCATTAATCAGATTAAACCAACACGAATTTACAGATTACGAATTTAAATATATCTAATCAATATCATGAATAAAAAATTTATTCCATATACAAATTAGATCTAAATTATCAACACACATAATCCAATTATTCATTGATAACCCCAACATGCAATTATTCATATAGATCACATCAATATAATAATTACATAATCCCCATACTAATGCTTATAAACCCTTTAAATCGCATATAAAACCCAAATCACATATTCATATTTATCATCATGCAAATTCAAATAATCGAATTAAATAATTTAAACATGATGTATTAAAATAATCAATGATGAATGGAACTCTGATACCACTGTTGGGTTTTGATGCATCATGCGCAGCGGAATAAACATAAGATCAAACACCCATGAGCCCGGAACCATGCATGTTGATTAAATTAAATACAAAGTGAAAGAAACATACCCTTGAAGATCGAATCCATGAACACGGACTTTAGGTGTTGAAAAGAGAATACCCTCTATCGGTATCCACACGTCGAACGGACTCAAGAACACCTTCTTGATCGATTTCTAGATCCAAGGCTTGGTGAAGAAACAATTTCTTCATAGGAATTATTTTGCTCCATTGATAATTGTATTTTGATGATTCTCAATCTCAAAATAAATAATCTTGCCTCTCTATATTTTATTCTTTCTAAAACAATGTGTTGTGATTTCTCAAATCACCATTAAAGTCTATCAAACCCGGCTGCATATATTAATATGAGGGTTTGACCTAATTTCGTTTGGGATCGGGATTCCTTGTCACACAAGAAATCTGAACAAACTGTTTTACCAGACAAACTATCTGTACGGATGAGTTTGGTTGCTCCCAAACCATCCGTACGGATCCTCCAGTAGGATCCAGTTTTTTCCTCATTTTTTATGCCTTATTCGATCTGTTCTGCGTGTGTGACCCAATAGGTTTATACTAAGTTGGCAACGAATTCGAACCATTCAGAACCCGTAAGTCATAAGCGGACTCTAGCAAGCCATTATGACTACCAAATTAGTATAACTTTGAAAGTCCAAAGTTACCTTACAAAACATATCACAATCCCTTTTGTCACGCGATATCATATTGGACATAAGTCATGGTCCACGTCAACTTATGTTTGTCCAATGCTTTCTCGATCCCGAGTAGATTGATATGAGCAAATGACATTGAACACATCAATTCATTTGGGTATGACCATAAACTATCATCAATCTCACTCATCGAGTGGCCAAGCAGATATCTCTCTTGAGAGAGGGACAAATCATATCTTGACTTATCATTCTTCCCTACAAGAATCCAATTATGCCAATCGTAGCCTTTATAACCACCCGGTTAAGGGTAGCGTTTGAGTACGTCAAACATAATGTTTATCATGTGGAAGACCATGATAATCTCAGGTCTAATGATATAACTATTATGATATTTAATTATGACATTTGACCATGACATAAATCTCATAACGGGTCTATCCAGTACCTTGTTCTCCAACAAGTACCCATAAGTTTAATCCGCATCCTATACACCATAATTATCATATGATTATCCATTAAACTCATGCTAGCCCTTTATAAGTGCTAGGGACAATGATTATTATAATAAACATGCAAAAGATATAATAATCGTTTTTGTTATCTCTATAACAATGAAGCTATGATATAACACATAGGCCTTTCTCAAGGGCCTACGGCATAATATCCAACACCAACTCTCTTAGAATCAAGACCTTGTTTCCTATTGAGTTTATTATTCCTTTTCTAGGTAGAAAAGTTACCTAAAACCTATAAATAAAGAGTTCTTCCTTCATTGATTTCTCCTAACGTTCTATAGTTATTATTCTCCAGCGAAAGTTCTCCCAAATACATAAATCTCTCCACCCAAAAGAATCACTCCAATAAACACATGTTCTTCTGTCAGTGGCCAACTAATGTTGGTAGAGCCCGGCCCCTTGTCTAGTTCTCCAAGTGAGTTGAAGCCGAGCAAAGCTTCAACATATCTATGGGTTCTTCAATTCTATGAGTCTTCATTCCCAATGATCCTCCATGTACATCACCACTCACTTGCTTGATGAATATCAATCTTGAACATTGCTGTTGGGTATGCCCACTTATATCTCAGTATTTAATGTATAGGATTAGTTAGATTTGATTGATCCATCACCTAAGTTTCATTTCATGGATATTTAGACCCATATGTAAGAAGTATTTATACTTCATTTTTTAGGTAGTCCCTTTGAATAGAATAGGCTTAGGAATAGGGCAAGGATATCAAGATTCAAAAAATATCACAAGTGTGAGCATACACGCCTCTAACCTTCTGCGCCCATGCGCCTAGTGGTGCGCGCAAGGTTAAGAGCCTGGTAGGTTCTTCGCGCCTCATATGATACTTTTCAACACTTGGTGATTTATTGAAGACATGAAGAAATTCAAACTACGCCAAAGATCCAATGGTGGTTAAATAACATATATTCACCTACATTTGAGGAGACCTATCCACAACGGTCATATTTATGTTATGTGTCTAACGGCTATAAAAGGACACATTCTTCGCTCAACGAGCTCCAGCACATCCGTCCTTTATCTTATCCACAAGGGATTTCCAACGGCTAGTTTTTGGGGCTCACCTATAAATACCCCATAACTTCAAACGTTTGAAGTTGCTAAGCTAAGTTGCTCTGAATTTCTCTCTCAAGTATTTGTTGAAGATTTGAAGATTGCTCATAGATTTCCCAGAATTCTCAAGAACACCTTCATACCTTCATACTTAGCCCAGATCCTTAAGCAAAAATACTTTAGTTTTCTTGTTCTCTAAATCTCATAGATCTAAAGATCCTTGATACTAAGAACATACACGCACCTCTTAAAGTTTGATCACTTAGATCTTTCTTTAAGAGATACACCGGTTTTGTCTAGGATTTGTTCTTTCAGAGATAAGAGATCTTGAGTTAGTATTGAGTTCAAAAGTTGTAATTTGTAATACTCACTCATATTATAAGATCTCTATTAGAAATCCAAGACTAACCTTGGTAGAGGACGTAGATCATTTCCCGATCACACCTCTCCAAATAGCGCGTATTTACGTCTTGTCATTTACTTTCAAGTTTATCTCTTATCTCACTATTTGCTTGTTTAATCTTTGTAGATTGATTGAATTGAATTGTGTTGTGTTTGTTTCACATTTGCCTTAGTTTCATCTTTCACTCACGTTGAGCCAAAATACTTAGAGTGTGTGTACGCCCCCTTTATCATACTTTGCGCCTACTTTCATTACTGAATTCCGCTGTGCATTTCACTCACTCACTTAGGCGCATTTAATAATGCTTATTTGATAAAGTGCGCATTTACAATTGAGTTTTTCAAGGGTACGAAAAGAATTTCAAAACAGCCATTCACCCCCCCCCCCTCTATCTATTTTTATACCCTTATTTCCCCTTTGGGACCAACAAGTGGTATCAGAGCATACACCTTTATAAAACGTTTTTGTTTTTCAAGCTTAACAGCTTGGGTGCCAATTCGAAATGGCAAACTCAAAACCTATGGGAACTGCAAACTACACTCATGTTCCAGTCTTTGATGAAGATCATTTTGACGTATGGAAATTCAACATCTTGACCCATCTCAGCTCAATCGATGAAAGGCTTCATGACACGGTGGTATATGGACCTTACATCCCAATGAAAGCGAATCCAAATCCACGCACCAACGCTGCTCAACCAACATTTCAGAAACCAAAGGAAGAATGGACTGAAGAAGAAAAAAGAAGAGTTGCAAATGATGGGAAAGAAAGAAACATTCTCCTAAGCACTCTAAGCACGGCTATGAAACAACAAGTCATGCATTGTGCTACTGCCAATGAATTATGGGATGCTATTGAAGAGCATATTGAAGGAGACATTGTTTGCAAAGAGAACAACAGATATGAAGTACAAAAAAGATTCAACAATTTCTCTCAACTCCCCGGTGAAAAATTAAGACAGACCTATGAACGCTATTGTGAAATTATCAATCTATGTATTTCACTTGGAAAGAAGTTCTCTAATAAGGAATTAAATGTTAATTTCCTTGCTGCTTTTGGATCTAGATATCTCCATAAATCTAGCGCCCTTGAAGACGATGGAACTTTGGATGATTGGACTTTAAGAAATCTTTACGCTAATCTCAAGGTTTACGAGCTCAAACTTTAGCGCATTAGTGAAACTGAAGGAAAGTCAAAGTCCATAGCAATGGTGGTGCAAAGAGAGGAAGCGCCCGTGGAGAAAAGTTCTGACCCCAAAATTTCTACTTCTGAGTTATTGGATATGGATGATGAAGACTTCGTTTTATTTGTGAAGAGATTCCAGAAGTTCAGAAAATTCTCAAAACCAGGATCAACCAGCAAAGCTCAAGGATCTACCAGTAGAGCTCCTCCAAAATTCACAAGGAGCAGTGATTCAAAAAGAAAAGAAGACCTTGTTTGTTTTAATTTCAGGAAACAAGGATATTTTTCATCAAGCTGCCCAATTCCCAAGTTCGAGTACATGCAGAAAAAGAGCAGCCACACTCCTAAATTCAATAGTCACAAAAGAATGGTTGATGACGAAGAATCTCCATCAAATGAACATAATACTTGGATTGAAATAAACTCGAAAGAGAGCGATGAAGATTCTGATGATGGACTCGTGTGCTTGGTGGAAAAAGATGAAGATGATTATGATTCTGATGATGACTACTCAAAAGATGTTCCTGATATGAAGATCTTGAATAAACCTGTTAAGAAATCTGCAGGTTATCAAGAGGTGAAAAAGAAGAAAGGACCAACCATCAGTGAGCTCGTTTAACAAGGATGTCTTACTCCGGCTCAAAGAGATGGTGGATTGCTATACTCTAGATGTGATCTGAGTGCAAGAAGCAAGATCAGAAAAGGAGATTATATCAGACCACAAGTTGCACCAATTCCTAAAATCAATCATAATGAGGACATTATAAAGCAAGAAAAGTTATTCAAAGAGGCTGAAAAGGTAATCAGTCGATTTAGTGATATGAAGGAAGCTTTAGCACTATCATGTGATGAAATATCCCATCTTAAGACCGAGAAATTTCTATTAAAATCTGAACTCACCCTCCTTAAGGAGAAGATAAAGAGCATGACTCCTCTTAATGTCAAAAACAGTTATCTAACAGAATAGAACTCACTACTTAAAGTTCAAAACGATGAATTGATTACTCAAATTACTGATCTTAAAAAGATTACAAATGAGTGGTCCAATTCTCGTATCACTATGGACAGTATCTTTGAGTCCTAAAAATCCAGTGGTGATAAAGGTGGATTGGGATTCACATCAACTAGTGACAACTTTAAGTGTGATGTTTGTGCTGAAAGAGACAGTGAATTTACACCTCAGCAAACTCGTGAAATTCTCAAGGAGAAACTTTCTAATTCAATGGGTAAAGGACATGAACAAGTCAAAAGACAAACATTCCATTATGTCTACCCAATGAATCAATTTAGGAAAGCTAAAGGGAAAGAAAAAGCTACAGATAAATCATCTTCTAGCAAAATCATTCTTGAAACAAGGCGCGCTCCTTCTACGAGTGAACATTATGCGCCTCCTAGCCCTATGCGCGCTCCTAGAAAAAGCGCTCCAAAATTTCAAAAGAAATATTTTGTTAAGGCTAGTTCATCTGACCCAAAGAAGAATGCTATCCCAAAGAAAAGTAAGGAGTTTGTGAAAAGTCACGTGATTGGTGGCTTTCATCATTGTTCCATTTGTGATTGTTAAGGTCATAAGGCTATGGAATTCCTTTTGCGATTCACTCCCAATTCCAAAGGACGTAAAAACCCTAAGGTCAAGCAAGAGTGGGTTGTCAAGAGTTGCTAACTCTAGAACCCAAAAAGGAATAAAGGGGGCCTGCTTTGATGTTTATATCTCAGGTTCTTTGCTTCATGGCTGGATCTTCAAAAGCTAAAATGTATGAATGGATTCTCGACATTGGATGTTCTAGACACATGACTGGAGATGAATCTTTACTTGAAGATGTTCATGAAGAAAGAGGTCCCTCAGTAACTTTTAGTGATAATAATAAAGGACAGGTTGTAGCATATAGAAAGCTCAAGAAGGACAAAGTGTGCATTGAAAGAGTCTCTCTCGTTGAAGGACTCAAGCACAATTTATTATCCATATCTCAATTCTGCAACAAAGGATTAGAATTCCATTTTACTTCAAAGAAATGTCTTATAAAGGATGGAAAATCTGGTGCTACATTACTCACTAGCTATCGTAAGACAAATATTTATATTATTGATTTCCAAAATAGGAACTCTAGTACTAATCTTTGTTTTGTAGCTAATGTGTGAGCCAAAATAGTTGGCTGTGGAACAAGCTCTTAAGTCACTTGAACTTCAAGTATCTATCTAAACTCAGCAGGAATAATCTTGTTAAAGGACTTCCCAAGGTTGCTGATCATCATGACAAGAAGTGCGCCGCGTGTCAACTTGGCAAACAACCGAAGCAATCTTTCTCCAGCAAGACAAATCATTCAACTACTAGATGTTTGCAACTGCTATATATTGATCTATTTGGACCAGTTACCACTACAAGTATTAGAGGAAACAAGTATACTCTAGTTGTAGTGGATGATTACTCAAGATATACATGGGTGGAAATGATGATTACAAAAGACAATTGTTATAACATTTTAACCATTCTATTCAGACTACTCCAAACCTAGAAAGAAGATGACATCGTTAGTGTTTGAACCGATAATGGAACAGAATTCAAAAACAACGGTGTTGCTCGATACTGTGACGATCATGGGATAGATCATAACTTCTCAACTGCTGGAGTTCCTCAACAAAATGATGTTGTGGAAAGAAATAATAGGACATTGATTGAAGCGGGAAAAATGATGATAGTTGAAGCCAAACTGCCTAAGTACTTTTGGGAAGAAGCTGTCAATACTGCATGTTTTACTCAAAATCGTTCCCTCATCAACAAAATTCACAACAAGACTCCGTATGAACTTGGGCGTGGTAGAACTCCCAACATTGCATTCTTCAAGATATTTGGTTGCAAATGCTATATCCTCTACAACAGAAACGAACATAGAGGTAAATTCGATGCCAAAGCCGACGAAGGTATTTTTGTTGGGTATGCCAAACATTCTAAAATTTTTCATGTTTTTAATAGATCTACATTAGTGATAGTTGAATCGGTACATGTTACATTTGATGAACATTCTCTCCTTGAGCCACATTTGGCTCCAAATGTTTCTGATAATTCTGTTGAGTCTATTGAGATAGGTGCTCCTATTCAAGTTACGCCTACACAAGATCAGAATGCATCAACTCAAGGAAATCCATCTACATCCGTTGCACCGAATTTTGATAATATCGCACCGTGTGAAGATTCAGTTGCACCGTATAATGCGCTTGTATTCACTCATGCGCCAAACTCTAATGCTGCACCTGGTGTCACTCCCAATTTAAATTCTGAACCAGTTCAACCCCCTATCTTTGATGATTTTGAAGCTGGTGAAGATGTACCAATTGAAGACCTTCAAGTTACTACAACTCAACCTAACTTACCTCCTGAAATTCGTGAAGTTAGAGGTCACCCAATCAATAATATCTTTGGTGATCTACATGTTGGTGTTCGTACAAGGAGAGCTACAAACTTTGATGCTTACACTGCATTTATCTCTCAAATTAAACCAAAGAAGGCAGATGAAGCGTTCCAAGATCCGAATTGGGTTGTTGCAATGCAAGAAGAACTCAATCAATTTGAACGTTGTAAGGTTTGGACTCTAGTTCCAAGACCTCATGACCAAGGAGTGATTGGTACGAAATGGGTGTTCAGAAACAAGATGGATGAGAATGGAACCATCACAAGAAATAAAGCAAGGTTGGTTGCACAAGGCTATAGGCAAGAAGAAAAAATTGATTACGATGAAACTTTTGCGCCCGTAGCAAGACTTGAATCTATCAGAATCTTTCTATCTTACGCCGCTCACAAGAACTTCAAGTTATATCAAATGGATGTGAAGAACGCATTTCTATATGGTGAACTCCAAGAACAAGTCTACGTAGCTCAACCACCTGGGTTTGAAGATTCACAATTTCCAAATCACGTTTACAAACTCCAGAAAGCTTTGTATGGGCTCAAACAAGCACCAAGAGCATGGTGTGATACACAATCCAAGTTTCTCATTGAGAAAGGCTTCACACGCGGTAAAATCGATACAACTCTTTTCATTGCCAAACATAATGGTCTTAAATTACTTGTTCAAATTTATGTTGATGATATTATATTTGGTTCTACTAATGAATTGTTGTGCAAGCGCTTTGAGAAACTAATGAAGAGCAAGTTTGAAATGAGCATGATGGGAGAACTTACATTCTTCCTTGGGCTTCAAATCGAGCAAATGAATGAAGGCATATTTATCAATCAAGCCAAGTATACAAGGGATCTTATCAAAAAATTTGGACTTGAAAATGCTAAAGCATACGACACTCCAATGGCTACCGGCAACAAACTCGACAAATATTTAAAAGATAAAAAGGTTGATCAAACTCTTTACCGAGGTATGATTGGGTTAATCCTTTATCTTACTTCTAGTAGGCCTGATATTATGTTTAGTGTTAGTGTTTGTTTTTGCGCTCATTATCAATCTGACCCTAGAGAAGCGCATTTGATTGCTGTGAAACGTATTATAAGATATCTATCCGGCACTGTTAACCTTGGACTTTGGTACACTAAAGATTCGAATTTCAAACTTGTAGGTTATTCAGATGCAGATTATGCAGCGTGCACGATAGACAGGAAAAGCACAAGTGACACTTGTCATTTCCTCGGATATAGACTTGTGTCATGGGCGAGTAAGAAACAAGCTTCAGTATATGTCTCAACTATGGAAGCAGAATATATCGCTGCTGGAAGTTGTTGCTGTCAGATCTTATGGATGAAGTAGCAATTGGTGGACTACGACATCATTGAAGAAAAACATGTCCCATTTACTGCGACAATACATCAACAATTGCAGTTTCTGAAAATCCTGTCATGCACTCCAAGACCAAACACATAGATATCAAATATCACTTCCTCAAAAACCACGTGGAAAAAGGCAACATTCATTTGGAACACGTGGGAACTGACTATCAAATCGCCGACATTCTTACAAAGGCACTAGATGCAAAACGGTTCATATTCTTTTGAGGAGAAATGGGTATGCTTGAACTTAACTAGTCCATATAGTTTTGTCAATACTAATGATTTCTTGTCTTGTTAGTTTACTTCAATTACAGATAAATTTCAAAGTTTCAAGGAAACTTCATGCGCCTCTTATGCGCCTAAAATCATATAGATTGCCATAATGCTTACGCGCCTCATCCCATTTTGCGCGCCTATGATCAAAATTGCGCTGCTCCTCATTTAATATTTCAATGATTGAACGTATTCAATTTTCATAAGTACCAGGTATGTTTGTTCTTATTTATTATGTAGAATCTTTGTCTTTTTCAAAGACATTCCATGATTGTTCAAGGGTACTTGTGCAATTAATTTTTCTCTCGTTTTCCGTTTTTCATAATTTTTATTTTCTGGGGATATATTTCTTGCACCCCAAACTTACACCAAAACAGATGTTTTTGATGTTTGTGCAAAAATTAGTCAAAATTGTTCATACACTTATGAGAGAAGTTGGACAGTTTTTTTGCACACTTGGTGTCACATCAATGTACTTTTATGACACCTTCATTAAATGATTGTCCTTTCAACTTCCCATCTCTCAAAACCTTAACCCTATAAGTTGACCTTTCATTTCTTTTCCTCATTAATGCAACAAAACCTCTCTCTCTCTCTAACTTCTCTCTATATATCATCTCTATCTTTCCTCTTTCTCTCTTTCCAGACACACTCTCTCTCTCTCCCAGACAATCCCTCCAGTCAATCTCTCTCTCTCTCTACTCTATTTCTTTTCCATTTCTCTTTATATTTTCATATATATGGGTCCTAAACGTGCTTCTACATCTAAATCTAAAGGCCCACAAGACGAAATGGTATGATTCCTCAACTCTAATCTCTTTAATTTCTGCATTTTAATTTTCTGATAAACCCGCCATTTTCGAGTTTCATGTTTCTCCCCTTCTCGATTTATCTTGTTTTGGTTATCCGTTTGTGAAATCGTTCATTGGGTTTTGTTCGTATCGCAATTTCGAATCTTTAGAATCCAACTTTACAACGATCAATGCTTTATTTGTTGTGAATCTGAGAATCTTATATTTTTAGACTTTTCAAATTTTCGTCACTTTAAATGCTTATTGTGGCTTTGTTGTTGATTTATTCTTGTTTTGGTTTACATTTTTGGAATCCTTGTTTTCATGCAGTCATTTTGACATATTATTTGTTTGTTTTGGTGAAGTTTCATGATTTTTGTGTTCTTGGTGTTCTTCGAGAACTCAAGACATGTTCTTCGTGTTCTTCATTTTTCTTGCATGACTTGGGTTCTTTGATTTTCAAAACTTGTTTTTCAAAACTTTGCATATTTTATCTATATTTCTTCTATGTTTATGTTTTGCATGTGTTTGTGAGTTTATTGTATTTTTTATTCTAAGTATAAATTAAATGTAGGAGTAATGACAATTTAGGGTCCAAAGTTTGGGGGGGGGGGTGTGCCAATAGGGGTCTGATGTATCAATTTTTTCAATTTAGGGTCCAAAGTTAACAACGTTAGTCAATTAAGGGTTTTTGGACTAAGTTGCAAAGAAAATCCAGTTAAGTAACAGAAAAACTTAACTGGAGTTAGTTTTGGATGTTCGCCTGGGCTGTCATTTCACACACCCCTTATACAATGGACCCTAAATTTTCTTTCACTTTTATTATTATATTTTCGAATAATTTTAATTAATTCAAAAATAACAATAAATAAAATAATAAGCAAATAAAAAATTAAAGTGTTTTTTTTTTTTTTGAAACCGCAAATAAAGAAGTTATAAACAAGGTAAATTAATAATAAAAATAAAAAATAATTTTATGAATAAAATAAAATAATTGGAATACTAATATTAATAATGAAACAATACTAACCATCACCACAAATTTTTTTTTTGTCCAAATCCCCACTTTCTTTCTGAAAAACTAAAGTGTGTCTTTTTTTTTTGGAATATAATTTTTATACACTTTCTACTTTTTAAAAATTATACTTTTTATTTTAAAGTGGTTCTAATGAAAAAATGTTTTTTTTTTGTATTTTTTGAAAAAATATTTTTGGTAAATGATGTCATATTTATTAGTTAATTTAATATAAGAAAGTAGTAAAATTTAATATTTCAATGTTTTTTTATTAATTTTCTTCATCTGAAATGACAATATGTTCATGTAAATAATCAAAACAAACTCCAGTTAAGTCCATGTCAAAACACGTGTGACTTAACTGGATTCCGTTAACAGAATCGTTAAAAACCCTAAACTGCACAACTTTTGCAACTTTGGACCTTAAATTGATAAAATTGATACATCAGACCTCTATTGGCACACACCCCCAAACTTTGGACCCTAAATTGTCATTTCCCCTTAAATGTAAGATATGCGCCTAAGTATAGTTGTATGCGCCTACCTCAACTATGCGCCATGTATCACTGCGCCTCCTTTTGTGCGCCTTCGATATATTGCGCCTAGTTCTATACTTAGTCAATTTTATTTGTTTAATTTTTCCTTAGTATTTACATAGAACCATTTTTATGCGCCTCATCATTTTACGCGCCCACAATGTTATGCGCCTATCACTTGTCTGCACCTCTTGCATATACAACTGTTATGCGCCTATACATTCCATGCGCCTAAAATTACTTTGCTCACTTTTAAGTTTCTATGCGCCACAACAATACTAACTCCAATTATTTGTTTTTGTAGGATACTGCAATTTTTAAGCCTGGTGAGACTTTAATCTCACTGAGCTTTCTTCAGTGCAAATGGGCCTGGACATTATTGACACAATCAACATGGCTGGACTCACGCCTTTATATACCATGGACCAGCCCTTCTACTCACCCCTACTTGTTGATGAATTCTTCTCCTCTGCCCAAATTATTGAGATTCCAACTGACGTTGAAGGCCAAGTGAGATTCAGAATTTGCGCCATTGTGCATGATGTTGAAATTACTATCTCTTCTAGCACTATCAAGAATGTGCTAAGTTTTAGCACAACAGGCCCTCAAAGTGTGGCTGGGCGCGCAAATACTTATGCCGTTGTAGCACAGAATATTGTTGCAAGTGCGTACTTAAATATTCCTACCCTTCAGAATAATATAAAAACTGTTGAGATTAGGGATGGTGGAGATTTATTAGCGCACATAGCGCATTTGGTAGACACCTCTATTGTGTTCAAACGTGGAATGTGAACATATTCACAGTTGAACAATGGGAGTATACTGCTGCCATAATGGGTAAGGCCAGACTGAATTGGCCTCAAATTTTACTAAAGACTTTGATGGAGCAGATAGACAAATACAACAAGAGCAAAAATGAAGGGAATACCAAGTTCAAGACTCACTACCGTATTCTTACGAAGATATTTGTCACTTATCCTGCTCTTGCTTGCTTTCTTGATGAGAACGCGGATCACAAGTTAGATGAAGTCCCAATCTTTGGGAAAGATAACTTGATTTTGAAGAGGCGCAGGAAGCGCATGGCTAAGCGCGTGCCTAGAGTTTGTGGTAATGCTTTAGTTGATGAAGCCACTGAATCCGATGAGGCAGAGGCTGAAGGCGCAGAAGATGGCGCAAATGCTGAGATTGCATCTGGCGCTGAAACTGGCGCATAACCTAGCGCAGTTCCAGGCGCAGATAAAGATAGGGGTAAAGGAATTGCAGAAGAAGAAGGCTTGAATGATGTTGGAAGAGCTGAACGTAGAAGGGTTCAACGTGGCCATGCGCCCCGTGATTTATCAAGAGGAACAATTGACTTTATTGAGTATGGGGGCAAACCACCAAAGCGCCCTAGATCATACAAATATGAGCAACAGGATTTAAAGCGCGCCCAAGAAGCCCGCCGCCTTGAAGTGCAGAGAAAAAGAGATGAAGAATACAAGTTGAAGCAGGCTGCTGCCTTGGCTCAGAAAGAGAGGCAAAGGGGTAGGTTCAAGCGCAGACATATAACGTGCGCCTGTCACCTCTGCACCTCCTCCTCAATCTCACTCGCCACCAACAAAAACAACAACAACAACAACAATAGATACTGCACCTCCAAAGAAAGTGACAATTGTGCCTGCACCATTTCCCAAACCATCAACTTCAACACCAGTTCAACTCACTCCTCAATAACAATAGATAAGGGACAAGATTTCAACTGATCTTTTCGGTGATCAAGAGGATGAACAAGTTCAAGGGGAGCGCAAGCCTTTCAAAAGGCGTAAGACCACTCTTGCGCCTCCTGCTCTTGCGCCAACCCTACCTACTGTAGTTCCTAACACTTCAGTTGAGTCTCTTACTCATGAAAGAATTACTGATGTCTTTGGTGATTCTGCTGGTTCTAGTGATGAGTATCTTCCTTCTGCTCGCCGCGCTCATACTCCATCACCAGCAAGGCGCACCTCTACTGCGCCTCCCTCTACTCCTGCACCTACTCCTCCCAATCTTGATATGAGCTTAGTTATCTCTATGCTTCAACAACTTCAGTGGGGTCAAGAGCGCATTAAATATCAGTTTGAGCTTCACACTTCTATGATAGCTAGTCAGGAAGATGAGATTGCTGCCATTAAAGGGGAGATAGCGCGTATTAGAAGCGATATAAGGGACAAACACTTTCTGACTCCTCAGCAATGGAACGACGCTATAGATCAGATGAATGAACTTTTTAAGGCCACCCTTGCTTCTCTGCATAAAAAAATTGAAAGAGGCATCAAACTGACAGACGGTCAAGATTTCATCGACGTTATAAAACAAGTGGAGGCTAGTGTTGCATCTGATGTGAGGAAGTTATTTTAGTTGGTAACTGGGGATAGCAATAAATTGCTAATTGTGATGGACAAGCTCAAGGAGGTCAAGGATGAGCTAGAGATTTTAGGAGTTACTACGTATGGCACAGTAGTACCAAAGGCGCCCAAGCGGTACACGCCTACTGTGAGCGCAGACTCTGGTGCGCCTATTGACTTCATCGCCTTACTTTCAAAGTTAGATGTTTTGAAGGAGCTAATTGTCACTCATTTCAGCGCAGCTCACTCCAGCGCAGATAGGCGCTCTGAAAGAGTTTCTACTAATATTCTTTCCGTGCAAACTGCAGTTGAAGCGAACTTACAAGTGTTAGCTAAAAACTTCTCTCAACAACAGGCAATAACTCAGCGCTCCATTGATGAGTATCAGATTATCAATGATGGCCATTTGCGCTATATCATATATGGTGTTTCGGAGACGTTCTCTAATGTCAATCGATCTTATCAGCTTTCAAAGCAAATTTCTCCACAGTGAGAGAAATTGAAGAAGGTTTCAAAGAAGACTCTCCAGCGCCTCCCAACCCTTAGTTTCATTGATTGTAAGTTATTAGAAAAACTTTTTGATGTTAGAAACTTTTTGTGCTTAAATGTTTTAGCACCTTTTTGATTTTGTTATGTTGAATACTTGTAATCGTCAACTCTTATATTTCAAGTATTAATGAGAACAATGCACACATTTCAAAACTAAAACTCATATACTTTTGAATGTGTTAAACTGTTGTTTCTATCTTTCCATCTGTAATGTTTTATCTTTTTTGGAATAGATTAGAAATATATATCTTGGACTAGTGTGTGCATTAACTTGAGACATGATTTACCAATTTCATTTATTTGGACATGTTGTTATAAAGTATAATGTTTTTCCCTGATATAGTAGGTAATGGCATCAATCAAATAGGGGGAGATTGTTGGGTATGCCCACTAATATCTCAGTGTTTAATGTATAAGATTAGTTATATTTGATTGATCCATCACCTAAGTTTCATTTCATGGACTTTAGACCCATATGTAAGAAGTATTTATACTTCATTTTTTAGGTATTCCATTTTAATATAATAGGCTTAGGATAGGGCAAGGATATCAAGATTCAAGAAATATCACAAGTGTGAGCATACGCGCCTATGTGCCTCTAACCTTCTGCGCCCATGCGCCTAGTGGCGCGCGCAAGGTTATGCGCCTGGTAGGTTCTTCGTACCTCATATGATACTTCTCAACACTTGGTGATTTATTGAAGACATGAAGACTTGAAGAAATTCAAACTACGCCAAAGATCCAACGGTGGTTAAATAACATGTATGTACCTAGATTTGAGGACACGTGTCCACAACGGTCATATTTATATTATGTGTTCAACGGCTATAAAAGGACACGTGCTCCACTCAACGAGCTCTAGCACATCCGTCCTTTATCTTATCCACAAGGGATTTCCAACGGCTAGTTTTTGGGGCTCACCTATAAATACCCCATAACTTCAAACGTTTGAAGTTGCTAAGCTAAGTTCCTCTGAATTTATCTCTCAAGTATTTGTTAAAGATTTGAAGATTGCTCATAGATTTCCCAGAATTCTCAAGAACACCTTCATACCTTCATACTTAGCCCAGATCCTCAAGCAGAAACACTTTAGTTTTCATGTTCTCTCAATTTCATAGATCTAAAGAGACTTGATATAAAGAACACACACGCACCTCTTAAAGTTTGATCACTTAGATCTTTCTTTAAGAGATACACCGGTTTTGCCTAGGATTTGGTCTTTCATAGATAATAGATCTTGAGTTAGTATTGAGCTCAAAAGTTGTAATTTGTAATACTCACTCATATTATAAGATCTCTATTAGAAATCCAAGACTAACCATCTTGGTAGAGGACGTAGATCATTTCCCGATCGAACCTCTCCAAATAGCGCGTATTTACTTCTTGTCGTTTACTTTCAAGTTTATCTCTTATCTCACTATTTGCTTGTTTAATCATTATAGATTGATTGGATTGAATTGTGTTGTGTTTGTTTCACATTTGCCTTAGTTTCATCTTTCACTCACTTTGAGCCAAAATACATAGAGTGTGTGTGCGCCCCCTTTATCATACTTTGCACCTACTTTCATTACTAAATTCCGCTGTGCATTTCACTCACTCACTTAGGCGCATTTCATAACGCTTATTTGATAAAGTACGCATTTGCAATTGAGTTTTCAAGGTACAAAAAGAATTTCAGAACAGCTATTCACCCCCCCCTCTAGCTATTTTATACCCTTGTTTCCCCTTTAGGACCAACAATTGTGAATCCTCATACCTCACACAGTCATAAGCTTAGGACTTCTGTGTGTTGTTTGCAACCCACTGCATCACTATTCTAGATCCCACTCCCACGTTGGTCAAATTGGCACTACGCCAGCTGGCTTCAGAACTCAATTTCCTACCAACATACCGTTTAATGAAATTTCTTCCACTATGGCGATCTCAGCCACTACCATCCATCATTGGGATGTCTCCTCGTTTCCCCTAACGACCCATGTTGTATGTGGTATACAACATATTTTCCACGCCGCCTTGAGCTACCAAGCTAGCTCCTCGTTTACCTTCCATGTCCCATAACCAAAGGTCACCACACAACCTTCCTTGTCGAGTTGCCTTATGGAAATCAAGTTCATCTTCAAGTATGGAATATGTCGCACATCACGTAGCTGCAATACAGTCCCATTAGTTGCTTTGACCCGAACAACCCCTTTTCCAACGATCTTGACCGGATTATTATTTGCAAGATGAACAACGCCAATATGGCCCGGAACCTATGCTCCATCCCCTCTGCTCTAGCGCACGAATGAAATTTCCTGCCTGAATCTAAGACCCATGAATCCATTGGACTGCTCCCACCTAAGATTAATGCATCAGCTATATCCTCAGCAACATTCAATTCCTTCTTACCGCGTGACCTCTCGGGACATCTAGTTTGATAGTGTCCCTTCTTCCCACAGTTATAGCAAGTAATCACCTTCTTGCTGTTGGGTTTTGATGCATCATGCGCAGCGGAATAAACATATGAAATCAAACACCTATGAGCCCAGATCCGTGCATGTTGATTAAATTAAATACAAGATGAAATAAACTAACCCTTAAAGATTGCATCCATGAACATTGAATTTAAGGTGCTAAAGCAAACACCCTCTATCGGTATCCACACGTCGAACGGACTCAAGAACACCTTCTTGATTGATTGCTAGTTCTAAGGCTTGATGAAGAAATGATTTCTTCATAGTAATTGTTTTGCTTCTTTGATTATTGAGTTTTGATGATTCTAAATCTCAAAACTAATAATCCTACCTCTCTATATTTTATTGTTTCTAAAACAATGTGTTATGATTTCTAAAATCAACATTAAAGGCTGTCAATCCCGACTGTATATATTTATATAAGGGTTTGACCTAATTTCATTTGGGATCGGGATTCCTTATGACACAAGAAATCTGAACAAACTGTCCAGAATCGGGAGGGAAGCCGTACGGCTCACCAAGAGCCATACGCCAAGCTCTAAGCCATACGGTCGTGGTTCAAAAATTCCCAGATTTTCAGCCTTTTCAATACGTTCTATTGTGTGTGACCCAATAGGATTATACTAAGTTGGCAACGAGTCCAAACCATTCAGAACCCGTAAGTCATAAGCGGCTCTAGCAAGCCATTATGACTACCTAATTAGTATAAATTTGAAAGTACAAAGTTACCTTATAGAACATATCACAATCCCTTTGTCACGCGATATCGTATTGGACATAAGTCATGGTCGACTTCAACTTATGTTGTCCAATGCTTTCTCGATCTTGAGTAGATTTATATGAGAAAATGACATTGAACACATCAAACTTGGGTTATAACTCTCTTGAGAGATTGACAAATCCCATCTTGACGTATCATTATTCCGTACAAGAATCTGATTATGCCAATCGTAACCTTTATGACCACCCATAAAGACACTTAAACTTGGGTTATAACTTCCTGGTAGTTATTTCTTATGCATTCTCGACTCTGGGGAGTTCTGTTGCAAAGGCAAAAAAGGTTGTCTCGGTGTATCATTATCATTGAAAACAATTTTCTCAATGGGGCTACTTGTCTTGTGGCTGGATTTCCGTTTATTGCTCTGCGAAAAAAAACCCAGAAAAAACAGATATAGCAATTAGATTATGCGAGCAAAAGAAAAATACACACCTCCATCCTCCCAACAAAATTGCCAATTGTCTAAAACTATTCCAAAATTATTATTTATGCATTCATCAAAAGATGAAAACAGATAATCATTTAGGGACGGAGTGAGTAGTGAATAACAAATCAACTTTGTCATACTGCTCACCTTTATTGATGCACTATTTGAATTCTTTCCGCCAAAATCAGAGCAATTCCTTTCTCTGCGGCGTTGCCTCATTAACCTCTTGTTCTCCTCATCAAGAATGTTGTTCTCTTGAAACAAGACTTTAACCTAAAGAACATCAATCATTCAGTTATTTAAAGCATTAGACAAAATCTTACGAGCAAACTGGCCATTATTTAAAGCATTAGATAAAACAAATATGAACCTACTAGGTAAAGACACTTCGCAAGTTCCTATGATTAATGTTGCAAGTTACAACCTTTGCATCAATATTACCACATAGGTTAATCTTTACCTTCCTTAAGTAGTCTTTCTATTTCTCAAGTCTTACACATTTATACAAATGTGGGATCCATATCCAGTATCCAATACTCAAAAACTTAGATGTAGAAAGATAAACATACATACTTGAAGTGGTAGTCCTACTACCCTTCCTTTTGATCTTTTAAGGGTAGCATTTGAGTACGTCAAACATAATGTTCATCATCTGGAAGACCATGATAATCTCAGGTCTAAGGATTCAAATGGTATGACTATTATGAGATTTAATTATGACATTTGACCATGACATAAATCTCATAACGGGTCTATACGGTACCTTGTTCTCCAACAAGTACCCACAAATTTAATCCATATCCTATGCACCATAATCATCATATGATTATCCATTAAACTCATGCTACCTCTTCATAAGTTCTAGGTATAATGATTATTATGATAAACATGCAAAAGATATAATAATCGGGTTTGTTATCTCTATAACAATGAAGCTATGATGTAATGCATAGGCCTTTCTCAAGGGCCTAGGGAATAATATCCAACAATCTCCCACTTGCACTAGGCCCAATCAACGTGCATCCAATTCCCATTGAGCTAGTCATGATCTCCATCATTATTGCAAGCGAGCTTATGTAAGATGATTATCCTTGTTATCATTATATGGTATTTTGCATATTTTGACATCTCCCATCTTTGACGATTTCTTGAATAAGATAGAAACGTCCGAGTATATGTTTAGATAAGATATTAGTCCCTTGATTTGTTCAATAACGATTATTGTCATAATGAAGGTCCATTAAATTAGTGATACTAGAAACGATTTCTAGTTTACTAATTAGTATCTTGATCCAAACAATTTCTAGTTGTATCCCATGCCACTAGATACTTAATCTTTTGTAGAATAGTAATGGTGTATTTAGAACTCTTCTAACAACATTATTAAACATAAACATGTATTCATACTGCGACAATTATCTTTGTTGGTTTATAAGAATGCATCTTTGTAACCATTACAAGATCATTTTATATTCCATCAAAGATTAAGAATGCATCCTTTAGTTCTTCACAAGTACTTGAGGATGTTTCTTATCTAGTAACTCTCACTAGGATCCGATTGGTATAATCTCACCATACTCCAAGTATATGAGACATCCGGTCTTAGTACATTAATATGGCTTACATGATAGATCCAATTGCCGAAGCATATGGACTCCTAATCATGTACTCTTGCTCATCAGTCTTCCAATAAGACTAAATATTGCCAAGATTAACGCTATTAGACTTTTGCAAGTAACCTCTCCAAGAGTCTTGTATAGTGAACTTTTTACTATTCTATCTATGTTAGTACTTTGACTTCAACCAATCATCGTTTTAGATTTATCAGTCCAAGGATATATGCGGCTTTATCCAAGTCATTCATTGAGAAACCCTTTTAAAATGAATTATATGTCAACCACATATATAAGACTAGGAATAATGTTACGCTTCCACTAAATTTATTGTAATCATAAGTTTCATCTTTTGATGAATTCAAACTCTTTGAACACTACATCGAAATGAAAATTTTACTCCAAGTAGTTTGCTTCAATCCATCTCATGGATTTCTGCAACTTGCATGATTTATTAGAATTTTGTGGATTAACAAAACTTTTAGGTTGTATCAAACACATCCTAAAAAAATGTTCCTGTTAAGGAATGCTGTTTTGACATCCATTTTTCATATTTCATATTCAAAATATGAGGTCATGACAATTAGAATTCTAATATCCTTAAGCATGACTATAGCCGACAAAGTTTCATCATAATCGATATTATGAATTACCTTTACTCAATTAGTCGTGCTTTATCAATATGTACCTTGCGATCCATGTCCGTTTTTCTCCAAGAAATCTCATTTTCTATCCTATGGTTTTAAGCCTTAGGGTAGAAGAATCAAGTTCAAAACTTGATTATCATACACGGATTGCACTTTTAGATTTCATGACTCCAAGTCATTGATCTAAATCCGGAGTGATCATTGCATCTTAATAGGTAATAGGTGAATCATTCTCAATGATATCTTCCTAATTACATTCTATTACGAGAAATCAATATTTCTTGTTATAGATAGTATCCTATCATATATGCAAATGACTTGTGTATATTTGAGCGAATTTCAACAACTCTTTGTGAAGTTTTGTTCAACTTCCATCTTAGGTTCTATGTCATTTTCTGGGTCTCGAACTCTTTAAGATATATTTTACTCCCACTAGTTCTTTAGAGATAAACGATTTATCTAGAAAGTGCTATTTAGAGTAACAAACGATTTGTACTCTAAAGGGCATAAAATTAATATCCTTAAGATATCCCATACATTAATTAGATTGAGGTGTGATTTTGTCCAAGAAAATACTTTTCGCAAAAGTGTCACATCACAAATCTTTATGAAAGATAAACTGGGTTTCCTTTCATTCCATATCTAAAGGATTTCAAGACTATTTAATACTCTCTTACCAAAACTGCACCTATTTAATTATTCATTTTCAAATACAAGTGCACATTTATTACACATTTAATATGAGGATATATTAGTAATTTTAACATGTTTTTATTATAAAATCAAGATAATTAACTAACTTAACTACTTTCTTAATAGGTGTGATTTTAGTTATTTTTGCTTATATTTAGGACCGGAGGGAGTATATGTCGAACCTCCTTAGATGAAACTCAAATTAGTGTAAGCGCAGCTATTTCTAGCACATAATCCAAAAGGTTAATTAAAGATCAATTTGATTTATTATGAGGCAAAAAACAGCAATTTGCAGACAAACTCTATATTTCTGTAACAGGAGCCGTACGGCTAAACCCTAGGCGTACACCTAGTTCGCAGCCGGTACGGTTCTTGTTTTCAGATTCTGTTTTTCTTATTCTGCAGACTTTCTGCAGAATTCTCGTAAAGTCTAGGGCTCAAATATTCATTACTTTGATCAGATCAGAGTATTTTAATATTTTTTTCCATAAGGTATCGAAATCCTTTTTAGCATTGTCACTTAATAAACTTCATACATCAAAATGTATAAGTTCAAAAGAGTACTTCCTTTCACTACTATTAGTAAAAGGTGTCTTGATCAATTTCTAAGATTCACATATATCACATGATTCGAAATCATGTGAATTTAAAAGTCCGTCCCATGGAGTTTTAGACATGTGTTTCTTATCATTTGATATAGACATCAATGCCTTTAAGAATGCAACGATTACATCCTCATATTTGGATTTCTATCATTTATGTTATACTTATTATTTTGTTCTTCCAAGATAAAGATATAAAGTCCCATTATATGATTTGCAATACAATAAAGAAAATCATATTTAATGGAGTACTTTCTTATTCAAAATAAGAAATATTCATTATCTTTCAATGAAGAAACCAAAATAATATTTCTACTTAAAGTAGGAACATAACATCATTTGTTCAAAACAAATATGAACCTACTACGTAAAGACACTTCGCAAGTTCCTATGATTAATGTTGCAACCTTTGCATCATTATTACCACATAGGTTAATCTCTACATTCCTTAAGTAGTCTTTCTATTTCTCAAGTCTTACACAATTATACAAATGTGGGATCCATATCCGGTATCCAATACCCAAGAACTTAGATGTAGAAAGATAAACATAAATACTTGAAGTGGTAGTCCTACTACCCTTCCTTTTGATCTTTTAATTCAAATTGTAATTTCACCTATGGTCAATAATATTTCCATGGGAGTGTAGACACCCCGCCTTGAACCTCTCACCCCGATTGCACATTTGATTTTGTGTTTCTCCTCATTTTAAGTGTTTCTCGTTAGTTTTTGTCACTTCTGTTAAGTTCCTGACTGACCTCGTTAAGTCCAGGGACAAAACTGAATAACAGTGCTAACTTTCTAGTCCATTCTGTCAAAAAGGCTATTTCCAAGGCGCACGCCTCCACCCTTTGGGGTCAGAGGCGCGTTCATCCCGCCACCAAGGCAGGAGGCGCGCGCACCTGGGCATCAGTTACAGATTTCTGTCCAAGAATCTCTCCCTTGCTCCTTTTAACAGGATTTACCCGGGAAACTGATCTTTGTGACTTGGTTTTGGCACAAAAAACACACCTCTTTTACCTATATAAACCCCTCTAATTCACCATTGAAAAGGAGGAAGATTTTTTATCATTAAGCAAAAACTATACACAAATACTTACAAGGCATTTCCCAAGAAACTCTTGAAGAAGTCTTTGAAGTTCTTTGAAGTATAGGTAAAAAGGCTACTCTTTTCTCTTTTTTTCTACTTCATCTCTCCTCTCCTTATTTTACTTTAATCAAAAGTGCAATCACCCAAATATTTTGGGACATGATGCCAAAGACTACTTCACTTCATTGAAGCTAGTCAGGGAGTTATCTCCCTACATTCCAAAACTCCTTTTAAAACCCCCCTTTCATCATCAAGAACAAGAAGAACATTTTATCATTTATGTAGACTTTGATCAAGCAAGACCGACATTAGTCGGGCGAGATGGGTGTTTAAGCACTTCCCATCTCATATCCTAACCCCCGAACCTCATAACAAGAATCTCTGTTTTCGTAATAAAACTTAGGCTATAAATATTAGGTTTTTCTTATGTTCCTCTAAAACATAGGTGGTGACTCTACAAATTAAAATAATTTAGACATCCTAGGATAATTAACCGCTCTAGCCAAGTCGTGGTTTTCCCGGGATATCTACAGTGGCGACTCAGCTGGGGATGTTTGAGGGTTAAATTTATGGTTCTGATCAAAGACTTCATTTTTCTGGGCATTCTGATTCTTGATGGGGGAAGCGTGCACCTCTGGCCTTATTGGCCTAAGGCGCGCGCGTCCCATATCAAGGATCAGAGTCGCCCGCTTCTTAATGTTCTTCCTATTCTTCTTCTTTCTTCTACACTAATCATTTCTGCAGGGGTTACAATGAACATTCAGGACCAGGGCAATCCCCTGAGTCCAAAAGTCTGACAATCTGACAGGTTTGCCCAGAAGCGGGCGCCTCCCATAGACTCTGCGCCAAGCGCGAGCATCCCACAATACAAGCCAGAGGCGCGCGCTTCTGGGTAGTTTTCCAGAACGTGGACAGTTTCAGAACAGAGCAGAATGATTGGGGTGTGGGTACAGTTGCCTGCATCATGGACTGATTTGGACCTCTTAAACTGATTTGTTTTGTGTTTTTTATCGGTCACACGGGTGATTCGAGAGTTGTAATTACGTGCTTATTTGCTTTTCTTTCATTCATAAAAAAAAGGTAAAAAAAAATGTTTTGTCACATATTGGACCTCACACTACGTGCACAAATTCCTATAAATTGCTCACTATCGAGTCGCACAAGTTCATAACCCCAAACCCGTCAAGGCCCGTCCTAGGAAGTTTCAAGCTCCACCCGACCTTGACTCTTTCGAAGCGGTAAACCTCAACCCTGGCGTAGTTCATGACTACATACCGGGGGTGACCTTAACCCTCTCATTAGTCGAGCACAAGCCGACACATTTCTAGTTAGGGTCTAACACTCCGTGACTAAATCGCTTTTCATGTGCCGAGATTTCCCTAAACTAATGTCTTCAAAACATACATGCCAAGTGGTTATCATGGGCGAAATAAAACTCCGTCCCCAAGTGGTTATTATGGACGAAAATAAAAAATCCGTCCCTGCATGTATGCTTTACTACATTGATTTAGTTTAATCCTGACATATGTAGGATTCACAAGCGTGATGGAATCCGATGAGTATATGGGACCGCGAGATGGTTTATATACTAGTGTGACGATTCATTAATTTCTTAGAAACCAAAAGGGACTCCGTCCCTCCGACTTATAAAAAAAAGTCTTTTTATTTATGTGGTTTGAGTCGTGTGCCCACTGTGTGTTCTAAGCCTCTTCATGGACCGAAAGTGTTACTCAAGACTGAAAAGGGCCTCTTATGCAATATAGGTTCAATTTGTACTTACAGAGTCTACCGGGATTCATCGAATCGGTTAGTTCGTGAAGTGATTACTCCAACAGCTCCAACAGCAACCATGACCGGCATCAGCAACACTATGACTCTCGAACAACTTTCAGCTATGATCCAAGTGCTCTTAGATCAAGTCTCCACTCTTAATAAGGAGGCCCAAAATTAGGATGATCTTTGGCAATCCCACCTCGACAATCAATGGGAGGCCCACGAGGCCGAAATGGAGCAAATGAAAGAGAAGCTCACCAAGCTTGCCAAGGGTAAAAACAAGAATGACGGTGATGAGTCCGAGTGGACCAAGGGTTTATTCGAGAGCCCTTATGTTAGTTCCCGTTCCAAGAAAGTGGAGGAACCAAGAACCGAGAACAATGAGCACAAAATGGTTGACTCAATTATGGCCTACATAGATCAACGTTTCAACAGCCTCAACTTGGGGAAAAGCCCCGACACGAGCCTTTATCAGTCCTCCGTTCTTATGAGCACCATGGCCGCTCTCCCCGACAAGTTCAAGATGCCCGACATCAGCAAATTCAAAGGCAACTCTTGTCCCATGGCATACATCGAGACTTACATTTGGGCTATGATTCCGAAGAAGGTCTCTCCCAAGGTTATGGCACAATGCTTCCCTCTTACTCTCGAGGGGGCGGCAAAGGATTGGTATGCCACTCTCCCGCTTACAGTCCGTCTTGATTGGGACGCCGCCATGCTTGCCTTCAAGAGTCAATACCAAGGCAACACCATCCATTGGCCAACCAAGAAATAGCTCAAGAACACTACTCAAAGGGACAATGAGTCCTTCATTGACTTCACGAGAAGGTGGAATGACAAGCTTGCTGAGATTGTCAAGAGGCCTAACACCAAAGAGCAAATGGACATCTTCCTTAAGTGTCAAAAGATTGATCTCCACACCCACCTAAGTGGGGCTTGCTATGCAGATTTCTCTCAAATGTATGAGGCGGGAATCCAAATGGATGAGTTACTCAAGGAGATCAAGAAAAAATCTCCTAGCTTCCATTACAAGGCCGCCTCTAACTCCACAAAAGAGGCTTCGGTTAATGCCGTCACCACCGACAAGGGGAATTACAAAAGGGTTCCTCCACCTCAAGGCAAGAACTTCCAAGATGATCGTGTCTACACTCCTCTCCAGGGCATGACTATCACCAAGGTCTTCGAAGCTCTCAAGGCCAAAGGGAAAGTTACTCCTCTCCAAGGGTACAAACCCAAGACGATACGTCCCAACCATACCTACCACAAGCATTGTGGCTACCACCAACATAGTGGCCACACCACCGAGGAATGCTTTGTCCTCCGCAATGTCATTCAAGATCTCATAGATAAGAAAGAGTTCATAGTGCCTAGTGGTGACGATGTCAATGTAATAAAATTAGGAGAGTTTAAGGAGACCACTCATTCAATCCCAATTGTGAATGAGGGCTCCAAAGTGATGAATAAATTTGATAATTCTTGCTACATTGTGACTTATGATGAGGTAATGAGGGAAGTACTAGAGAATAGGAAAAATAGGCAAGATGGGAACGTCAACATGCTAACTCGATCCGGAAGAGTCATAGCAAACAACCCCACTACTTCTGCACCAAGCACCTCTTCTCAAAGATCGCAAGCTCGCGACGCTCCCGAAGACCCTTTATTGGTTCAATTCAAGAAAACTCAAGCCAACATCTCCATTTGGGACCTCATTGCATCCTCAAAGAAGCACCGAGATCTTGTCATCAGTAATCTCGACGACACGTCATTCTCTCCTGACACAACTCCCGAGGACCTCACTGCAATGATAGGCCACATTCATTTTGGCAATGTCATCACTTTTGCCGACATGGACCTTCCACCATTTGGGTCCGATCACAATGAGGCCATTTATCTCAAAGTGAGAGCAAGGGGGAGACTTATTTCAAGAGTCTTGGTCGACGGTGGTTCCGCACTCAACTTGATGCCCGGCCGAATCATGGGCATACTGGGGTTTAAGAATTCAGACTTAAATCCTTCTACTCAAGTGATCCGAGGTTACGACAGCACTGCCCGCACAGTCATGGGTATGGTGGAAATAGACATTGACTTTGGAAGCATGGTCATGTCCGTCCCGTTCCAAGTGCTCGATGTGCCTTCCTCTTTCAATTTGCTCTTGGGCCGACCGTGGATACACAGTTCCAATGCCGTCCCTTCGACTCTCCATCAGTGTGTCAAGTTTAGAAATGGGGATGAAATAGTGATCGTCATGGCAAAAAACGTCACTATCCACAGAAAAGGGGAACCCGTCCACCAAGTCCAACATGGTTTAGAAGACTCCACCCTCTCAGGCGTCTCAATCAACGCCATCGATGAACAAGGGAGAAAAATATCATGGACCCTCGTTAACCATAAAGTCCTTCGCATGATGAGAAATATGGACTACTTCCCCGGTTTAGGCCTAGGGAAATATCAACAAGGGAGAATGAAACCCATAGAGGTTCCCTTCGTCAAGAAAAAATTTGGTTTGGGATATGAGCCTTCCCAAGAAGATTTGAAATACGAGCAAGCCGTCAAGAATGAAAAGGCCCGAGCTCAGAGGGAAGGCCGTCATTATGAGATTCCCAATTTAAGGCCTTACCGCAAGACACTGAATGGCTACTTTGTCCACCAAGGGGAAGATGTTCCGTACGTAATCTTTCCCGAGCCATGGGTTAACAGCAAAGGCATCACAAAGCCTGGTCTTGAAATCTTTGCCGACTGTGAGATTCAGAAATCCGAAAAGGAACCAACTCTCATGTCGCCCCGAGAATGGTGGGGGGAAGAAAGTGACCATAGAGTCTGAGTCTGAGATCACCGTGGGGGAAGAATTGATGGATTTAGCATCCATGTTCAAAGAACTCGCCATCATGGATGAGTGCCAAGTAAATTCCACCTACGACACCAACGCGAGAAGGTAGACTATCACCGAGATCCAGCCAAGCTCCGAGCCGATCAACAACTTGTATTCTATGAAGGGACCCGTGGTATCCGAGGAATTCTTGGTCGAGAAGATGGGTTGCATTCCACGCAAGGTCACAAAGGAAGACTTGTTCACATTCACTTTTGAGTCCGAGAGTGTTTCTGATACCCTCACCCAAGAGGATATGGAGGCCATAGCCGAGCGTGTGTTCCCTTTCTTTATTAATGAAAAATTTGATCTTTTTGAGTACCCTGAGATTGCAAACATCATGAATGATGAATTAACTAATAATGAATCTAATGAACTAGTTAATAACGATTCAAATAATGATGAAATAGACAACGAAAACACAACATACTTAAATGAACTTGCTAAACAAGTCCGTAGTCGTGGTGAAAATGGTCTAGGGGCTGATGAAGAATTGCATGTTGTTAATCTGGGTACCGACAAAGAGCTGAAAGAAACTAAGATCGGAAGCTTCTTCAAAGGGGAAGAGAAAGATAGATTGACTGCACTGCTCAAAGAGTTCGTGGATGTATTTGCATGGTCATATAAAGACATGCCGGGTTTGGACAGAAAGGTCGCTGAGGATAGAATTCTGATCAGAGAGGATTCCAAGACGACAAAGCAGAAACTCAGAAAGATCAAGCCAGAATGGTCTTTACAAGTCAAAGAAGAGATAGAGAAGCTTCTCAGTATGGGCTTCATCAAAGTTATTGAGTATCCGACATGGTTAGACAATGTGGTCACAGTCCGAAAGGATAATGGTAAGGTCTGTGTATGTGTGGACTTCCGGGATTTGAACAAAGCTTCTCCAAAGGATGACTTTCCACTACCCAACATTGACATGCTAGTCAACTCCACTGCTGCCTACGAGGTCCGCTCATTTGTGGACGGGTTTGCTGCGTACAATCAGTTTCTCATGGCCGAGGAGAATCAATACAAGACTGCTTTCACAACACATGCTACACAGTCATGCCGTTTGGGTTAAGGAACGGTGGGGATACTTACCAAAGGGCCGTGACAGACTTGTTCCATGACATGATTCACAAAGAGATCGAGGTCTATGTGGACGACATGATCATCCACTCAAAGGGGACCGATGGTCAACATCTGATCGACCTCCGCAAGTTCTTTGAAAGGCTTCGACAACACAAGATGAGGCTCAATCCCGCAAAGTGCACTTTTGGGGTTACCCGAGGTAAGGTTCTTGGTTACATGGTCACAGAAAGGGGAATTGAAGTGGATCCCTCAAAAATCAAGGCAATCATTGACATGCCTCCTCCCAAGACATAGAAAGAAATCAAAGGTTTCATGGGCAGACTTCAGTACATCAGTCGGTTTGTGCACCAGCTTACTTCCATGTGTGAGCCAATATTCAAGCTACTAAAGAAAAATGTGGATTTAGAATGGACCGACGCTTGCCAAGAAGCTTTCGACCAAGTGAAGCATCACTTGACATGCCCCCCAGTCTTAGTTCCACCTCACAAAGAGAAACCTCTCTTGCTTTACCTCACAGTGAATGATGAAGCCCTAGGGGCTATGCTAGCACAAGAGCAACGAGACTCCACAAAGGAGAATGCCATTTATTTTGTCAGTCGCCGATTTCAAGGAGGCGAAAAGAACTACTCAGTCTTGGAAAAGTCATGTGCAGCACTGGTTTGGGTTACTCAAAAGCTCAAACACTACATGGAAGCCTTTCCAATCAAGCTAGTAGCAAAAGTGGACCCACTCCGCTACATCTTTGAGAAGCCTTTCATGTCAATAAGGATAGCCAAGTGGTACTTCATGCTCGCCGGCTATGATATCACTTACATCACACTCAAACCTATCAGGGGGAAAGTGTTCAGTGATCAGCTTGCTGAATTTCCGTGTGACGAAGTGAAGGGGGAGGATTTATAGTTTCCCGACGAGCACTTGGTTTGCACTACAACCGAGGAAAATAAGTGGCAACTATTTTTCGATGGCGCCGCCAATAAACATGGTTATGGGATAGGAATGTTGCTTGTCAATCCAAAGGACATCTACACTCCAATTGCAATCCGTCTTGAATTCGAAGCTACCAACAACATTGCTGAATATGAGGCATGCATAGCGGGGCTAGAAGCGGTCCTAGAAAGAAATGTCACAGATCTAGAAGTATTTGGCGACTCCCTCCTCCTTATCAATCAGACATCGGGTAAATGGCTAATCTAAGACCCGACCCTCCAATAGTATGGTCAACACCTCGAGGAATTAGTCGAACAGTTCCAAGACATCACGTTCAATTATTTTCCAAGGGACAAGAACCGCTTTGCCAATGCTTTAGCCACCATAGCCTCATTGGTTGAAATGCCCAAAGGAAAAATGGTGAAACCCTTCAAAATTTCATGAAGGACTAGTCCGGCATACTGCATGAGTATTAAGATCAATGAAGTCCTAGATAACCCCCCATGGTACACAGATATCCTGAATTTTCTCGACAACGGCACCTTTCCCGAGAACAGCAATGGGAAGACTCGAATAGCACTACAAAAGCTAGCCGCCAGTTATGTCTTGATTGGGAACCGAGTCTACAAAAGACATCATAAGGGATCAATCTCTTATGTGCAAACGAGACCGAAGCTCAAGAAATCATGCACGAAGTCCACGAAGGTGAGTGTGGACCCCACATAAATGGGATTATGTTAGCGAAGAAGATACTTCATATTGGTTTCTATTGGACTACAATGGAAAGAGACTGCATCGAGAAAGTCAAAAAATGTGCCAAGTGCCAGTTCCATGCTAATCGTCAACATGCTCCACCTTCTCAATTGTACAACATGACGACGCCATGGACATTCTCTTGTTGGGGCATAGATATCATCGGCAAAGTCCATCCTACAGGCAGCAACGGACAATCATTCATCCTTGTGGCCGTGGATTATTTCACAAAATGGGTCAAAGCGCAAGCTTACCGAGTTCTCAACACCAAGAAAGTGGCCGAATTCATGAAGAACAATATCATGTGCCGATATGGTATTCCTCATGAGATCATCTCCGACAATCGCTCTCACTTTGAGAAATAAATGGATGCACTTTTGGCTAACTACAAGATTACCAAGCACAAGTCATCCCCGTACCGTCCCCAAGCCAATGGAGCGGTCGAAGCAGCAAATAAGACAATCGAGGTCATCATACGGTAAATGGCTTCAACAGGAAGGGATTGGCCCGAGAAATTACCACTAGCATTGTGGGGCTACCGCACGTCAATACGGTCAGCAACGGGAGAAACTACATACTCATTAGTTTATGGTTCTGAAGCCGTACTCCCAGTCAAACTCGAGGTTCCTTCTCTACGAGTCTTACTCGAGAACCAATTCAACGAGGTTGATTGGATGCAAAGTCGGTACGGGAAACTAGCCCTACTCGACAAAAAGAAGTTAAGAGCATTCGAACGCACAAGGGCTTATCAACAAAGAATGGCAAGGGCTTTCAACAAGAAGGTGAAGCCTCGAAATATCAAAGTGGGAGATTTGGTCCTAAGACAACATCCTCCCAATGCCATGAATCCCCTTGGGAAGTGGGGACCTCGATGGATCGGTCCTTACGTGGTCAAGAAGATATTGAGTGGCGGTGCAGTCCGACTCGTAGACTTGGATGGTGATCAATTGCCAAAGGAGGCCAACCTCGACAAGCTCAAGAAGTTCTATGCTTAACAAATAAAGACCATTTAAAAAAAAAAAAAAAAAAAAAAAAAAAAAATAACACGCTCGCTAGGTTGAAAACCCGCAAGGGCGGCCTAGGCAAAAATTAGAGCAAGTGCAAAAAAGAAGCCCGCTAGATTAAAAACCCGAAAGGGCGGTCTAGGCAAAAAAAATAGGGTGCACAAAAAAAATGGTATTCATTTGTTTGAACTACGGAGACCTGAGCCTCTCTACGAGAGGAACGTAGGAAACCTTCGTGTGCGGCCTAAAACATAAATTTTACCCAATCATGTCATAACAAAATGCAATTTTTATTCATCTCTCAAATCATTTTGATCATTACAACGGATAATGTTGAGCAATAAAAGACATCAAAGCATTAAATCCTAACAAGTGGTCTATTAATTGCAATCTTGGGGTACTAGGAAAAATATAATTTTCTCTTAGCCTTCGAAGGGCCACCCGAACGACTCTCAATCCTACTCTTCTTGGGAGGTCTAGGAACGCTAAGATGGACCAAAACCTTCTGCGCAACAGAGCGCCTCCGAGCATAAAAGTCATCCAAGGGAGTTCCAAAAGGGTCGGCTAGAATGTTATTTGAATCAGCAGCAGCTTCCTTATACCTTAAAGCACTACTAGGCTCAAAATCCTTTCCCAATAGCTCAGCCCGAAGAGTGTCTACCCAAGTGATACAACGGCAGAGGGTGCCAAACAAATAGTCCAAGTAACTCTCGGGAAGAGAAATACTACCCCGATGAGTAGCGACGGAAGCCCACCGATGACGGTCACCGCCCCAAGCCGATTGGAGCTCTCTCGAAAAGTCCGGGCCCATATACGAGACAGGATGAAGCACCCCACTCCTAGGGAAAGGAATTATCTACTGACGGCCGAACTGCCTTAGAACTCACTCCGGCTTATAAAACGAAAAATCCCTAAGGCCAGGAAGGACCACATGTCCAAAACCTAAAGTCCACTCCACAAAAGGACGAAGACCCCAAGAAGGAGGATACCACTCAATGTCAGCCGATACCCAAGATGCAAAGAACTTCTTCCAACCGTCTTTGGATAAATCCCGAATCAGCAATTTTCTCGTGTGAACAGCAAAAGGAGACAAGTCACCCTCCGAAGAATAAACCCTGAAATGTTCCCAGAGCTATATGGTCAGAAGCAAGGGGCTTCCCCGACACATCTCACCCGTTCGATGCAACTCATCAAGGCCATGCAGGGTCTCCCCCACTATAAGAGGGATTATACTAAATTGTTGCTCCTTGGCCTGCAAGATAATCTCATCCAACTACGCATCTGCTGTCCCGAATGGGGTCACGAAAAGAGCCTCGCTGAAAAGAAAAGTTTCCATGGCATTCCTCTTGAGAGACTGGACTACCATGTCCTCCGAATGCAAGCTGAAAAACATCGGCAGCTCGGTTATATCTACCACGGTACCATGTAACATCTTCTTCACAACTCCGATATGGAGATTCAGCAAGTCGGACCAAGAATCGATCACACCTCTATGGTATTTGGGGACGTCAATATGACCCACCAACGGCATATCGAGAATGGAACCAAAATCATCAATAGTCGGCACCATTTCATTCGCCGAAAAGTTGAAAGTGTGACTGTCACAATCCCAAAAGGCTGCAGCAGCCTTCAAAAAGTCCCAATCCAGCTTTAAGGTCCGAAGAGTGAAGAGAATTCGGAACCCAAAATCCTTCACAAAAGCATTCTTGGGGTGGGTCTTTAAAGAGTAAACAAAGGTTGATAAATCCTTCTCATACTCACCGACAACCTTGGGATCAAGAACAAAAGAATTGAAGGCCATGGAAAATGTGGATTGCAAGCAAAATTGAGCAAGAAAAGAATATTCAAAATGGCAGAAAAGAGTTGTTGGAAGAATGTGTTCGAACAAAGGCTGATATTATAGCTGTTGAGGATCTTTTGGCCAGCAAATGTTAAGCCCCAAAATTCACTCCCCAGAAGCGTGCGCCTCCCGCCACCTACTTGGGAAGCGCACGCGTCTCAAAGCCATCAGCCGAGGCACCCGCCTCCCACCTCAGGAATGCCTCAACCGGCCCATGTCAAGAGAAGAAATCATGCAGGAACAAAAGTCCGGACACTCCCAAAATCAACAGGCCCGAAATTCTTCATCAAAGCCACAACAATCTCTGCCCTCGAACATACAATTGGGCACGCGTTAACTTGGTTCGCCCCTAAGGCAGGTCTGAATCAAATTAAGATAGAAACTCCCACTAAAAGTAGGTTGTGTGTCTCTCTCTCTCTTACAAAAGTCAAGGTCAATCTCGACATTTTCCTGTCTAAAGGGAAAAGCTTATCTTTTTGGTCTGCAGCCAACTGTGCCCGCACCCCGCAAAAGTCAACTGCAAGTGTGATTCCAAGCAGCATACAGCTTTAAAACAGTAAATTTGGTCCGCAGTGAACCACTAAAATCACCCTCTACATCAGCAGGCAGACTTTCGAGTCCCTCTACATCGGCAGGCAGACTCTCGAGTCCCTCCAAATCAGCAGGCAGACTTTCGAGTCCCTCTACATCAGCAGGCAGACTTTAGAGTCCCTCTACATCAGCAGGCAGACTTTCGAGTCCCTCTACATCGGCAGGCAGACTCCCGAGTCCCTCAAAGTCTCTATACGGACTCTAAATCTTGGCCATGGTGGGCCGATTTCTATCACCGCACCCCTTCTATAAGCAAAAGTTGCTTACACAGGGAGCGCACTCCTATCTCTTGTAAATTCAAGATTTTTGTTTTCATCGAGTCTTTGCTTTTTTCTTGGTGATGTCCTTGGCGGATGTTTTGTTCTTTCGTCAATGCGTTTTTCTTTACAATCCACGTCGCCGAGGGGCTCTGTAGACACCCCTCCTTGGACTGCTCACCCCGATTGGACATTTGATTTTGTGTTTCTCCTCATTTTAAGTGTTTCTCATTAGTTTCTGTCACTTATGTTAAGTTCCTGACTGACCCCGTTAAGTCCAGGGACCAAATTGAATAACAGTGCTAACTTTCTAGTCTATTCTGTCAAAAAGGATATTTCCAAGGCACACGCCTCTACCCTTTGGGGTCAGAGGCGCGCGTATCCCGCTACCAAGGCAGGAGGCGCGCGCACCTGGGCATCAGCTACAGATTTCTGTCCAAGAATCTCTCCCTTGCTCCTTTTAACAGGATTTACCCGGGAAACTGATCTTTGTGACTTGGATTAGGCATAAAAAACACACCTCTTTTACCTATATAAACCCCTCTAATTCACCATTGAAAAGGAGGAAGATTTTTTATCATTAAGCAAAAACTATACATAAATACTTACAAGGCATTTCCCAAGAAACTCTTGAAGAAGTCTTTGAAGTTCTTTGAAGTATAGGTAAAAAGGCTACTCTTTTCTGTCTTTTTCTACTTCATCTCTCCTCTCCTTATTTTACTTTAATCAATTGTGCAATCACCCAAATATTTTGGGACATGACGCCAAAGACTACTTCACTTCATTGAAGATTGTCACGGAGCTATCTCCCTACATTCCAAAACTCCTTTTAAACCCCCCCCCCTTTCATCATCAAGAACAAATGTAGACTTTAATCAAGCAAGACCGACATTAGTTGGGCGAGATGGGTGTTTAAGTACTTCCCATCTCGTAACCTAACCCCTGAACCTCATAACAAGAATCTCTGTTTTCGTTATAAAACATAGGCTATAAATATTAGGTTTTTCTTATGTTCCTCTAAAATATAGGTGGCGACTCTACAAATTAAAACAAATTAGAAATCCTAGGATAAATCACCGCTCTAGCCAAGTCGTGGTTTTCTCGGGGTATCTACAGGGAGCAATTACATCATCAGGATTTTAGGTTTAGCCACAAATATTTCCTTTAGGCGTGAGACCTCTTGTCATACATTTATCTTAAATCTTTGTCCTTATTAACCTTTAGAGTTTGAGAAAGTTTTCATTTGATATTAAGACTTAGCATTTTTAAACATCAAATGTCGCTTATGAATTAATATCAAATCTGTTTGTTAGTTCCAAACTAACTTGATAATCAAGCCTTTTAAGTGTTCAATATGTCTCTCCATGTTCAAAACATGAGAACTTATTGATATACCTTTCAGTCATCTTATGAATGTTAGGCTCTCATCAATCTCAAACTTTTCTTGCCTTTCTTGCTTGTAGTAACGCTTCCTACGTGATTGTATATCATATAAGCATCCATATGTTTCAGATACTTCTTAAGTTCTAAACATATGGTAGCAAGTTTTAAGACAATTGACATTCATAGAAACATGTTTCTAATATATGTCTTTGTCTAGTTTTTAAGGCAACAGGTTTCTTAGGAATAGGATTTATTAAGAATGCATAATTTCCGCTCTAGCTTAAGAACAATTCTTAAGCTCATGACTAGGTCAAGGAAGTTAATCGTATTCTCTTTAAGTGGGGACTATCGCAGTAATTAAACATGATTAAAGTTTAAAACATTCTACACAAATATGCAAATAAATATATACATATATTTCATACCATTATCATTAAGAGATATTTAATGTATTTCATAAATACTCCCACTAAATTATACACCTTCAAATACAATAATTGTATAATATAAATTAAGTGGGCTAAGATCCATATTTCACCTAACTTTGAGTCGGGTAGGGCACGACTGCTCAAAATCGAGTTATTTAGGTAGATAACTCCTTTTCAATCACATCATATGTGACTCTTAGATCCTTTATGAGATTTTAGACATATTATGTCTAACATGTTTTAATCTCATATGTGCCTTAGGCCCAAAACTGTTTTGATAGCCTAATTAAGTCAAACCATTTTAAACGTATAGGAATCACTGTTTCCTCATCATGCTCATAGATGAATAGAATTAATGCGCCTACGCTAGGGCGTAACCCACATAAAACTACCCATGTACTCACAAGTGTTTTAATCATGGATTGGCACAAGACTTACGTTTTATGAAGGTATATTTACATTGAGACATGCATCATATATTTAATTATGTCAAACATAATATAATATAGTATTTGCATAATGTATGTTAACTAATCAAATTAATTAACAGAAGCAAAATCTAGTGATATAATTATGAAGCAAAATTATGGGGATGGAATCTAAATCCTCTGTAAACAATTTACAGATTGGATATTTCATTCGTATTCCCAGAAACAAGGCGTAAGCCTGCCATTGGTCCATACAATGAATTAATCCAAATTCAGTTTCCTTCTCTGCAAACAATTTACACTTTGTTCATAGGGATAAATTCTGAAACATTTGAATCCGCAGAACATTTATAAATTAAGAGCACAAAACGTACGGCCGAAACTAAGCCAAGAGGCATCCACATTTCCGTACTAAGATCAAGAAACCAAGTAATTATTCCATATGGCCGAAACTAAGCCAAGGGACATCCACATTTCCGTATGGAAAAGTAACTTGTTTCAAGATCATTCATTGTCTCATCGATTTCATAAACTACAGCAATTCTGAACTCTTCAGAACTCTGATTTCTGCAATTTTTTGGATTAAATCATATTTCAGGAAACACAGTTTTGAAAACCTGCCATCTGAAACCAGGTTCAGTTCCTGATTCGAATTCTTTAAATGATTTACAGAACAATCAGAAAACCATAAAACAAAACAAATCTGCCCAGAAAACCAAGGGCGCCATACGGCTGCCTAGGAGCCATATGACTCCTCATGCGCCATACCAGGCCTTGTCCCAGATTCCCAGATTTCCAAAATTTTTAAATTCAATCAAATCCATTATCGTGTTCATGCATTAATTAGATTACAAAAACACGAATTTACAGATTACGAATTTAAATAGATCTAATCAATATCATGAATAAACAATTTATTACATATACAAATTAGATCTAAATTATCAATATATATAATCCAATTATATATTGATAACCCCAACATGCAATTATTCATATAGATCACATCAATATAATAATCACAAAATCCCCATATTCATGCTCATAAACCCCTAACTACATATTCATCTTATTATCATGCAAATCATGTAATCGAATTAAACAATTTAAACATGATATATTAAAATAATCAACAATGAACAGGGCTTTTATACCACTGTTGGGTTTTGATGCATCATGCGCAGTGGAATAACATATGAAATCAAACACCCATGAGCCCGGATCCGTGCATGTTGATTAAATTAAATACAAGATGAAAGAAACTAACCCTTAAAGATCGCATCCATGAACATAGACTTTAAGGAGCTAAAGCAAACACCCTCTATCGGTATCCACAGGTCGAACAGACTCAAGAACACCTTCTTAATTGATTGCTAGATCTAAGGCTTGATGAAGAAACGATTTCTTTGTAGGAATTATTTTGCTTCTTTGATTATTGAGTTTTGATGATTCTAAATCTCAAAACTAATAATCCTACCTCTCTATATTTTATTGTTTCTAAAAAAAATGTGTTATGATTTCTAAAATCAACATTAGAGGCTGTCAATCCCGGTTGCATATATTTATATGAGGGTTTGACCTAATTTCGTTTGGGATCGGGATTCCTTGTCACACAAGAAATCTGAACAAACTCTCCAGAATCTGAACAAGCCGTACGGTCGCGATTCAGAAATTCCCAGATTTTCAGCCTTTTCAATCCGTTATATTGTGTGTGACCCAATAGGATTATACTAAGTTGGCAACGAGTCCAAACCATTCAGAACCCGTAAGTCATAAGAGGACTCTAGCAAGCCATTATGACTACCCAATTAGTATAACTTTGAAAGCCTAAGTTACCTTATAGAACTGTAGACACCCCGCCTTGGACCGCTCACCCCGATTGCATACATAGTATTTTTATTTAAATAGTTTTCGTTAGTTTCTGATACTTCTGTTAAGTTCCTAACTGAATCTGTTAAGTTTAGGGGCTAAACTGAATAACAGTTCTAACTTTCCAGTCCATTCTGTCAAAAAAGTCTTTTCAAAGTTGCGCGCCTCCGCCTCCATAGGTCAGACGCGCGCGCCTTCTGCCTCCATAGGCTGGAGGCATGCGCATCTGGGCATCAGTTACAGATTCTGTCCAAGAATCCCTCCCTTGCTCAATTTACATGATTTTGCCCGGGAATTCCATCTTTATGACTCTGTTTTGGCACCAAAATATTATCTTTACACCTATCAATACCTCTCCATTCCACCATGGAAGGAGGAGGAATTTTTACACCAAAAAGAGGACTTTTTATACACAAAAATCACACTAAAATAGAGGACCCAGCTTCTCTTCTCTACAAGAACTCTACACAAGTTCTTGCACATCGTTTCCCTACAAACACACTATCTTCAAGTCAAAGTTTGAAGTTCCCTTTTTCTAAGGTACAATTTTTCTCCTCTTTTATTTTACATGTCTTCTTGAATGTATGCAATCCCCATCAAATGGGAAATGACTAAATGATCACTTCATTACATTGAAGTTGGTTAAAGGTTATCTCCCTATATTTTAATTCCCTTTAATTTCCCATTTTCTCATAATGTAATTGTTAGCACATATTTATATTAATAAAAGAAGGACTTTTTATTCTTAGAACACCAAAAGTAGCAAGACCGGCTTTAGCGGGGCGGAGTGGGTGTTTAAGTACTTCCTACTCCGTAACCTAACCCCCGAACCCATCTCTCCCAAATCTCTGGTTTTGTATATAAAATTAGGTTGTATTAGGTTTTTCTTATGTTCCTTTAAAACATATGTGACGACTCTATACTCTAAAACCAAATAGACATCCTAGGATAATTCACGCGCTCTAGCCAAGCCGTGGTTTCCCCCAGGTTATCTATAGTGGCGACTCCGCTGGGGACCGCATAGAGGGTTAAACTTGCGTTTTTATTTTTTGTGTTCTTAATTCTATTTCCTGGGCATTCTGGTGGGAAAAGGTGGGAAGCGTGTGCCTCTGGCCTTCTTGGACTAAGGTGCTCGCCTCTGACCCCAACCACCAGAATCGCCCAGTTTCCGTTATGTCCTTCAAATCCATGTTTCTGTGCTAACAAATTCTGTATGGGAAAGTTTTCTTATTTAGGGTCAAGGCAATCCCTTGAACCCACTGATTTCCAGGTTTTCACCCAGAAGCAGGCGCCTCTGCCCCTCTTTCTCTAATGCGCGCGCCTCCCGTATAAGCATCCCAATGCGCGCGCTTCTGGGCCAATTTCCAGAAACAGAACAGTGTACAGAACAGAATGATTGACAGTGTATGGGCACCGGGCCTGAACATAACAGCTTTTATGCTATGTTTATTTTTATCGGTCACACGGGTGACTCGAAAGTTGTAAATATGTGCTTATTTGCTTTTCTTTTGTTTAAAAAAAAAATAAAATGTTTTGTCACTTTGTTGGACCTCACACTACATGCAAAAATTCTTATCAACTGCTCACTATTGAGTCGCACAAGTTCATAACCCAAACCCGTCGAGTCCCGTCCTAGGAAGTTTCAAGCTCCACCCGACCTTGACTCTTCCGAAGCGGTAAACCTCAGCCCGTGGCGTAGTTCACGACTACATGCCGGGGGTGACCTTTAAGCCTCTCTTTAGCCGAGCACAAGCCAACACATTCTTAGTCTAGGTTTCAACACTCCGTGACCAAGTCAGTTTTCACGTCCCGAGATTTCCCTAAACTAATGTTTTCAAATCATACATGTCGTTTTCAAAACAAACAAGTGGTTATTATGGACAAAATAAAATCCGTCCCCGCATGAATGCTTTACTACATTAATTTAGTTTAATCCCGTCATGCGTAGGATTCATAAGTGTGGTGGAATCTGATGAGTATATGGGACCGCGAGAAGGTCTATATACTAGTGTGACGGATTCCACTATTTTTCTAGAAATCCCAAAAAGGACTATGTCCTTCCGACTTTTGTAAATAAATAAAAAAAGAGTCATTTTCCTTATGTGGTTGAGTCTTTTTCTTGTTTGTGGGTTGAATAATTTTATCCAAAAGGTGTTTGTGGGGCCATCCTAAGATCAACCGTGTTCTTCAATAGGTCCAATGGCTTCCAACGGAAACAACAACGGTAGCAATCTTTCCCGGTCCAACGAAGAAATAGTCAACATGATCAAAGCACTGAAAGGACAAATTGATACACTCACCGAGAATGCCCAGCGCAAGGATGATTTGTGGCAAGCCCGTATCAAGCATGAGAGAATGGCCCATAAGAAATAACTTGCTAAGCTTGAGGACCAATTGAAGGAGCTCACAAATGAAAGAAAAATGGTCCAAAGCATCGATAACGGTTCGGTCAACACTCTCATGGCATACATTGATCAACGTTTTGGTGGGCTAAATTTGAACAAAGGTCCAAGCTCCCATCTCCATCGTGCTTCTTTTCTCATGAATACCATGGTGGCCCTTCCCGAGAAATTCAAGATGCCTGACATTGGTAAGTTCAAGGGAAACTCTTGTCCCGATGCTCACATCGACTTCTACATTTGGGCCATGCTACCGAAGAAAGTGTCTCATCAAATAATGGCACAATTCTTCCCACTTACTCTTGATGGGGTCGTAAAAGATTGGTATATGGGTCTCCCGGTTTCCACCCGCCTCAATTGGGATGACGCCATGCTTGCCTTTAAGTCATAATATGAAGGCAGTGTTGGGTTTCGTAGTAACATGCGCAGCGGAATTAAGCATTTAAAATTTATGAAACCCAAAGCCCATAGATCCATTCATATGATTAAGTCAAATACAACATAATGAATACTAGAATACTAACCCTTGATGCCTTTGATTTTGCAACCTTGAATTCGATGGAGGCTTGAAATCTTGATCACGAACAAAGCAAGAATCACGAACTATGAAGATGATAAGTTTCACCCTCTAGCGGTATCCACACCACGAACGAATATCAAGAACACTTGATCTTGGTTGCTAGACCAAATTATGAAACACGCTTTCACATTTGTAAGAACTATATGGAATTATGAATATTCTTGTTCTTCACTTTTGGGATCTTAGAACAAGAAAATAACCTCTCAAAACCTTATGGAGGCACTCACAACGACATGTCTAATGGCTGTAAAAAGGATCCTTAATAGGTCCTAATCCGTAACCCTTAAGGACTTAGGAAACCTAAATCCTGTCACCAAATTAGGCAACAAGGAATTCTGGCCGACTTGACTGGCACGGTCGTGCCCTACAATCTGGCACGGTCGTGCCATCTAGTCCGCGCGAATTCCCCAGCCGCCCATTTTCGGCACGGTCGTGCTTGGTAATTTGGCACGGTCGTGCCAATTATGTCGACAGGTTTGCCTTGGTTTGGATTTATGGCACGACCGTGCCATTTTAAGGCGCACGACCGTGCCAGAGCCAAACACTGATATTTTTCCATAATTCCCATTTAGTCCTTTATGATTCGTTCTATTTGTGTGTGACCCTCTAGGATTACACTAAGTTGGCAATGGGTTCAAACATGAACCCATAAGATATGATTAGGTTCTAGCAAACCGTCATACCTACCCAAATAGTGTTAACTAGATACATGTTCGCATTCCTTTTAGAACATGTCATAATCCCTTTGTCCACGATGTCATTGAACACAAGTCATGGTCAACAAGTCAACTTGTATTGTTCAATACTTTTCTCGATCCCGAATATGTTGATAATCCAAATGACATTGATCCAATCAATCCATTTGAGTTTGGCCAAACATTTCACCAACATCATTCCTTCGAGGGCCCAAGCTTGACATCTCTCCGAAGAGGGACAAATCCATTTGGCTTATTATTCTTCCCTACGTGAATCCAATCATGCCAATCATACCCTTTATAACTACCGTGTTAAGGCAGCGTTTGAATATGTCAAACATAATGTTCATCAAGTGGAAGACTATAATAACTTCATGTCTAAGGATTCAAATGACATAACTAATATGAGATTTATATATGACATCGACCATGACATAATCTCATACCGCGGGTCATGTCCAGTACCTTGTTCCAAACAAGTACCCATAAATCTAACATGATCATCCCATGATCATTTAGCCTTTATACTAGTGCTTAAAAAGCTCTAGGGACGGAGATTATTATAAGCAAACACGAGCCATAATAATAATCTTATTATCTCTTTATTATTATGAATAAAATGATAACTTATACAACGTTTAACAAACGTGCATTGGGCACCAACACCAACAATCTCCCACTTGCCCTAGGCCCAATTCCCTAGGTATCCAATACCCATGGACCCAACATGACCATCATGTCTTAGCTTGTGGAAGTCCCATTGTTTAGTGTGTCTGTAACGTTATCATTAGTAGGTACTTTGCATAAATGTACGTCTCCCTTATCAACGATTCTCGAACGATAAGAGAATGCCTAAGTATGTGTTTGGATTTGGGATGTGCTCTTGGTTCCTTTGCTTGATCAATAGCACGACTATTATTGCTAATAAAGTCTATTTGATTAGCAATGCTAGGAACCATCTTAAGTTCACCCATGAACTTCTTAATCCAACAATTTCCTTTGCGGCATCCAATGCAGCAATATACTTAGATTTTAGTATGTAGAATTAGTGACTGTACTCTGCTTGGAACCATTCCAACTTACAGCTTCACTATTGTTAATAAAACTCAATTGCGATTTTTATCATCTTTGTCAGTTTGGAAGTATGCATCTGTGTACCCATATACACCGAGATCATCTTCCATCCCTCCATAGATCATAACAATTCTTTAGTCCTTCTAAAGTACATTTAAGAATTGTTTCACAGCCTTCCAGTGATTCTCACCGGTTGTCGGATTGATATCTACTCGTCATGCTCCAAGCATTTAGATATATCCGGCTTAGTACTTATTATGGCATGATGGATCCAATTGCCGAAGCAAAATGGCAACCCATTCAGTCTTCTCATGCTCATCATTTGTCTTAGGACATTTGAGTCTTTGCATAGAAAACTCCATGTAACATTGGCAATGGTCCTCTCTTAGAATTTTCCATGCGGAATCTTCTAATGACTTTGTCAATGTATGTACTTTGGCTTAAACCAATTAGCCTCCTTGATCTATCTCTATAGATCTTAATGCCAAGAACATATGTAGCTTCATCCATATTCTTCATTGCGAAACAATTTCTTAACAAAGTCTTTACAGATTAACGTGTAGGAATGTCGTTTCCAATGAGCAATATGTCATCCACATATATTAAATAAGGAATAGCACTATGCTCCCACTAATTATCTTGTATATACAAGGTTCATCTTCGTTCTTGATCAAATCAAACTTTTGACTTATCGAAACGGAGATTCCAACTCCCAAAAGCTTGCCTTAATCCATCCAATGGATTTCTGCAACTTACATAATTTATTAGAATTTTCCTTGACTGTCAAATCCTTTAGGTTGTGTCCAACACATCCTTAAATGAGTTCCCATTGAGGAATGCTTGTTTTGACATCATTTTATCAAATTTCATATTCCAAATATGAACATGTGACTATGAAAATTTTAATAAGTTTCTTGCTATCCATGTAAGTTTTTTCTCTAAGAAAAGTCATTCATATCCTTTGGTTTTTACACCTTAGGTTAGAATGATCATGTTCCAAACTTGATTATTATACATGAATTGCCTTTTAGATTTTACGACTCCAAGCCATTAATCTAAAAGTGGAGTTGATATTGCATCTTTGATAGGTGGTAAATATTTCATTCTAAATGAACTTTACCTCAATACTTTCTATTTCGAAATATCCAATATTTCTTCCAATAGATTGTATTTTATCATGTGTGCAAGTACTTGTATATCTTGAACGGATTTTCACAACCCCTTGTGAAGACTTGTTCAACTTCCATCATAGGTTAAATACTATTTTCTAGGTCTCGAACCATTCGAGATATATTTTACTCCCACTGATTCTTTTAGAGATAAACCTTTTATCTAGAAAAGTATCATCATAAGCAACAAACCATTTGTTTCTCATGAGTAAAATTTTATCCTCAAGTTTCCTTAGGATATCCCATGAAAATATATTTATTAGATTTAAATGTGAGTGTGTCCCAGACAACTCCTTTCCAAAAGGTCTCACCATCTTAAATCTTTATGAAAGACAAACCGAGTTTTCTTTCACCATTTAACCTCTCTTGATGGAATTCAGATTAGTATAATCATAGCGGTTTTAAATACATAACCCCAAAATAAATAATGGAAGATCACTTTGACTTTGTCATCCAACGAACCGTATCCAATAAGGTTCTTATACTTCCACGCAGACATATCATTTAGAATGATATTCTTAGTGAAGTTAATTTGTGAAACCATTTCACAACTTTAATGATGACTGTCAAATTCTTGGTTTAGTTATTCATCATCATGATCCAATCATAATTTTTGAATAGTTTTACCAAGTATAACCAAAATTCTCTTTTAGCATTTCTTCTTAATGCACCATACACATTGAAATGTATTAGGTCAATTAAGACATTAGCCTTTTTACCAATCATAGTAAAAGATGTCTTGATCCAAGTAAATAAGATTTGCATAAATCATGTGATTCCAAATCATATGACTTAAAACTCCGCCCATGGAATTTTAGATATGCATTTCTCATTTATTTGATCAAAACAATAATGCATAAATAATTTTAATTATTTATTTTATAGTCTTTATTACTTTGTTCTTCAAGATTTAGGATATAAGATTTATTTATATGATAACACAATGAAGTAAATCATAATAAATAAAGCACCTTTCTTATTCCAAATAAGAAATTAATATCCTTCATTATCTTATAACAAAATAATATTTTCTACTTCATTAGTAAAGCCATTTTACAAGTGTTCTATGAATAATGTTGCAACTCTTGCATCATTACCACTCATAGATCAACCTTTACTATGAGTAGTCTTTCAGTTTACTAATTACTGCACATTTATACAAATGTGGGATCCATATCCGGTATCCAATACCCAATAATTAAAGTTTGAAATATTAATTTATAACATAAGATTCTCAAGTGGTAGTCCCACTACCATTCCTTTTATTGATCATCCAGAATTTTGACTACAATTCTAAATGGTCAATCCAATTGCCACATTAACAAATTGCATCAATTTAGAGTTATTATTATAACCATAATTATTTCCTTTAGGTTTGACAACTCTTGTCTTACCTTTTGACTACAATTTTAAATGGTCAATCCAATTGCCATTTTTTTCAAATTGCATCAATTACAGTTTTAGGTTTTGACAACCCTTGTGTTACCTTTCTTTTGGCATTTGACCCTTTTCCATTATGAACCATGAGCTCTGGAGAACCATTCTCCAATATCTCCATCTTCGCAGTTTCTCAGCATGTTAATGCAACTCGAAGAAATTCTTATTCATTTTAAGCATGTTATAGTCCATCACTAAGTGATCATAACAATTAAACAATGAATCAAGAATGAGATCCATGGCTTGCTCCAATCCAATTGGACAACCAAGTTTCTCAAGATGCTCTACGTAGCCTTTATCTTAAGCATGTGAGGTTCCACTTATTGCCTTTTACTCCTTTTGCATGAAGTGAATGCAATAATGGTTTTATACCTTTCTTGCCTAGATTGCTCTTTGAAACATGTAACTCAACTCCACGCCTATCTAATAGGCTTCCAAAGTTTCAAACTTTGTTGAATTTTTAAGAACATAATCGTGAGCTTGAGACAACTCACATTCCTAGAATCATACTCATGATTCTTGTGATTGTCTATTCCGGCTTTGGGTTTTTTAGGAATAGGCCCATCAAGAATGTACAACCCATCTTCTTGCCTTAGAACCATTCTTAGGCTCAGGATCCAATCCATGAAGTTTGTACCATTCTTTTGAAGCTTTATCCTTACAAGGATTAATCGCAACGATTTTAGTTGTCATCTACAACTTATGCAAAATTTCCAAAATTTTACAAGTACCAATCTCATTAAAGAGATAAATAATGTATTTTCCAAAAATACTCCCACTAAATTATATAACCTTCTTATACATCCAATGTATAATATAATTTAAATGGGCTAAGATCCAATCTTTAATTTGATTTTAAGTCCGCTATGGCGGATTACACAAAACCAAATTAATTAGGTAGACAACCTGTCAATCATATCCAATATGACTCTTAGATCCTTTTTCTGAGATTCTTTTAAATTGGGCTAAGATCCATCTTTAATTTAATTTCAAGTCCGCGGAGGCGGATTACACAAAATCAAATTAATTAGGTAGACAATTTTTGTCAATCATATCCAATATGATTCTTAGGATCCAATTTCAAAAGCATGTTTAATCTCATCTTTGCCTAGGCCCAAAACTGTTTTGACGCCTTGTTAAGTCCAACCATTTTAAACGTATAGTTAATGTGCCTCGCTAGGGCGTGCCCACATTATCTATCTTGCTCATACATAAATAAAGTTAATGCACCTCGCTAGGGCGAAAACTACATTGAAATTACTCATATACTAGCAAGTGTTTTAATCATGGCATGGCAAAAGGGACTTAAAACTTTCTTGAAGGTTTATTATCATATAGCATATAACACATTTATGAGCACATAAGATAAACATGTTACGCATCAAGTTTAGCCACTAAATTAATAATCATTAATTTAAGCATAATATTTATGTGTCATTAGTTTCTCTATAATTATGAGGATGAGACTCTTTGAACCTTGGTTATCATCTCCAAATCAAGACAACAAGAAGTGCGGCCGAACTAAGCCATTGGCAACCACAATTCCGCACTAATTCAAGAAACCAAGAAAGTAGTCCATGTGGCCGAAACTAAGCAATAGATGGTCTAGTTGAACGTAGGCCAATTGCATTCACAATTCCACATGGATGTCCAATCATTGAATCAAGAACTTTGTTTCTCAATTTTAGCAATTATGAACTCTTCATAATTCTAATTTCGTTTTATCTTTGAAACCTTGATTGCGATCAAGTTTGGGAAACACAATCTCGATGAACGTAGATTAGCCATCCAAACCTTGAACTAATCTTAGAATCACAAGACTAAAACAAATAGGAGATTTAAACCCAAGATCCACACCCAAAACCCAAACCCTACCCCCGCGCTAAACCCTAGGTCCGGCCGGGTCAAGGCTTGGGTCCGGTCGGACCCCTTGCGAAAAATCCAAATTTTTAAAGTTCCAAAATTTATCTCAAAATTGTTTTTCCCGATTCAATTAGGATTTGGTGTTCTTGGTGATCCAATCACCATGATCATCAAAACCTTGAATAAACGATTTATTCTTGAATCCCTAGAATATCAAAACTTTGATCCAATCAAAAATTGATAATCCAAACAATTTTAAATCCACCATAATTTTAATTGCGATTGAACAGTGCGATTAAAGTTTATAAAACAATAAACCACATAAAAACGCATAGACCACAAAAACATCATAATCCCAATATTTAAATCATGCTAGGCACATAAACAATTTATATACACACAACATGATTATGTATTGAAATAATCAACATGAACGGGGCTCTGATACCACTGTTGGGTTTCGTAGTAACATGCGCAGCGGAATTAAGCATTTAAAATTTATGAAACCCAAAGCCCATAGATCCATTCATATGATTAAGTCAAATACAACATAATGAATACTAGAATACTAACCCTTGATGCCTTTGATTTTGCAACCTTGAATTCGATGGAGGCTTGAAATCTTGATCACGAACAAAGCAAGAATCACGAACTATGAAGATGATAAGTTTCACCCTCTAGCGGTATCCACACCACGAACGAATATCAAGAACACTTGATCTTGGTTGCTAGACCAAATTATGAAACACGCTTTCACAATTGTAAGAACTATATGGAATTATGAATATTCTTGTTCTTCACTTTTGGGATCTTAGAACAAGAAAATAACCTCTCAAAACCTTATGGAGGCACTCACAACGACGTGTCTAATGGCTGTAAAAAGGATCCTTAAATAGGTCCTAATCCTTAACCCTTAAGGACTTAGGAAACCTAAATCCCGTCACCAAATTAGGCAACAAGGAATTCTGGCCGACTTGACTGGCACGGTCGTGCCCTACAATCTGGCACGGTCGTGCCATCTAGTCCGCGCGAATTCCCCAGCCGCCCATTTTCGGCACGGTCGTGCTTGGTAATTTGGAACGGTCGTGCCAATTATGTCGACAGGTTTGCCTTGGTTTGGATTTATGGCACGACCATGCCATTTTAAGGCGCACGACCGTGCCAGAGCCAAACACTGATATTTTTCTATAATTCCCATTTAGTCCTTTACGATTCGTTCTATTTGTGTGTGACCCTCTAGGATTACACTAAGTTGGCAATGGGTTCAAACATGAACCCATAAGATATGATTAGGTTCTAGCAAACCGTCATACCTACCCAAATAGTGTAACTAGATACAAGTTCGCATTACTTTTAGAACATGTCATAATCCCTTTGTCCACGATGTCATTGAACACAAGTCATGGTCAACAAGTCAACTTGTATTGTTCAATACTTTTCTCGATCCCGAATATGTTGATAATCCAAATGACATTGATCCAATCAATCCATTTGAGTTTGGCCAAACATTTCACCAACATCATTCCTTCGAGGGGCCCAAGCTTGACATCTCTCCGAAGAGGGACAAATCCATTTGGCTTATTATTCTTCCCTACGTGAATCCAATCATGCCAATCATACCCTTTATAACTACCGTGTTAAGGCAGCGTTTGAATATGTCAAACATAATGTTCATCAAGTGGAAGACTATAATAACTTCATGTCTAAGGATTCAAATGACATAACTAATATGAGATTTATATATGACATCGACCATGACATAAATCTCATACCGCGGGTTGTTCCAAACAAGTACCCATAAATCTAACATGATCATCCCATGATCATTTAGCCTTTATACTAGTGCTTAAGAAGCTCTAGGGACGGAGATTATTATAAGCAAACACGAGCCATAATAATAATCTTATTATCTCTTTATTATTATGAATAAAATGATAACTTATACAACGTTTAACAAACGTACCTAGGGCACCAACACCAACAGGCAGTTACATGCACCGTCCCACGAATAAAGAATTGGAGAACACCATGCAAGAGGGAAATGAATCGTTTGGAGACTTTTCTCGCTGTTGGAATGACATGTTACCCGAGATTGTGGATAGGCCCTCAATGAAGGAACACGTGGAAATCTTCTTGAAGTGCTTGCATATGGACTACCGAGCTCATCTTAGTAAGGCCTTTTATCCGTATTTTACACACATGTATGATGTAGGGATTAGAATCGACCATTTGCTCTAAGAAGTAACCGAGGAATTCTATGAGACAAGCTCCGACACCGAAGAGATCCCGGACATTTCAAGCAGAGACATGCAAGGTTACAACGGTTTTGAGGACTACGATGATGAGGAGGACTACAACAACAAAGGCTAGGGGAAACTCCCTTTCTCTCTCTCTAAAAAAAAAAGTCCTCTTATGTGTGCATTAAGTTTTCTTCCTTCCCATTAATGTTGAAGTTTGATTCGGTCTCATCAAATAAAAGTCGTTCTTGTCCTCATACACTATTCCAAGTTGTTCAATTTAATTCTGGGCAAAATGATGAAAAGATGTCTAAGCAAGTTTTGGAACGAAGGCTATCACTTGAACGCCTAGGGGCTAAACATGAAGAAGACGAAGTCAAGACATCAAACGACGAAGAAAGGTGGATCAACAACCATGGAGATATCTCATTTCGCAAAAGGGGAACAAAAAAAATAAAAAATAAAATAAAAGGGCTCGTTAGGTTGACTCTTCAGAACAACCTAGGCAAAAGTTAGAGCACAAAAAAAAATCCCCTCCTTCAAAGAAGTTCACAACAACATCATCATTCCAACGAAGGACGAAGCAACATCAGCAACCACGACGAAAGGAGCATCTACAAGAACTACGATGACCTGAGCGTCTACACTGGAGGAACGTAGGCAACCTTCGGGTCCGGTCTCATGCAAGAAAGAAGATATGTTTAGCCCTAGTGCGTTATAGTGATTAGCCTTCCTCTCGAACTTATCAAGACATCTTTATACGATTCATTTGCCAATGAATTAATCACCTCAAGATTGAATAACTTTCTTAGAATTGGAATTGCTTTGCGTTCCTTATCGATACAAGGGGCTTCTTATCTTTCTGCGATACTCCCAGTTTCTCGCAATCAAATTGGGGCTTTCCTTCTCTTCTCTCTTAATGACTTACTTGCCTTCGTGAGTCGTTCAAAAAAATATATAAATACATGAAGTCAATACTAGGGGCTACTTCCCCAGTCAAGTCAATGTCACTCATCATTAGTGACAAAAGGTCTCCACCGCTAAATCACATGTCTCTCATCCTCAGTTAGAGTCAATGCACACTTTCACATTAATTGAGTAACAAAAATGAAAACGCAAAAGAAATTCCCGCTATACTGAAAACCTGAAAGGGCAGTCTAGGCAAAAAACAGGGTGCGCCATAAAAAAATTGAGAGAGTGAGAGAGAGAAGGGAAAGAGAAATGGAGATCCCCGGCCTCTAAAGAAGACAACTACACAAGTTCTACATTGAATCTCCTTAGCAAGTCAATTCCCCACCGAGTCAACTTTGGAATTGCAAAAGGCTCGACAAGATGTGGCACAATCAAAGGTCGTTTTGGGTTATTGTTGTAACAACCCCAAAAACCCGACACTATTTTTTAAAAATAAATTGAGGTTGTGTGTGTAATATGTGTTGCATATTATTACTTGTTTAGCATTATTTTCTTGACTATTGTGTTAGTTTAATTAGTTAGATGAATGAGTTAAAGTAGTAGATTAAGCAAGTTGAAACTTTAGGGGTTTTTGTGTCCAAGGTTTAATTAGAGGGACCTTAGTGGAAAATGGTAAAGATTAAAACCAGTCTTATCCCATCTCTCTGACTCTCTACGTTTCTTTCACACACAAACATAGCAACTTTCCCAAATTTCCTTTCCTAGGTTGAAGAAGAAGAAGGTAAGCTTTTTCTTAAATTGATTTCCTTTGTTTCAATTAATCTTCCATTTTAAAATCTAATTACACCAAAATGTTTAGGGTGTTGAGTAGATAATTTCTACCCGATAAGAAAATAATTTCATCGATACTTTCTCCGGAGTATGTAAGTTACTATTCCCCCTTTTATTATTAAAATGTTCATATACATATTATATGGTACTTTGTGTGGTGAATGTTGCTTTGTGATATATTTTGGGAGAAAGTTGTTCTTGGTGTTGTAATGAAGCTATATTTATGTTGATAACTCAGTTGACTTGAGTTATTAAGAGTAAGATAGAAGTGTGTTAGTACTTTTGAGATAGTGGAATGTTAAATTGGGGGGAAAAATATGAAATTCTGTCAGAACAGTGTTATGGGCGACCGCCCAAATAGGGCATGAGATCGCCCAGACCATCTGTAAGATTTCTGGGCTTGAGGGTGGTGTTTTGGGCGACCGCACATCTGGTTGTGGGCGACCGCCCAAATTGCTGGAAAAGTTGAAATGTTCTAATTTAATAAGAGTTGTGATTCAATCTTTGTCTAGGACTTAGGTGATATCCTAGAATACCTAGCTGGTTGTTGTGGAACACTAAAGTTCTAGGTTTGGTCCGTTTGTGATCGAGTTTGGAATGATGTAACCGTTTAGGTTCATTTAGGTTGTGTTACATCTTTATGATGCCTTTGTGGGATTTCCTACTTTTAAATCCCTTGTGTAAGAAATGTGTTTAACGTACTTGGTTATGGAGCTCTTTTTGAGCAGTTTATCATCTTTATGATGTACCTAGTATGGTTACCTCTTGTGAAATCATACACCGATTGTGCAATAGTTAAAAATGGTCTAGCTGGTCTTACTTGGTTGAGTCGGGCAGTTATGAATATTATAATGGCACACGAGTCAAGTTCAGTATAATGTTTGTCACTGGAAACCCACGTTTTTCCCCTTCCTGATTGTGTGGTTGGGATGAGCTAGCTCCCTTATGTGAGTATTATAGGTACACTTTTAGGGTTATGACTTTGTGTCATTTTCCCACCGTTGTTACTATGGTTGTTTGGTTCTGGAACCCCTACTTCAGCTCTTTGATGCTGCTTGGTTGATACTGCTCAGATTATTATATCCTTTCGGAAGAACCTTGACTCAGTATCCTTTGTAAGGTGTTTATTTTAGTCTAATGTGTTGTATTCTGAGTTGGTCGTTATTTCTAACCGGTATGGGACGGTTGGCGATAGGGAGCCTCTCATTTTATGTGTTATGTGATTGCTTATCATGAATGCTCATTTAAAGTTATCAGGTATAACATGCCATGCAGTTGCATATTAGTAACTTACTGAGATTTATCTTACCCCGTTCCTTGTTTATTTGTTTTCCTTAGATAAGGGCAAGCTAGGGACTAGGACATGTTGAGCTTGGGGGAGGACGTTGAGTTGGTAAGCTATTTTGGGGAAGGAGATGATTTTGGGTTGCATTATGTTAATGTAACCTATGGGTAGTATACCCGAGACTTTGTTGTATGTCACTATTTTGGTACACTTTTAAGTGATTGTAAATTTTGTAAGTAAAGTGTGTGAGCCTTGAGGCTATGTATCTTTTGTTGTTTATGGGTTGTAAATGAAGTGTTAGAAGTGTTTTTAAAGTTTATCAAGTTTGGTATTAAAGAATATTTAAGAAAGGACATTTCGAAAATAAAATGTGAATTATGACGTCTTCCGTGTGTGTCCCGGTCGTGGGGGCCAAGTAGGACCCCGGGTCGGGGTGCAACAGTTGGTATCAGAGCTAGATTGTAGATAGTTTAGAATGATTATGTGACCTAGGAGGGTAGTTGTGTGTGGAGTGAGTAACGTTGAGTGTTTCATGCAGGTACTCAGTTAAAATGGTGAGAACTGATGATGATCCGGGTAATGTGAGGGATGAGACTTGGAATATGTTTCAAGGAATGTTTGAAGCAGCGATGAAAGATATAAATGATCAGAGACAGGGAGGAGAACAAGCACCTCCGAGGTATGGACTTGAACAATTTTTGAAAATGAAACCAACTGGTTATGATGGTGAAGCGGATGTGGCTAAGGTTGAAAGATGGATTGAATCAATGGAAAAGATCTTTGATGTTTTGAGATGTCTTGATGAAGATCGAGTGAGATTTTGTACTTATAAACTGACTGGAGCTGCAGAACATTGGTGGAAAGCATTGAAAACTAGTTGGGATGATACTCATGTACCTTATACTTGGGAAAATTTTCTGAAGAAATTCAAGGAGCATTTCATTCCTAGAGTGGATCAAGATAGAAAAGAGGTGGAATTTTTTAATCTGGAAAAAAATGCTATGTCTGTGGGTCAGTATGTGGCTATGTTTACTGAGCTATCCAGGTATTGTACTCATCTAGTTGCAACAGAAGAGAGGAAAGCAACGAGGTTTGTGAAGGGATTGAAGACTGTGATTCGAACTCAGTTAGTATCTCATAAACTTCAAGAGTTCGAAGATGCAGTGGATCGTGCCTATCAGGTGGAGCATGACATTGAGGAGCATAAGAGGAAAACTGAATTGTTGAATGTTGGAAGGCAAGGAAGACAACCACAACGTGGAGACAATCGTGGAGGACAGGGAATGCCAGTGGAGGACAGGGAATGCCATCACAATTTAGAGGACAACCAAAGGTGAAACCAAATGTGAGAAATCAAAGTAGTACTTCGGGGAATCAGAATAAGATGATATGTCCTTATTGTTAGAAGGCAGGGCATACGGAAGAAAGATGTTGAAAGAAGCAAGGGAAGTGTGTGAATTGTGGGCAGTTTGGGCATTATCAGAGAGAGTGTCATAAACCAAAAAGTCAACCATCTGGGAGTGGCACCGGGACTTCACAGGGTCAAAAAAGGGATGCTTCTGGGAGGCCTAAAGTTCAAGGCCGTGTCTTTGCCATCAATCAGCAACAGGCTTCGGATGCCTCAACAGTCATTGGAGGTATTATTTCTATAGCGAGTTTGAGAGCACGTGCACTTATAGACCCTGGCTCATCACATTCATATGTTTCTGTGCATTTTGCATCTTGATTGCATTCTTCTTCTGAGTCTTTGCCTTATGTACTAGAAGTGTCGACTTCTATGGGAGAATGTTTGATTACTGATAAGGTGTTACGTGCTTGTGATGTGCTTATATGTGATCATGTGTTACATGCTGATTTAGTAGTGTTACCACTATAAGACTTTGATGTTATTTTGGGCATGGATTGGTTAACCAAGTATCATGCTTCAGTTGATTGTCATAAGAAAGTTGTTACATTTTCTGTCCCTAATATGCCTGAGTTTATTTTTGAGGCCGTTTCTTCGGGTAGGGATATACGTGTTATTTCTTATGTGAAAGCTAGAAAGTTATTGCGTCATGGTTGTGTTGGGTATTTGGCTAGTGTTTTGGATACTACGAAAGAGTTCCCTGGGTTAGAGGATGTGCATGTGATTAAAGAGTTCCCTGATGTGTTTCCTACAGAGTATGCTATGCCTCCCGATAGGGAAATCGAGTTTTGTATTGATTTGCTTCCAGGTACAGCTCCAATTTCTGAGACACCGTATAGAATGGCTCCAGCTGAGTTAAAAGAATTGAAAGTTCAGTTACAAGAATTGCTCGATAGGGGATTCATTCGACCCAGTGTTTCACCGTGGAGAGCTCCAGTGTTGTTTTTTAAAAAGAAGGATGGATCTTTGAGATTGTGTATCGACTATTGGAAGCTGAATCAGGTAACTGTGAAGAATAAATATCCTTTGCCTCATATTGATGATTTGTTTGATCAACTGCAAGGTTCAACAGTTTTTTCGAAACTTGACTTGAGGAGTGGTTACCACCAGTTGAAGGTTCTTTCTGAAGATATTCCCAAGACTGCCATTCGTAGCAGGTATGGCGATTTTGAGTTTCTTGTCATGCCGTTTTGGTTAACAAATGCACCAGCAGTCTTTATGGACATGATGAACTGGATTTTCAAGCCTTATCTTGACACTTTCATGGTGGTATTCATTGATGATATTCTGGTGTATTCTAAATCTCAGGAGGAACATGAACAACATTTGCGAATGGTTTTGTCTGTGTTTCGGGAGAAACAGTTATTTGCAAAGTTTAGCAAGTGTGCGTTTTGGCTTGATGAAGTTTCTTTTCTGGGGCATGTTGTTTCGAATAAAGGGATATCTGTTGATCCTTCTAAAATTGAAGCCATTGTTAATTGGAAGAGGCTGGGAATAGTAACTGAGATTCGAAGTTTCTTGGGTTTAGCGGGGTATGATCGAAGATTCATTGAGGGATTTTCAAGAATTGCTACACCGTTGACCCAGTTGACTCGGAAAATGTACCGTGTGTGTGGAATGAAAAATGTCAAGTCAGTTTTGAAGAATTAAAGAAGAGGTTGACCACTGCTCCTATTCTCGCATTGCCTAAAGGGAATGATGATTTAGTTATTTACAGTTATGCTTCAAAGGAAGGTTTGGGGTGTGTCTTGATGCAAAATGGGAAGGTAATTGCTTATTCCTCGATGAAGTTAACTCCTAGTGAACAGAATTATCCGACTCATGACATGGAACTTGCTGCAATTGTTTTTGCGTTGCATAAATGGAAGCATTATCTTTATGGATCAAAGTTTGAAATTTTCACAGATCACCAGAGTTTGAAATATCTTTTTTCTAAGAAGGAATTGAACAATAGACAGGGTAGATGGATGGATCTTCTGAAGGATTATGATTGTACCATTTCTTATCATCCGGGCAAGGCAAATGTGGTTGCAGATGCTATTAGCAGGAGGTCATATGTAGCTTCATTAATGGTTCGAGAATGGAAGATGTTAGAGGATGCAAGAGATTGGTGTCCCTATGAATCGAAGCATGGAGCTATATTTGCGAATATTAAAGTATTGACAACTTTGATTCAACAAATAAAGGATGCTCAGATGGATGATCCCGAGTTAATAAAGATTGTGGATAAAGTCAACGATAAAAATTTTGAAGACTTTTCTCTCATTTCTGAAGGAGTATTAAGTTTTAGAGGTTGATTGTGTGTACCTAACATTGATGGGATCAAATGCCAATTTCTTGATGAGGGCCACAAGTCTAGATATACCATTCATCCCGGGAGTACAAAGATGTATCAGAATTTGAAGCAACATTTTTGGTGGAATAACATGAAGCGGGAAATAGCGGAGTATGTGTCAAAGTGTATGACTTGTCAACAAGTTAAAGCCGAACATCAGAGACTCGCAGGTTTACTTCAGCCTTTAGGGATACCGAAGTGGAAATGTGAGCATGTAACGATGGATTTTGTAACTGGATTGCCTCGTACTCGTAGAAAGTTTGATGCAGTTTGGGTAATTATGGATATATTGACAAAGTCCGCTCATTTTTTACCTATTGATATTGGCTATTCGATGGAGAAGCTTACAACTTTGTATATTCATGAGATTGTGAGATTACATGGAGTTCCAGTTAGTATTGTGTCAGATCGTGATCCCAGGTTTACTTCCCGATTTTGGCAGGCATTTCAAAAGGCATTGGGTACAAATTTGAGATTTAGTACGGAGTTTCATCCTCAAACTGACGGCCAATCTGAAAGAACGATTCGGATTCTTGAAGATATGTTACGGGCTTGTTCAGTTGACTTCTCAGATTCTTGGGATACTCATTTACCGCTTGCTGAGTTTGCTTATAATAACAGTTATCAGTCGAGTATTGAGATGGCTCCTTATGAAGATTTGTATGGAAGGAAGTGTAGGTCTCCTATTTATTGGGATGAAGTTGGGGAAGCCAAGCTTTGGGGTATTGATATGGTTCATGATTCAGTTAAAAAGGTCAAGCTTATTCGAGATCGATTGGAGACTGCTGAGAGTAGGCAAAAGAGTTATTCCGATTACAGGAGGCGAGATCTTGAGTTCCAGTCGGGTGACTTGGTGTTTTTGAGAGTCTCTCCAAAGGTGGGAATTAAAAGGTATGGTAAGAAGGGTAAACTAGCTCCAAGGTATATCGGGCCTTTTAAGATTTTGGAAAGAGTTGGGAATCATGCTTATCATCTTGCGTTGCCACCTTCTCTGGGCAAAATGCATAGTGTGTTTCATGTTTCAGTGCTTCGTAAGTATGTGTATGACCCATCTCATGTGTTGTCTGAAGTACCAAAAGAGATTGAGCCAAATATGTCTTACGAGGAGCAACCAATTCGGGTGATCGATACCAAAGTCCAAGAGTTGAGAAACAAGAGTATTCCCTTTGTTAGAGTGGTATGGAAGAATCATGACGTGGAAGAGTCAACTTGGGAACTTTGGGAAGAGATTGAGCGGAAGTATCCGTGGTTATTTGACAATCTTGGTAAGTATCTTTAAAATTCGGGTCGAATTTTTTTTTAAGGGGGAGTGACTATAACGACCCCAAAAACCCGACACTATTTTTAAAAATAAATTGAGCTTGTGTGTGTATTTTGTGTTGCATATTATTACTTGTTTAGCATTATTTGCTTGACTATTGTGTTAGTTTAATTAGTTAGATTAATGAGTTAAAGTAGTAGATTGAGCAAGTTGAAACTTTAGGGGTTTTTGTGTCCAAGGTTTAATTAGAGGGACCTTAGTGGAAAATGGTAAAGATTAAAACCATTCTTATCCCATCTCTCTCACTCTCTGCGTTTCTTTCACACACACATATCAACTTTCCCAAATTTCCTTTCCTAGGTTGAAGAAGAAGAAGGTAAGCTTTTTCTTAAATTGATTTCCTTTCTTTCAATTAATCTTCCATTTTAAAATCTAATTACACCAAAATGTTCAGGGTGTTGAGGAGATCATTTCTACCCGATTAGAAAATAATTTCATCGATACTTTCTCCGGAGTATGTAAGTTACTATTCCCCCATTTATTATTAAAATTTTCATATACATATTATATGGTACTTTGTGTGGTGAATGTTGCTTTGTGATATATTTTGGGAGAAAGTTGTTCTTGGTGTTGTAATGAAGCGATATTTATGTTGATAACTCAGTTGAGTTGAGTTATTAAGAGTAAGATAGAAGTATGTTTGTACTTTTAAGACGGTGGAATGTTAAATTGGGGGAAAAAGTACGAAATTCTTTCAGAACAGTGTTCTGGGAGACCACCCAAATAGGGCATGCGATCGCCCAGACCATCTGTAAGATTTCTAGGCTTGAGGGTGGTGTTTTGGGCGACCGCACATCTGGTTGTGGGCGACCGTCCAAATTGCTGGAAAAGTTGAAATGTTCTAATTTAATAAGAGTTGTGATTCAATCTTGGTCTAGGTCTTAGGTGATATCCTAGGGTACCTAGATGGTTGTTGTGGAACACTAAAGTTGTAGGTTTGGTCCGTATGTGATTGAGTTTGGAATGATGTAACCATTTAGGTTCATTTTGGTTGTGTTACATCTTTATGATGCCTTTGTGGGATTTCCTACTTTGAAATCCCTTGTGTAAGAAATGTGTTTAACGTACTTGGTTGTGGAGCTCTTTTTGGGCAGTTTATCATCTTTATGATGTACTTAGTATGGTTTCCTCTTATGGAATCATACACCGATTATGCAATAGTTAAAAATGGTCCAGCTGGTCTTACTTGGTTGAGTCGGGCAGTGATGAATATTATAATGGCACACGAGTCAAGTTCAGTATAATGTTTGTCACTGGCAACCCACGTTTTTCCCCTTCCTGATTGTGTGGTTGGGATGAGCTAGCTCCCTTGTATGAGTATTATAGCTACACTTTTAGGGTTATGACTTTGTGTCATTTTCCCACCGTTGTTATTATGGTTTTTTGGTTCCGAAACCCCTTCTTCAGCTCTTTGATGTTTCTTGGTTGATATTGCTCAGATTATTATATCCTTTCGGAAGAACCTTGACTCAGTATCCTTTGTAAGGTGTTTATTTCAGTCTAATGTGCTGTATGATGAGTTGGTCGTTATTTCCAACCGGTATGGGACGGTTGGCGATAGGGATCCTCTTATGTTATGTGTTATGTGATTGCTTATCATGAATGCTCATTTAAAGTTATCAGGTATAACATGCCATGTAGTTGCATATTAGTAACTTACTGAGATTTATCTCACCCCTTTCCTTGTTTATTTGTTTTCCTTAGATAAGGGCGAGCCAGGGACTAGGACACGTTGAGATTGGAGGAGGACGTCGAGTTGGTAAGCTATTTTGGGGAAGGAGATGATTTTGGGTTGCATTATGTAAATGTAACCTATGGGTAGTATACCCGAGACTTTGTTGTATGTCACTATTTTGGTACACTTTTAAGTGATTATAAATTTTGTAAGTAAAGTGTGTGAGCCTTGAGGCTATGTATCTTGTGTTGTTTATGGGTTGTAAATGAAGTGTTAGAAGGGTTTTTAAAGTTTATCAAGTTTGGTATTAAAGAATATTTAAGAAAGGACATTTCAAAAATAAAATGTGAATTATGACATTCTCTGTGCGTGTGCCGGTCGTGGGGGCCAAGTAGGACCCCGGGTCGGGGCGCGACAATTGTCATAAGAGAGATTGTCCTTGCAATGTACATTTGTGGGCTCATGTGAAAGAAGGCCCGTCCGAGAATAAGCTCGTGATTGATATGTCATCAAAAAGTCAAAAAAGGGATGATAGGTTGCACGAATGGTCTTCAATGCACTAATTGGTTTGGATCACAAATGGAAACAACGTGTGACTCAGTTTTCGAGCTTCTTCAAGCATGTGCCCTTAAAGTATGTCAAAAGGTTTCCCAAGAAATGGAGTAGCTCTTGCCATGTCCTCTTATGTTTATTCCCACGCACGAGGACGAGTCTCTTTCTTTGCTCGAAAAATGATGACGCCCTAGGGGCTACGCTCAATCGATGATGGCACTATGGGGGTACGCTCAAGAAAGATGTATGAGACTATCCTCAAAGTCTCTCAAAAGGAATGTCGAAAATCCTTCTTGTCATATGTGCTCGTGCCTGTTCCCCCAATCAAGGATAGGCCATTCATGCTATACTTACAATCGATGATGGCACTATGGGGGCTAGACTCGAGTTTGAAAGGCTCCCTCAGCAAAAATGCAATTCACTTCACCTCCCCCAACGATGGCCCTAGCAAAGTCATGTGCAACATTTGAAGCTTCCTCTATCAATTTGGCACCGAAAGTCTTTTTAAGGGGCTTTGACAATCTGTTGGGCAATGATACTTGAGCAATGCAGTGTGGGGAGTGGTCCAAGATTAAAGGGTTTCTTAGTACTTCACGTCAAAGGTCTTTTGATTTGAAAGGAGGGCTCTGATGTTATGAATGAATTTGATGATTCTTGTTATGTTGTGACTTACGACGAAATTATGAAGGAAGTCTTAGAGAAAAGGAAAAAGATTCAATATGCTAAACTCACTTAAACGGGTTATAGCGGGTACCATACCCAATGTTTCTGCAATTCAGCACCCCTTCTCTAAGATCAAAAGCACAAGCTGCATCCGCACGAGCTGCATCCGAAGATCCGTTATTTGTTCAACCCAAGAAGACTCAATCAAACATACCCATTTGGGACCTTATCATGCCAAGACATTATCATCAGCAACCTCAATGACACCTCAATCTTTCTCAAGACATTTTCCGAAGACCTTGCTACACTTTTTGACATGGACCTTCCACCATTTTGGTCCGGCCACAATAACGCCATTCATCTCCAAGAAAGAGTAAGAGGGGGATCACTATCAAGAGTTCTACCAAATGGTGCATCTACTCTCAATATAATGCCAAGCCGATTCGAAGATGTTTATGGGGCTTTACATCGAAAGGTCTTCACATTCCACCATCTTGAAGCTTGCAAACGACAAGTACATGATATTTGGGGCTTGCTCACGTCAAAAAGAGATTTATTTGAATGGGTCAAGAGCTGATTTATCTTGGGGCTATGCAAGTCACTCAAATTTTGGAATCAAAGGTGTTCTAGGGGCTTTACAATCAACAACCCCTTGGTATCTCAGCATTGAAAGTCTTTTGAGGCCCCATAATCGACAAATCTCTAGGGGCTAGACATTATGCTTCGTTAGGCACAACAGCGACAACATAATTCAAGTGAGGCAATCCGAACTTCGACCGAACATGACTTGATCATGGGTTGGCTTTACAAACACACAATTGTTAAAATGGTTCACCCACGAACCAAAAAAAATGTTTTCCTTTTCTTGTAAATAAACATTCTTTGTCTCCTTACTTGTGTAAAAAGTATGTGTTTTATTTTGCTTTGCTCTAAGTTTCTTCCCCAGCATCCTCCACCGTCCTTGAACTACGCTGGTCTGATTCCTTTCAAAGGATACGTAGGCACCTGTTTGCATCAGAGAAGATCCTCGCTCGCCTTTTTGATTTGAGAGTCGCCACCATGTTGTTGAACGGAACACGAACCATGAGATTCTTGAGTTTGGGGATTAAGTTATGGATTGGGAAGGTTAAGGAGCACCCAATCCACCCAATCTAGGTTTGGACTTGCTTTAGGTGTTTTTAATCAAGTAAAGAATTTAAACAATTTAAACAAATAAAGACAATAATTAATGTCTTAATTATTGGAATGTCGGATCATGTGCTTTGAGACCATCTCCATGGATTGGAGAGGCTCTAGGCTGATCCTTTTGATGAGATTACACTACTCTAAAACAAAGAAGGAGATGAGAAGTAGAGATTAAAAGCGTAGTAGTTTACCTAAGCGTTCTTCAAGAATCCAATTGATGGCCTTGACTAAGGCTTTGATGATCCAAGAGTTTTATGATGATTTTGGCTTAAAAATATGAGTTTTTTATGGTGTTTTGGTGTGAAGGAGGAGTAAAAACAGGATTCTTTGGAGAGAGTCTGATTTTCAAAGTCCTTCACCCCTTTTGTGGTTAAAAGACTCTATTTCTATATGTATTGGTTGTCTTAGAGACCAAGTTTAGGAGTCTTAAGTTTTGTAGGAAATAGAGTCCTTATTTGGAGATGTTTAAAGGAGGTAGGAAATCAGTAGGAAACATCTAGGAAGTCTCCTAATTAGATGTTTCCTGGATTAGGAGAGTGATGGCCAAGAAAGAGATCGAAACAGAGAAGGAAAGTGAATCAGACTCGCAGACAGAGGAGATATCTTGTACAAGATATTGGATATCTCGTACGAGGTATCTAGTGTTATAATTACTGTTTTGTCCTTGTTAATAGTTTCTTTGTTCAGTTTTAGCCCCTAACTAACGGAGTCAGTCAGAAACATAACGAAACATGTTAAAACTAATGAGTTTTCATCAAAACAAAAAGGCGAGACACAAGACTAGTGTAATCATAAATGTGAGTTCAAAATGGGGTATCTACAGAGCCCCTCGGCGATGATACTTATGGAAGAGGTAACGTCGTCGATAGAAAAGACACCATTTAGAACTTTGGGTATGGTCGTTCTATATAGCTGCCTACGTATTCCTTGGAAGGAAATCATACCAAACGTAGTTCGACTCCAAAAATATGCGAAAACGGTCGTTTGAGGTATTTTGAAAATCGTTTTGGAAAGTAATGCTGCAGTAAGTAAAGTTTAGAGTTTAGAGAGTAACCCATACTGAGGAATCAGTGTCCTTGACCAAATTCTGAATATACCCTTTGTTATTGATGGAGTGTCGCGGTCGACGGTGCCCAATCAGGACTTACTTGCTCGCCAATATAGGACTTGATTGGTTGCCAATGTAAGACTTAATTGCTTTGCCAATGTAGGACTTGATTGGTTGCCAATGTAGGACTTGATTGCTTTGCCAATATAGGACTTGATTGGTTGCCAGTTTAGGACTTAATTGGTGCCAGTGTAGGACTTCGTTGGTGCCAGTGTAGGACTTGATTGGTTACCAATGTAGGGCTTCATTAGTTATATGCTTGTATTGAAGTTGTTAGGGAATATCCTCGATCAATCAGTTCATGGAGCTGATTGAAAGTACTGGATATTATCCTCGATCAATGGCTGAAGCTGATTGAAAGTACTGGATCCCTAGATGTCCTCGATCAATGGCTGGAGCTGTTTGAAAGTACTAAACATGTCCTCGATCAATGCAACATTGAAAGTAATAGAGGATTTGATGTAGATTTCTGAATATCCTCGATCAATCAGTTCATGGAGCTGATTGAAAGTACTGGACATTATCCTCGATCAATGGCTGAAGCTGATTGAAAGTACTGGATACAGAATCTCTTGATTTGATGTAGATTTGTAGACTTCTGAATATCCTCGATCAATCAGTTCATAGAGCTGATTGAAAGTACTGGACATTATCCTCGATCAATGCTCATACATTGAAAGTACTAGATGCAGAATCTCTTGATTTGATGTAGATTTGTAGAATATCGTATATCAATAGACGAAGCTGATTGAAAGTACTGGATGAAATGTTGATGCCGGTTCTGGATTTTGCTGAAGTTGATGTTGAGTGTTTAGAATATCCTCGATCAATTGTGCGATCCCATTAAAGTACTGGACATTATCCTCGATCAATGCTCCTTGCATTGAAAGTACTGGATGCTGAATTTTTATGACTGAATTCTCTGTCTTTAAGTGATCTCGTGCGAGATATGTTGTAGGAGCCATTTTTGCGGGCTTTTAGCGCGCTTTGCCATTTCTGTTTTGTCTTGTAGATGTGATTTTTCTGAACTCTGTGGGGTTCATCTGATCGTTGTTGAATTTATTTATTTTTTAGTATGGATTGGTTTTTGTGTACCTGTTATACGACAAGTAGAACCTATTCTAGCAAGAAATTTAGCTTTGATTGTAGTTTGTAATTCGACTCATTGGTGGTGCACACGACAAATTTATGTGCATGCGTGGTCGGCCAACCTTGGTGTAAGTAGTGTGAATAGCATGGATTCATGATGGGATGTTTATTAGTGATGAATTGTATGTGTTGATTTGTGTGTGTAGGGACTTGTGTTTGACAAGTTGGGACCTAATCAGGTTATCCGCAGATATGATGTGCTATGGAGTTTCTTTGATGGTTGTCTCGTGTGAGACTCGTTTGTCTTGGGCAAGATGATCCATCCAGATCGTTCCTTTAGTCATGTCAAGGGAGACAACTATTTGTCCGATAACCAATTATATTGATCAATGTGCAAGCTCTAAGTAGGCCGAGCGTACTTTGTTGACAATTCTAGAGTTCCATTTCTGAAAATCTCCGGTGAAGGTGATGAGAGACTTGTTCTATTCCCCCAAGTTTATCTCATGCGTGGTCTAAGTCAAGCCCCAAGAATCTTGTATGTTGTAGATGACTTCATGAACAGGCTTATAAGGCTGTTTTGGCTTGAATAGGAATGCTCTCCCGCTTGTTGAATTTGAAGGAGGTTGAAGAAGACGAGGAATGGTCTCCCTTTCTGTCTGATGTATGATTTGATTTTTTTTTTTTTGTGACGCACCCTGTTTTTTGCCTAGACCGCCCTTTCAGGTTTTCAATCTAGCGGGCATCTCTTTTTTGTCTTTTTTTTAAAGAGTATGAACTCGAAGATGACTCAGAGAGAGAGGAGAGTGTTTTGTCTCTTATTTGGGGAGAGACATGCATGATTTTTAGGTTTGAATGTGTTAGGAATTTTAGCTATCGACTTGGATTTTGGGAAGTTGTTCCAAGCATCGACTCGGTTGGAGATACCACACCATGTAGTGAGAGTAGGAGGCAAAGAGGATAGCCCCTAGTGTGGACTTACTTTTGACAAGTTCGTATATCTTGAATAGGAATTGGAAGGGGACGGAAAGAATAGAAAGCCCCTATCCTTCATGCTTGGATTTCAAAGAGAAGTGTATGAGAGGAAGCCCCTAGACTCAACAAAGAGCGCTACATGGCTCAAATACTAGAAAAGTTGTTCTACCTAATGGACCTTAGTATTTATGTTTGATGCCTTGAGTGCTTTTTATTTATTTTGCAAGAGAATCGTTTAGAATATCTTACACGAGTTTCGAGAAGAAGGCCAATCACTAGTATGACAAAGGGGTACACGCCTTTCTTGATGTGGAGGAATCTCCTTGTCTTCATTTGTTTGGATGCTTGAGTGAATCTTTGTTGTAGGAGGAGATGATTTTGAGGAATCCTCCTTTTCTTCATTTGGATTTTCGAAGGAGATGCATTTGAGGAGTCTCCCTTGTTGTGATTGTTGAATTTTCTTCTTTGTTGTAGAGTGGAGATGTCGAAGGTTCCTTTTCGCCTTGTTGGAGTTCTTACTTAGTTGTGGGGCGAAAGAAGCTTGAGATTTTTTTTTTACTCTCTAAGCTTGAGTTGTGGAGCCCCATTCTCGCTTGTGAATGATGTTGATACTAGTGCCTTCGACTTCTTTCATCGTGGTCCTTTGACTTTCAGTAGGAGCGTTATCATGTGTAGCCCCTAGGCATTCTAATGATATCCTTCATTATCAAACTCGTTTAGACATAACTATCATATTTTGTAAAGTTTTATGTTAGTGATTATTTTGTTTGTGAGTCCATTTATGAATTTTAGATATAATCATGAGGTAGAACAACCTTAGAGTAGTGTATAGAAAGTAAGAATGACTTTTATTAATAATAAAATTCAAAACAGACTCGATAGTTTAGTTGACACAGACTAGAGAAGGAGGGAGATGGACTAGAATGAAAGAACGACTCTTCGAGTACATACTATGATTTAAACCTATTCTATTTCTAAGGAGAAAGGGAGAGGATAGTTGTATCCCCAAAGTGGTAAGTCTTGAATTCTTCTTGAGGCTTTGTCTTCTTCATGCTTAGAGAGAGTTGTTAGGAAGCGGGTTGTTGAGGACATTTGGCGCTTCAAGTTCCTTGTTGTCAATGAGATCTTGGATCACATCCTTAAAATGGTGACAAGAGTTGGTGTCATAGCCGGTGGCTTTGTGGTACTTGCAGAAGAGCTGATGAGCATGATGACAAGGGAGTTCCCTTGGTGTAGTAGGAGGATTTCTTGGTGTGATCTTTCCGGCTTCCACTAGTATGTCAAAGAGTTCTCCTTGGGTGATGTCTACTAGCTTGTCATAGTGTCTTTCCTTCTTATCTCTTTTGGGAGGGGGAATAGCGGAGTAGTTGCATTTTCCTTGGTTGTTGAAAGCTATAGCATTGACGAAGGCTTCTTTGTTGGATTCACCTTTGTGTTCGTAGCGATAACTACTACTCTTTATTTTAGACTTGAGGAGGTCATCAATCCTTATTCCGGATTCGTGGAGCACAATGAAGCTAGGAAAGTAATTACCGATAAGCTTGTCTTGAAATTCCTCACGGAGACATTGGAGGAAGATGTGGATTTGTTCTTTAAGACTAGGTTTTTCAACAATTTTTGTGAGCTTGAGCCTCCACCTTCTAGAAAATTCGGCAAAAGACCCATTGGGGTATTGCTTAGTTTGTTCAAGATCCCTCCTAGTAGGGCGGTATATAGAGTTGTCTTCAAACTGCTTTTGGAACACTCGACATGCTTCTGACCAATCAAGCCTAGTGGAAATCGGAAGTGACATGTACCAATCTCTTGCAGCGCCCGCCAAGGTTTGAGGAAAAGATTGGGCTAAAATGTTGTCATCAACACCATTGGTAACATGGCCCAAGTATAGACTCCACCTTCTAGTAAATTTGGCAAAAGACCCATTGGGGTATTGCTTAGTTTGTTCAAGATCCCTCCTAGTAGGGCGGTATGTAGAGTTGTCTTCAAACTGCTTTTGGAACACTCGACATGCTTCTGACCAATCAAGCCTAGTGGATATCGGAAGTGACATGTACCAATCTATTGCAGCGCCCTCCAAGGTTTGAGGAAAAGATTGGGCTAAAATGTTGTCATCAACACCCATTGGTAACATGGCCTAAGTATAGACTCCACCTTCTAGCAAATTCGGCAAAAGACCCATTGGGGTATTGCTTAGTTTGTTCAAGATCCCTCCTAGTAGGGCGGTATGTAGAGTTGTCTTCAAACCGCTTTTGGAACACTCGACATGATTCTGACCAATCAAGCCTAGTGGATATCGGAAGTGACATGTACCAATCTCTTGCAGCGCCTTCCAAGGTTTGAGGAAAAGATTGGGCTAAAATGTTTTCATCAACACCCATTGGTAACATGGCCCAAGTATAGGTTTCAACATGAGATCGGGGACAAGTGGTGCCATTGAACTTTGCCACATCGAGAGTCTTATACTTACATGGAAGCTTGGTGATGGATTGTCTGAGAGAATCTGGATCAAAAGGAGTGAACGATCCCTTTGGAGTATCAAGTGAGGCAAGTTTCTTTTTAAGGTAATTCATGGTCACAGGAGCATCAACCTTTTTGGTTTCACCATTACTTTCTTTCTTGGACTTGGTAGTCTTAGAGACATGTTCCTGGTTATCAGAATAGGAAGAAGAAGAAGAAGAAGAGTCGGACTCGTAGTGCTTCTTTTTAGACCTTTTATCTTTCTTTCTAGAGGATGCCTCGTCTTCGGAGGAGGCAGGGGATTCATAATCCTTCTTCTTTTGTTTCTTAGCTTTCTTGACTTTCAATGCATGGAGCTCGGCAACTAAGGCGTCTATGTGAGCTTGCTTCTCATCTAGTTGCTTGGCGGCTTTCAAGATTTCAGCTTTGGCCTAATTGAGATTATCAGTATTGGTGTCGTTGCTTCCAGTCATGGTGTCGGGTGAGTTTGGAACGATCTAGTTGCGATTCAGATGGACCTAACGGTATAGAGATTGCGTTAAACCCAGATTAAGGTCCCAACAAGTCGGCTTTATGAGGTGTATAGGCTTAGGAGTGAGTGTAGGTTGACCAAACAAGCATAGCACAGAAACTAACATGGACAAAAGAAGATGTCTCGTACGAGGTATCCAGCACAGATTATAGATTTTAGATTTTAATCCTAATTTTGGTCGGACGGAACTTAATCCGTTTTTTTTTTGGGGGGGGGTCTATCTAATATCCTAGAATAGTGGATTCTGTTACCCTAGAATATGAGCCCCTTGTTTTTCACCTGTATTGCACTCTCCCAAACGGACAATTTGGGTAAAGGTCCCATATTCTCATCGGAATCCACCATTCAATTTAGCCAAACCTAAGCGATTCCGTAATTGTTTTGCAATTTGTTAAACAACGTCATTTATGCAATCAAACCTTATGAATTCTAGTAAAGGACAACCGAAAGGGACTTTGTTTGACGGGGGAATTATGAAGGCAAAAGAGACTAGACTCGAATCCTCGTAGAAAATTTCTCAGTTTTGCCAACACAACTCCTTTGTCCAACAATTTTTACCGAAGGGACATTCGTCAAGAATTCATGAAGGGAGGATTATAGATTGTATGAAAAGCGTTATCTTGGGCAAAGATTAAAACAATTACTAGGAATCAAACCGACCGGTCACAAGGAGTGTCCTATTGACTATTATGTATGCATGAGGTTGATGCAGGGCTTACGGCTAAGGCTCCCCATAAACACAGTCAAAGAGCGTGTCACGGAGTGGGTACACCATCTTTGGAGAGACCGTTGAGTGGGGTGCTGACCGACATCCGTCGACGTGTGTGAGAGTCAAGTTCTAGATGTCAAGGTGAAAATAGAGAGTTTTTTTTTTGAAGTTTTTTTTTAAAGCAAGTAAAAGATTAACCGGACCAAAGTGGTTGCCTACGTTTCCCTCAATCTTCAGAAAAAAAAAAGACTCAGGTCAACGTAGTTCGAGTTTGCAAAATGTTTTTGAGAAGAGAAGGAGCACATAAGCATGTGGGTGCACATAGAGGAGAGGGATAGAAATACTCACAATGCTTGCGTTACCCATTAATAGGTGAAAAATAAACTACGGAATGAGTAAAGTAGTCATCCCTAATTCATTCATTTTTTCCATACTTTGCTGCGAAATATTTTAGCGCAAAAACAATACTCCCTCCGTCCCAAAACAGCTTGCCCTTATTTCCTTTTTGGGTGTCCCATTGGTAAGTCTCATTTCCTAAAATGGTAAGTTTTTATTATTATTTTATTCAATTAATCCACAAACTTAACATTAAACATCCTAATTAAATCAAATTGACTCTCTAATCCATTTCACTTAAAAACCCAAAATCCCACCCCACTAACCCATTTAATCCCTCTTTCTTGGCCACAAGAATTTACTCCTCATAAAATCTAGAGAGAGGTTGGCTTCTCTCTCTAGAAACCACTTCTCTCCACCACTGCTCTCCACCACCACCTTCATCCTCCGCCCACCGCCTCTGCCACTGCCGCTGCATTTGTCTCTTCTTCTTCTTCTTCTTCTTCTTCTTCTTCTTCTTCTTCTTCTTCTTCTTCTTCTTCTTCTTCCCCATTTCATTATTTTCATAACTTCACTAACTCTCGCGCCACTGCCATTGTCGCTCCAGACAACACGCTGCCGCCCACCACCTAGGACCTCCGCTATTTTCATCGCTACAGGTTGGCTCTCTCCGCCTTTTCCCTCTCTTTTTATTGTGTTTGTTTTTTTGAAAGTCTGTATTTTGGTTTAGATCTGAAATTAGAATTTATTCTTCCCATTTCTCTCTTCCCTCGTCTTCAATGTGTTTTAGTGCTTGTGTGTGTGTTTTTCTGTGTGCGTGTTTGTCCAGATCTTTGTGTGTGTGTTTTGTTTTTTTCAAATCGCAACCCAGATCTGACTTCACAAACACAGATCTGAAATATTTTTTTTTGTGTTGTGCGCATCTGTTGAAACAGATCTGGATGATTTATGTGGGTGAGTGGTGGGTCTAAGGTTGATGCTTTATTTCCTTACACTTTGTAAAAAGGTAGAGAATGGTGGTGGCTGGTGCTACGAATGTGGTCGGTGGTGGTGATGGTGGTGGTCGGCGGTGGTGATGGTGGTGGCCAGCGGTGGTGATGGTGGTGGCCGACGGTGGTGGTCGGCGGTGGCAAGAGGTGGTGGGCGGTAGTGGGGGTGGTTGTGTAATAGTTGTGGAAAAATTATTTGTGTATTTGTTCTGAATTAATAATTAAAAGTTAAGTAAAAAACTATCCTCTAATTATCTTTAAACCTACCTCACTTAACAATATTTTTGAATAAATATACTACTTCCTTAATTCCCGTGCAATCCCAAAATGGTGCAAGCTGTTTTGGGACGGAGGGAGTACATGTATATGACAAAAATTATTTATTGCACATATAGGGACGGAGTAAATACAAGCAAAGAAAGTACCTTTTTTTTATTTTCTGTTTCCTGTTTTTTTTAAGTCCAAGGGCTGGTCTGTAATTATCTATAACTCAAGGGCTATTCTGTAGTTCTGAAGTGTTGGGAGCAATCTGTAATTTTTTTAACTAGCCCCAGTTTGTTAAATTAACATGCTGTTTGGCGGCTCTTGAAGGAATGTCTCGTACGAGACATTAGATGTCTCGTAAGAGACATCTCTTCCGGAGCCCAAATTTCATAACAGAACAGATTCAGAATAGAACAGAACAAATACGAAAAATTCAGAAAAGAGGCTGAACAAAGCAGATTTTTACAGAAAAATTAAAAGATTAAAAACACCTAATTTGTACGCAAGTCTAACCCACTTAATTAACGTCCCCAGCAGAGTCGCCACTATTTACATCAGATCCTCGCTCACCTTTTTGATTTGAGAGTCACTACCATGTTGTTGAACGGAACACGGACCGTGAGATTCTTGAGTTCGGGGGTTAAGTTATGAATTGGGAAAGTAAAAGAGCACCCAATCCACCCAATCTATGATTGGTCTTGCTTAGGTGTTTTTAATCAAATAAAGAATTTAAACAATTAAAATAAATAAAGCCAATAATTAATTTCTTAATTATTGGAATGTCGGATCATGTGCTTCGAGACCATCTCCATGGATTGGAGAGGCTCTAGGCTGATCCTTTTTATGGGATTACACTACTCTAAAACAAACAAGGAGATGAGAAGTAGAGATTAAAAGCGTAGTAGTTTACCTAAGCGTTCTTCAAGAATCCAATTGATGGCCTTGACTAAGGCCTTGATGATCCAAGAGTTTTATGATGATTTTGGCTTGAAAATATGAGTTTTTGATGGTGTTTTGGTGTGAGGGAGGAGTAAAAACAGGATTCTTTGGAGAGAGGCTGATTCCAAAGTCCTTCACCCCTTTTGTGGTTAAAATACTCTATTTCTATATGTATTGGATGTCTTAGAGACCAAGTTTAGGAGTCTTAAGTTTAGTAGGAAATAGAGTCCTTATTTGGAGAGGTTTAAAAGAGGTAGGAAATCAGTTGGAAACATCTAGGAAGTCTCCTAATTAGATCTTTCCTGGATTAGGAGAGTGTTGGCCAAGAAAGAGATCGAAATGGAGAAGGAAAGTGAATCAGACTCGCAGACAGAGGAGATATCTCGTATGAGATTTTGGATATCTCATACGAGGTATCCAGTGTTGTAATTACTATTTTTTCCTTGTCAATAGTTTCTTTGTTCAGTTTTAGCCCCTAACTAACGGAGTCAGTCAGAAACTTAACAATCAAAACTAACGAGTTTTCATCAAAACATAAAAGCGAGACACAAGAGTAGTGTAATCATAAACGTGAGTTCAAAATGGTGTGCAGCCTTTGGCACGACCAACCCATCATCCAGAAGTGATCATGCCTCCATAAAAAACAAAAGAAATTCATCATCATCATCAAGACAGCAAACATTCACCATCAAGGCATCCTCCGCAACATAAGAAATCCAGCTCCAATCAAGCAGCAATGGTAAGTGAAGGTATGAACATCATTCATTAACGCTTTCTTCGAATCACATCACACACAAAAGCAATTTCTCAATTCTTGCAAAATCTCTCTCTCAAGCAATCTCTGCTTTTCAAATCACAGCGCACCACAAGCATAATTTCACACTTCACACATTTTATCGCACAAGCACGTATATCTGCAAAGCACACACATAACAGGCACCACAGCAAATGCGGCTCTGAATAGCAAGCAAATTCGTCTTCAAACAGCATACAGCAAGTGCGACTTCAAACAGCAAAAACAAGCAAGTGCGGCTTCAAACAGCAGAAACAAGCAAGTGCGGCTTCAAACAGCAGAAACAAGCAAGAGCGGCTTCAAACAGCAATTTTGGTCCATGGTGAACCATTGAAATCACCGTACCTCTCCCATCAACAAAAATCACTCACCCAGGGAGCGCACTTCCATCATTTGTAATTTCAAATTCTTGCTTTTATCGAGTCTTTTCTTTCTTTTCTTTCTCTTTTCTTTGTCGAAGTCCTCGGTGGTTGTCTTTCTTTCGTCGATGCATTTTGTTTAGCAATCCACATCGCCGAGGGGCTCTGTAGACACCCCGCCTTGGACCGCACACCCCGATTGCATACATAGTATTTTTATTTAACTTGTTTTTGTTAGTTTTTGATACTTCTGTTAAGTTTCTGACTGACTCCGTTAAGTTCAGGGGCTAAACTGAATAACAGTTCTAACTTTCCAATCTATTCTATCAAAAATGTATTTTCAAAGTCGCACGCCTCCGCCTCCATAGGTCAGACGTGCGCGCCTTCCACCTCCATAGGCCGGAGGCACGTGCATCTGGGCGTCAGTTACAGATTATGTCCAAGAGTCCCTCCCTTGCTCAATTTACATGATTTTTCCCAGGAATTCCATCTTAATGACTCTGTTTTGGCACCAAAAACTGTTAGTGTTGGTGCCCTAGGAACGTTTACTTAAACGTTGTTTGTAATCATCTTATTTATATTAATAAAGAGATGTTTTGATTATTATTTTTGATCATGTTTACTCATAATAATCTCTGTCCCTAGTACTTGTGAAGCACTAGTATAAAGGCTAAATGATCATGGGATGATCATGTTAGATTTATAGGTACTTGTTTGGAACAAGGTACTGGAAATGACCCGCTGTATGAGATTTATGTCATGGTCTATGTCATACATATATCTTATATTAGTTATGTCATTCGAATCCTTAGACATGAAGTTATTATAGTTGTTGGTCCCAAAGGGCAACAAGGTTATAGAACCGCTAGAGGGGGGGTGAATAGCGGTTTAAAATCCTTTTCGAAATACCCTTGAAAATCAATCAAGTACTTATCAGTTTGGTCTATTGCGGTTTAAAGCACTAGAACCGCTCAGATAAAATGCACAGCGGAGTTTTGCGGTTTTGTCCAAACTGAATTATAAAGAGTAGGGCGGTTTAAGTGGTTGAAAAAGGAATGATGCAACTGACAAGGCACAACTGAAGTATCACAAAAGTATGCAAATCATTTATCAAGTCATTTCATATGAAAGTAAATAAAGCTCATAAACATAAATGTAAATGACAAGACAGAAAATAAAGATCAAGGACACACAATTTGAAGAGGTTCGTTCTTGAAAGAACTACGTCCTCTACCTAGGTGGTTAACCTAGGATTTTCTAATAGCTACTAGACTTTTATTGATTTAGAGGAGTTTTTACAAGATTACAAACGAATCCAAACTCTAAATAAACAATCTAACCTAACAATGCTATTATAACAACCTGTGTTTTCGAGGTATATAATCTATAAGAAAATATACTCCGGGTGTGTAGTGTGGAAAGAAATCAAGAGCTCAAAATATCTAAGTGATGGTGAGCAAGTGATTACTTTCTGTGCAAGGCTGAGTTGTGATGATTTGAAGGCTTGAAGCTTTGATGAAGAACTCTGGGTTTGCTAAGGAGATGATGAAGATATGAGTATCTGGGTTTTCAATCTTCAAAGCAAACTTGAATACTTGGGATATTCTCTTTGAAGCTCAGCAACCTTCAATGTTGAACAATGAAGGCTATTTATAGTGAAGGCATTAGTGACCGTTGGACAATCAGGTGAGTCATTGTATGGCGGTTTTATGCGTTGTCACAATCCCATTGGTTGACCTGTCACTGTCGTCCTTTGCTTTTGCTTTGTGGCAGGAAGTTATTGGACCACTACCTGACATTTTCCTTTTAGTTGTTGGAAAAGTACAACGGTAACTTTTCAAAAAGCGAGGCAAACCGACATTCCAAGAATAACTGAACCATGACTTGAAGTTTAAGGACAAGTCACCAGTCATTCATTTACGGTTGAAAAGCGAATGTTTGTCTTCAAGAAGTAAATGACAGCAATAACTTCTTCAATATCTTGATCGGCGGTTCCACCAAATGCATGTGCGGTTTCATGAATGAGCTTGAAGTGCGGTTTCATCAAAGACAAAAACTGCGGTTTGATGAAGGGCTTAAGGCACCATGCTGGCGGTTGAAGATGGCGGCTTGAGGGACACTAAACCGCTATGACTAAACCGATCTTAACTCAGCCTAACTACTAAACATCTAGAAATGGACTTGTCTAAAAATTAAAGTAAAACTTCATTACATGTAAACCTAAAGTCCATAAGAAGACACGTGGAATGGGTCAATCAAATCAGGTGGGTGTACTAACAATGAATCCTAACAATCTCCCCCTATTTGATTGATGCCATTACCACACTATGATAGAGCAAACATTGTACTTGGTAAAAACATGCTTAAAAGAATATGTATTGAAACTGCATGTCCCAAGTCAAATGCACACACAATGCTATACCATAGATTTCTAATCTATCAAAAACAAAGGAAATGAAAAACAGATAGATAAGAAATAAATTCAGATGCATATAAAGAGATGTGATTATGAAAATCAGATATGCATGTTTAAAATGAATGTTTAAAACACATACACTTAGAAAATGTTTTTATGATGAATAGTGCATGAGTTTTTAGAAATGCATTGTTCCACAAACAAGAAGTTTGAATAAACAAAGTTTTTGGAATATTGGATGCAGTGCATTTATTTTCATTATAATCCTTCAAAGGTTTCAGAAGTTACAAATTACAAGGAAAATAATGAAAGGCAAAAACTGATTACAAAAGGATAGAAAGAATTCTAATCAGATCTATCAGGAACCCTGGCGGCGGCTTGATCAGCATCAGAAGACTCAACTAGGCTGGCGGTTTCAAACACATATTCAGCTGACTTGAGACGAAGATGAGTCGGTTCATTTACCTTCTCTAAGATTTTCTCAGAAAGCTTTTTCAGGTCGTTGGCATACTGAACTAAGTAGTCAGTTGATGAAACCTGACACGCCCCAAGTCCCGGGATTCCCTAATAGAACCTCGAACCTGGTGCGCGTAACTAACAAGAAACAAGAAACTAACGAAAAACAGGAATAATACCTGTTAAAAACAAAACTGACATGATATATATACTCAAGAGTAGGGAGCTAAGATAGCTCACACGAGTTCTAGACCAAGAAAATTAAAACCAAAATGGTTACATACAGCGGAAGACATGCCTAGCAAATAAGCTAGAAACAAGAACTGTCTAGGGACAACAAATACTACCCCAATACAAGCCCAGAGTTTATTAACTCATACAAGATCGTCCTTACCAAAATATAAAAGGACACTACTTCGAACAACAATATCCTGCTGAGTAAGTTCCCAGCTAAGTCGAGCCTCACTACGTACTATCCCCTGCTTTCCTGGGGGGGGGAAACAATTAAACAAATAAAGGGTGAGATAAATCTTAGTAAGATATTAACATGCAACTATATGTCATGTTATCATGCAATACAAGTAGATACTCAACTAAACATATATCAAGTATCATTAAGTAACAAATATAGGAGAGGCTAAGCCAACTCAACAAGTAATCAAGCTCAAGAAAGGTTCAGGTAACAAGTAGTCAAGTAGAGTGAGAGGCTAAACCAACTCACCAAGATGCACATAGGCCTATCACGCATTGTACCTGAATCCTTCCTTATTTCTCCCAAGAATACCATTTGTTGTCGATGCTTTTCTAGCTGAGGACAACCAAGAACAAGAACTGCTGTGCAGTATATAAGAAGACCTGGTAACCAGTATCCTCCACAAGACAAGATCCACGTGGTGTTCAAGACAAGAGTTAGCATTCACTTAGGTCAGGCTTATTGCTCCAACCAAGGAAGCTATGCCCTTACTATGGCCGGTAGTAAGGGGTCAAGCGGAAATACATAGGGACCCGATTGTCACTTAAACCCCAGCTCTCGCGACAAGCGTGAACCTATATATTTTCGAACAAGCAAGGAGAACCAGCTGGACTCACACAAGAATGCACAAGTAGATGTTTACTTGAACTACGAGAACAGAACTCAGTCCCTTATTAGTGGACTATTCTTTATGCACCATGTAATCATGTATCATGTGCTCACGAGAATATGCACCATGTAATTATGTATCATGTGCTCACGAGAATATGCACCATGTAATTATGTATCATGTGCTCACGAGAATATAAGTACACGTACTCAATTATTGCGAATACCAATCAAGTTTAACTATGGCACATAAGTGTCCATGTAACACGATCAATCCAAGTTAGAGTCTATTAATAACAGACCTCAATCACGTAGTAGGGTATATCACTTAATCACATGCCAAATTTGCACGTACATATTTATATCACGTTTAACACATTAAAGTGTCTATCACGATACCCTTACTATCAAGTAGAGCCCAACACCTTAGACTCTAAACCCGTAGTAGAATAGGTCACATTGTACCTAGACACGGTCATACTTCACGTATATGTATCGTTAATAATCGAATACATTTTCTAACACATATTGTGTTCTATAATCATTCTTATTAATTTAAATCGTAGTATTCACGATTATATGAATTATCTTCATATTACACTAGTCCCTATTTTCTTTAGGAACCATTTCAAGACAAGATATCTTCTTTATATTTTATATACTTCATTGAGTATATACACGATTAAAAACTAAATCATTTATACTTTAGTGCTTATTTATAGCACTTCCAATATACACGTATCAAGTTCAAGTATGTAGTAGAGTTAATCATTCTCTATCTAGTTCCATAACCCAATTCTTTGGTTATTCATACCATGTACCAATCAATCAAGAAACCACATTCTATCAAGTAAATATATGCAAGATTGCATATACACATCAAGACTCCTTCAAGTTTGTTACCATACACCTATATTGGTGTCAAGGCACGTACAAGATTTTATAATCTTATATTCAAGTCTTAATCCAATTATTTGGATGTTCAAGTCATGTACGAGATTTTATTGTCTTATACTTCAAGTTACTGTCTCATCTTAAGACATTCAAGACATTCAATACATATACAAGATTTTATCATCTTATATCCAAGTTCTCAATCCATTTATTTGGATGGTTAAACATGTACAAGAGTTAATTATCTTATACTTCAAGTTCAAGCTAGGTAGATGAATTATTTTCAAATCCTTTTCTTGGAACATTCAAGCTTAAGACATTAGTTGGTACCCTAAGGTATACAAACATTAACTTCAAGACACATAAAAGAGTTACTACTCTTATATCCAAGTTATCATTTAATTATGATTCAAGTCCACATTTTATTTGTTCACAAATGGACTATTTTCAGTACTAGAGTGTTCTACAACACTTATCTAGGCCATCTAGGGTAGTACCCTAAACCTAGACCAAGAATACTTCGAGTTCAAATTAAGTAAATGAGCTAGACAACTCATACTTACGAGTTCTTAATCCCCTACATAGGATATTCAATCTCAAGTCATTGTTTTAATGCCCCTAAGGTGCACAATCATTGGCTTCAAGACAAGCATAACACATAAGTGCTTGTTCATAGCACTTTCAAGACACATACAAGAGTTTTTCATTTTATACTCAAGTTCTCATTTGAGTTCTATAAGTGTTCATGTACAAGACTAAATTCTCATTTTAATTAAATGAGTATTCATGTTTAAGACCAAGTTCTGATGCCCCTAAGGTGTCACAACACTTGCTAGGACATCTTATACTAAGGCTATATGCCTTAGGAGGGATAAGCTTTCATCTCTATTTAATTTAAAACACTTTTGTGAAACAGGGGTTCTGGGCGGTCGCCCAACCCCATCCTGGGCGGTCGCCCAAGATCACAAATCAAAACCCAAAATCCCTGCCTTAGTGGGCGGTCGCCCAAAGCCCCATGGGCGGTCGCCCAAGGCCAAAATCAGCAAAAACCCAATTCTTTCCCAGGCTTAGAATTCTCCGTCCCAAGCGTAGGAGTAACTTTTATTAACTCTTAGGCAATACCCAAAACATTATTTCAGGCTAAATTTATTTCTTTTACCGTCCCATAAATAATAGGACAATTTCCTTTTATTCCAATTTAATATTTCACCGACCCCAAAAGTATAAGTACAATTTTATTTTATACTAATATACCCATCTAGGGATACTTCCATTCATTTCCCCGTACCACAAATAATGGTACGATTTTTCTAATAATATTTAAATCAAGTTACTATTTTACCGTCTCACGAATAGGAGAAATTTTCCTACTAATGTTTTAACAAACCCAGGAGGACCAATTTGAACCATTTTTTTCAAGTTTCTTTTTGTACGCAGTATATTTATACTCCCTTCGTCCCAAAATTACACGTATCACAAAAATTGCTCAAAACACAATTTTAACAAGAACAAGTATCGGGAATAACATATATACATGTTATTACAAGTAAGGGGGAGTCAATAGCTTACCTAGTCAAAAATCAAGTTGACCCAAATTAATTTCTGATCGGTCTGTAACGCTCTATTCAACGCCACGAATATTTATCCGGGACCAGAATCACGAACAGAGGAATAATTAAGCTCGAGGAGTCGAGAATAGGGTAAAACTGAACTCCCTATTATGGAACAGAGGAAAGAACGAGAAACTTTGAGAAAGAAATGAATTGCCTTTCTTTCTCAGGCAAACAACACAATTTATACTTGGAACTTTCCAAGAATTGCAACTAGGCCCCTCAAGTTCTAACTTCCTACAAAAAGGCCCCTTAGAGTCATAATTTCACAAATGACCCTAAAGTCAAAACTAGACATTTAACCACCTTAATATTCTAAAGCAGTTAATAAATTAATTCAAGTAAAACTAGCACATAATATGCAAGTTCAAGCATTTAAGCAAGCACGTCAAGAATTTAACAAATACGTTAAATATTTAACGAGATTAAGGATGGGCGTTACATCCTCCCCACCTTAAAGAAAATTCGTCCTCGAATTTTTACTAGATCAAGATTATAACATATATAATCAGCAAATAGAACTCAAGAACATCACGACTATGCACAGATACTCACAAATATTCTATGCAATTTAGATGTATCAATTATAACATCAAAACACATAAAGTCAAGTAGACTCGATTAGTCAATCCACTATATCGGTGAAACTTGACATATCCACTAGAAATAATAAAACTGGTCATATCCTCCAGATCACTGTAATACTAGTCAAATCCACTAGGCAATCTCAGATACTGAAGTTGTGATGATCCATCGTTTCAATATTCAGAACTGACTTTACGTATATTAATTCATCAAGACAATCCATCAAAAAATGTAGCTCTCGGTGTCAAATAATTAACAATGGAGCTGCCTTCGAAATTCATTCATGAATCTCTAACAAGATCAGGAATATCTCAAGAACATGCATACCTTGGTTGTTTCCACTAATAGGTCAACACAGATACTCAATTCAGACATCCACTACAAGGTAGATATATCCTCTATCAAGAAATTCTCAAGTTGAATCTTCAACTGGTTTAACTCAATCGAGGTCAAGAACAATAATCCAGGTGTCAGCACTGTATTCGCACTGTAACAACTCAAGATAATCCAATTTCTCATCAAGAATGGATACATCCATCTAGTTTGGTTTAGAAATTCCACTATCAATCACATAGGTTAAATACCCAGTACAATCTCAAGAACCCTTTCTAGACTTTCAATGCAGAACATAAAGGTTATGCATAAATCTATCATGCTCACATATATAGTCAAGCATACTAGCATAAAAATAATTACCATCTATTGTGGTAAACAAGAATGGCATAACATATAGAAAGCCAAATCATAACACGTAAGAGCCAAGCCATAACACATATCACATCAATGTCCCATACCGGTGACACGACCAAATTAACATAGAACGTATAGGGTGTTATCACCCACACTTCTATCAAGCTCTTATCAATACAATATCAAGCACGTAGTCTCTAACTAGAGAATACACCTCCACGCAATTCACGAGATAAGGACAAGCATGCATATATAGCACGAAACAATGTCCAAAAGACAAGATAGATACGCCTAAGTCTTTAAAGACTCACGCTCTCGATTCTCAAACCATCTAATCCAATTGGATCAACACTATCAACACCAGTCCTATGCCTGGTATGACAACAAGTAACGAAGCACTCGGCGTCGAAAACACACCCAAGACTAACCCAACCTAGGCCATAGACCCTATCCAGGCTTAGAGCTAAACCATAGCTCTGATACCACCCTGACACGCCCCAAGTCCCGGGATTCCCTAATAGAACCTCGAACCTGGTGCGCGTAACTAACAAGAAACAAGAAACTAACGGAAAACAGGAATAATACCTGTTAAAAACAAAACTGACATGATATATATACTCAAGAGTAGGGAGCTAGAATAGCTCACACGAGTTCTAGACCAAGAAAATTAAAACCAAAATGGTTACATACAGCGGAAGACATGCCTAGCAAATAAGCTAGAAACAAGAACTGTCTAGGGACAACAAATACTACCCCAATACAAGCCCAGAGTTTATTAACTCATACAAGATCGTCCTTACCAAAATATAAAAGGACACTACTTCGAACAACAATATCCTGCTGAGTAAGTTCCCAGCTAAGTCGAGCCTCACTACGTACTATCCCCTGCTTTCCTGGGGGGGGGAAACAATTAAACAAATAAAGGGTGAGATAAATCTTAGTAAGATATTAACATGCAACTATATGTCATGTTATCATGCAATACAAGTAGATACTCAACTAAACATATATCAAGTATCATTAAGTAACAAATATAGGAGAGGCTAAGCCAACTCAACAAGTAATCAAGCTCAAGAAAGGTTCAGGTAACAAGTAGTCAAGTAGAGTGAGAGGCTAAACCAAATCACCAAGATGCACATAGGCCTATCACGCATTGTACCTGAATCCTTCCTTATTTCTCCCAAGAATACCATTTGTTGTCGATGCTTTTCTAGCTGAGGACAACCAAGAACAAGAACTGCTGTGCAGTATATAAGAAGACCTGGTAACCAGTATCCTCCACAAGACAAGATCCACGTGGTGTTCAAGACAAGAGTTAGCATTCACTTAGGTCAGGCTTATTGCTCCAACCAAGGAAGCTATGCCCTTACTATGGCCGGTAGTAAGGGGTCAAGCGGAAATACATAGGGACCCGATTGTCACTTAAACCCCAGCTCTCGCGACAAGCGTGAACCTATATATTTTCGAACAAGCAAGGAGAACCAGCTGGACTCACACAAGAATGCACAAGTAGATGTTTACTTGAACTACGAGAACAGAACTCAGTCCCTTATTAGTGGACTATTCTTTATGCACCATGTAATCATGTATCATGTGCTCACGAGAATATGCACCATGTAATTATGTATCATGTGCTCACGAGAATATGCACCATGTAATTATGTATCATGTGCTCACGAGAATATAAGTACACGTACTCAATTATTGCGAATACCAATCAAGTTTAACTATGGCACATAAGTGTCCATGTAACACGATCAATCCAAGTTAGAGTCTATTAATAACAGACCTCAATCACGTAGTAGGGTATATCACTTAATCACATGCCAAATTTGCATGTACATATTTATATCACGTTTAACACATTAAAGTGTCTATCACGATACCCTTACTATCAAGTAGAGCCCAACACCTTAGACTCTAAACCCGTAGTAGAATAGGTCACATTGTACCTAGACACGGTCATACTTCACGTATATGTATCGTTAATAATCGAATACATTTTCTAACACATATTGTGTTCTATAATCATTCTTATTAATTTAAATCGTAGTATTCACGATTATATGAATTATCTTCATATTACACTAGTCCCTATTTTCTTTAGGAACCATTTCAAGACAAGATATCTTCTTTATATTTTATATACTTCATTGAGTATATACACGATTAAAAACTAAATCATTTATACTTTAGTGCTTATTTATAGCACTTCCAATATACACGTATCAAGTTCAAGTATGTAGTAGAGTTAATCATTCTCTATCTAGTTCCATAACCCAATTCTTTGGTTATTCATACCATGTACCAATCAATCAAGAAACCACATTCTATCAAGTAAATATATGCAAGATTGCATATACACATCAAGACTCCTTCAAGTTTGTTACCATACACCTATATTGGTGTCAAGGCACGTACAAGATTTTATAATCTTATATTCAAGTCTTAATCCAATTATTTGGATGTTCAAGTCATGTACGAGATTTTATTGTCTTATACTTCAAGTTACTGTCTCATCTTAAGACATTCAAGACATTCAATACATATACAAGATTTTATCATCTTATATCCAAGTTCTCAATCCATTTATTTGGATGGTTAAACATGTACAAGAGTTAATTATCTTATACTTCAAGTTCAAGCTAGGTAGATGAATTATTTTCAAATCCTTTTCTTGGAACATTCAAGCTTAAGACATTAGTTGGTACCCTAAGGTATACAAACATTAACTTCAAGACACATAAAAGAGTTACTACTCTTATATCCAAGTTATCATTTAATTATGATTCAAGTCCACATTTTATTTGTTCACAAAGGGACTATTTTCAGTACTAGAGTGTTCTACAACACTTATCTAGGCCATCTAGGGTAGTACCCTAAACCTAGACCAAGAATACTTCGAGTTCAAATTAAGTAAATGAGCTAGACAACTCATACTTACGAGTTCTTAATCCCCTACATAGGATATTCAATCTCAAGTCATTGTTTTAATGCCCCTAAGGTGCACAATCATTGGCTTCAAGACAAGCATAACACATAAGTGCTTGTTCATAGCACTTTCAAGACACATACAAGAGTTTTTCATTTTATACTCAAGTTCTCATTTGAGTTCTATAAGTGTTCATGTACAAGACTAAATTCTCATTTTAATTAAATGAGTATTCATGTTTAAGACCAAGTTCTGATGCCCCTAAGGTGTCACAACACTTGCTAGGACATCTTATACTAAGGCTATATGCCTTAGGAGGGATAAGCTTTCATCTCTATTTAATTTAAAACACTTTTGTGAAACAGGGGTTCTGGGCGGTCGCCCAACCCCATCCTGGGCGGTCGCCCAAGATCACAAATCAAAACCCAAAATCCCTGCCTTAGTGGGCGGTCGCCCAAAGCCCCATGGGCGGTCGCCCAAGGCCAAAATCAGCAAAAACCCAATTCTTTCCCAGGCTTAGAATTCTCCGTCCCAAGCGTAGGAGTAACTTTTATTAACTCTTAGGCAATACCCAAAACATTATTTCAGGCTAAATTTATTTCTTTTACCGTCCCATAAATAATAGGACAATTTCCTTTTATTCCAATTTAATATTTCACCGACCCCAAAAGTATAAGTACAATTTTATTTTATACTAATATACCCATCTAGGGATACTTCCATTCATTTCCCCGTACCACAAATAATGGTACGATTTTTCTAATAATATTTAAATCAAGTTACTATTTTACCGTCTCACGAATAGGAGAAATTTTCCTACTAATGTTTTAACAAACCCAGGAGGACCAATTTGAACCATTTTTTTCAAGTTTCTTTTTGTACGCAGTATATTTATACTCCCTTCGTCCCAAAATTACACGTATCACAAAAATTGCTCAAAACACAATTTTAACAAGAACAAGTATCGGGAATAACATATATACATGTTATTACAAGTAAGGGGGAGTCAATAGCTTACCTAGTCAAAAATCAAGTTGACCCAAATTAATTTCTGATCGGTCTGGAACGCTCTATTCAACGCCACGAATATTTATCCGGGACCAGAATCACGAACAGAGGAATAATTAAGCTCGAGGAGTCGAGAATAGGGTAAAACTGAACTCCCTATTATGGAACAGAGGAAAGAACGAGAAACTTTGAGAAAGAAATGAATTGCCTTTCTTTCTCAGGCAAACAACACAATTTATACTTGGAACTTTCCAAGAATTGCAACTAGGCCCCTCAAGTTCTAACTTCCTACAAAAAGGCCCCTTAGAGTCATAATTTCACAAACGACCCTAAAGTCAAAACTAGACATTTAACCACCTTAATATTCTAAAGCAGTTAATAAATTAATTCAAGTAAAACTAGCACATAATATGAAAGTTCAAGCATTTAAGCAAGCACGTCAAGAATTTAACAAATACGTTAAATATTTAACGAGATTAAGGATGGGCGTTACAAAACCGTTAGATCAGCTAGTTGGTCTAACTTCTTCTCTAGAGCCTCATTCATTTCTTGGGCCGCTTCAAGTCTGAGAGAAGTCAGCTCATTCAAAGTTTCAAGCTTTTGTTCTAACTTGAGCTGGTTCTCCAGAAGGGTTTCAATTTTGAATTCCATTCTCCCAATCCTAGGGTCAATAGCATTCTCCCTCTTAATGGCATCAACAAGGAAGGGTAGAGAGGAAAGAAGTGTAGATTGGGCAAAAAATGAATCCAGAACAAACTGAATCTTGACTGGATCAGTTTCAAAAAGGGAGGAAGGGAAAGGAATTATAGAAAATGAAGTGTAGGGAAAAGAAGGGGAAATGGAAAGAAGTTGGGTATTGGAGAGAGGAATGGAAGTGAAAGGAGAGAACTGCCATCTATAAAGATAAGGAAATACAGTGCAGTTTATCCTAAAGAAAAAGTGAGAGCAAAGAGAAAAGATGAACTCAACTGCCAGATCTTCAATAATTTGATCAAGAGTTGAAGCAATCAGTTGATCTGAAGCAGCTTGAGACTCATCGGCTGGAAATATTGCAAAAGGATTTGGACGACCAGACTTGAGTCGTTGCTCTTCATGTTTGTTGGCGGCTCTAATGATGGCTCCATGGCGGTTGGATTTGGAAGTAGTAGCTCTAAACCTCTTCAGGTAACCCGCAATGTCCTGTGCACACTTCCTTTTCAAACCACGTGGTTTGGGAGACCTAACTGCAACTGTGAACTCAGGCAGAACCGAAGGGGCAGAGATATTGATCAGTTACGGTTGAGCCGACGGTTGAACTGCTGAAGCAAAAGGCAGTGTAGGGGATTCAGAAGGTGAAGGAGTGTGCTCTGGTGAGTCAAACTCTAGCTTTCGCTTTAAAGAAGGAGTAGCGGTTTCAACCAGCATGGGGTCTATTCCAGATTTTCTCATTTCAGCCCTTTCTCTCAACTCCTTTGCAAATGGGCCTTCACTGGGTGAATGATCCTTCTTGTCATGAGATTCAGTGAAGTCCACTGCACCAGGTGGCCTTGATTGCCAGTGCTCCACAAAATCATATTTCTTTACCAACCTTCTCTTCTTCTTCAGCGGTTGAACCTCAAGATTTTCATCATCTTACTCAGGTTTATCTTGAACTGCCTCAGACACATCAGTCTGCTCAGGCAATACTGCAGCCTCAAACTCATAAGTTTGCTCAGGCTGAACCGCATCTGTAGATACCTCGGTCTGTTCAACTGGAACCGCAGCCTTAGACACTTCAGTCTGCTCAGGCTCGGTTTGAGAGGAGGGTTTAAGGTTGGGAAGGGTAGAAAAGATAAGCTGCAACTGTTCTTCAGTGAACTGAACAGTTGGCAGTTTGAGAGGGGATTTTGGAGGTGAGATAGGTTTGGGTTCAGAGGTGGAGGCTTTCAGTTTTCTCAACAAATTCACATCTTGTGCAAAGTTCATTGATTTTTCAACATTTGGCTTGAGTGGGGAAAGGGGTTTTATCTGAGGTTTAGAAGAGATAGGAGGAGTTGGTTTAGTGAAAGGAATAGGTTTAGATAGAGGTGGAAGCGGTTCAGAAGAGGGATTGGATAGAATGAGGAAGGATTTTGGTAAGGTCGGTTTTGGAGGAAGAATGAATGAGGGTTTTGAAGTTTCAGTAAGTTTGGATTTCTTCTTTCTTGGAGCTGTGGTTTCCCTGAGTTGAGCCGCAGGGATTGCAGTCTCCCCCTCAACCGCAGACTCCCTCTCAACCGGAGCCTCAGTTCCATCCAGGCTAACTCCTAGCCTATTCAATGTGGCAGTTTGAGCAGCTTCTCTAGCTCTTGTAGCTGCGGCTTGATCTTCTATGGCACCGGCATAAGGTTTGCCTGACTTATTGAGCCGAGCCTCAGGAAAGGGTCCTCTCTGTTCTTCAGTCAGAGGATCAGCATTCTATACAGCTTGTGCAAACCGCCATCCAAACGCGGTTCTGAAAGCATCAAGCTTTGAAGCACCAAATAAGGTCTTCTCATTTGGTTGCACCCACTCAGCTTCATTTGCCACAGAAGCCTTAAAGATCACAGAATCCTGATGAAGGAACTTAGTTAATAGTCTGCAGTGAGTTCTGATCTTTGTTTTACTAGCGACTTTGGCAGAAGTGTGGCGGCTGAGGGCATTGATCATTTCTTGCATGATGATCCTTGGCCAGTGCAGCTTCTTCCCTTTGTAGATAGCCACGCAGTAGTTGTACTGCTCAGAAGTGAAATTGTTGTGATTGCCATTCTTGCACATCACTCTAGTATCTACCAAATCACACAACATCACCATTACTTCTCCAAACTCCTTCTTAGGGGTGGACTTAGTGTTGAAGACAGAGACCCCCAAGAGCTCCTCAGTAGTTCTGCTGACTAACTCTGATTTGATGGAAAGAATTCCAGAATTTTCTAACCCAGCCAGAATAGCAACATTTGAAGCAGATAAAACTACATCCTTTGTCCTGACAGTGGACTTGATGGCATTTTCAGTCTTCACTTCCCCAGACTCTAAGTCTCTGATTTCTTCACCTTTACCATTCAAAAGGGGTACCACACAGACAATCCCATTGTCAAAGAATTCTGCACAAAGCCTTTTGTCAAACTTCGGTTCATCCAACTGGAATAGTGGCAGCAGTTTTGATGATTCCAGTAGGGCAAGCAGTTTTCTTTCAACTGCATCAGCTTCAAATTCGGCTTTGATGATATGGGATCCAGGTACAAAGTTGGTTTCATCCTAAAAAATAATCAAAGTTAGTAAGAGTTTGATGCAAGCAGTTTGAATAAACCAACCATTCAAACTGCTACAAGGAATCCTAACAATGAAATAGGCGGTTGAAGCAAAACAGGGGTAAAATGGTAAACACCCAAAACTAGACATGAAAAGGATTTGAAAAAGGATTTGAATGCATGAAGAACATGATGAACAGGGGATAAACATGCAAAACAAAAACTTAACCAAAACATGAAATAAGTATACCAAAAGACTCGAAAATAGCAAATACTAACAAATTTCTAAAATAACAAGTTCAAATAACAAACCCAGAACATAGTATCAAGAGAAATACGAAAGAACACCCGAAAACCCAAAAATCAAAATTTTTCAAAAATTGAACAAAAGACATGAAAGAAACATCAAACCTAGCATATATGAACATATGTAATCATAATCAACCAAAAATTGAAAGAAAAAGCAAAAAAAATGAGAAGACGAACAAGCTTTTTACGAACAACAATGGCGGAAAAATATGAAATGCTAGAGTAAAGGGTTCAAGAAATCATACCATATCGCCTTTGGATGTTTTAGATGTAGATGGAGCAGAAGGGTCGGATGATTTCTTAGGTGCCATTTTAAATATCGAAAGAAAAAAAATATGGGAAATATTGGAGGTTGAGAACAGAGTGTAGATGAGAGAGAGAGAGAGAGTATACGCAAATGAGGAAGAAGGTAAAAAGGTAAAAAGAAATAAACTTTGTTTTTTATACTCAATTAACTGTTCCTCGGGTAATGGAACGACGAGAACGGCGCACGATTATCTCCAGATGGCGTCCCACGTCACATAGAATTAAATGCAGCAGAGAAAATTGCAAAAGGGTCCTTATAATTGATATGACATAAAGTAGGGACTAAAATGCAATTTCATACCTAAGCAGTTTGATTGAGCAAACCGACTTACCTTACGTCTTCAGCGGTTTTCATGAAACTGAAGTCTCTCTAATCTGATGGCGGTTTATATGTTTAAACTGAGTGACTTCGCTTTCTTGTCGGTTTTGAAAGAACCGATTTCATCCATTTGACTCGTCAGTTTGATGGAGTATCTTGTACCGAACCATTTATTGATGCGGTTTCAATGATTACAGAACCGCACACTAGATGACTTTTTCTAAGCATAGCCAAAACACTTGAACAAAAGATATTAATAATAATATATATAGATATGATATCTTAAGTTAGTTCTAACATACCCATTTCTCCTCGTAAGTGATAGAACCTGGAATTTTCAAGCGGTTTGGTGAGGATGTCTGCAATTTGATCATCTGTTCCCACCTTTGCTAGAAAAATGTTTTTCTTTTCAACATGTTCTTTGAGGAAATGATATCTTATGTCGATGTGCTTGGTTTTTGAGTGCTGAACTGGATTGTTGGAGATGGATATTGCAGCAGTGCTATAACAGTAGATAGGGCAGTTTTGTTCAAATATCCCGTAGTCCTCCAACTGTTGTTTCATCTAGAGAATTTGAGAGCAACAGCTTCCAGCCGCTATTTATTCAGCTTTTGAGACTGAAACCGACGCTTGTTTCTTGCTGGACCATGACACAAGCCGCGTTCCAAGGAACTGACAAGTACCACTTGTGCTCTTTCTGCTTATCTTACATGCTGCAAAGTCAGCATCTGAATAACCTAATAGATCAAATGAAGATTCTTTGGAGTACCAAAGTCCAAGGTTAACAGATCCACATAAATATCTAATAATACGTTTAACAGCAATAAGATGAGATTCTCTAGGGTCAGCTTGAAATCTAGCACAAACACAAACACTAAACATGATATCTGGCCTACTAGCAGTTAAGTAAAGTAGAGAGCCAATCATACCTCGGTAGAGAGTTTGATCAACTTTCTTACCATGTTCATCTCGATCCAAACTATAGGCCTTAGGTATTGGGGTATCAACTGGTTTAGCGGTTTCAAGCCCGAACTTCTTTATCAAATCTTTAGTGTATTTGGCTTGGTTGATAAAGATCCCATCATGGCATTGCTTGACTTGGAGTCCAAGAAAGAATGTCAACTTTCCCATCATACTCATTTCAAATTTACTCTTCATTAGCTTCTCAAACTTAACACACATAGTTTCATTAGTAGAACCGAAAATAATATCATCAACATATATTTGAACTAATAATGAATGATTTTTGGGTTTAGCTATAAATAGAGTTGTATCAATTTTACCTCGAAAGAAGCCTTGTTCAATAAGAAATTTAGATAGAGTGCCATACCATGCTCTTGGAGCTTGTTTGAGTCCATACAATGCTTTCTTGAGTTTGAAGACATGATTTGGAAGTTTATTGTCTTCAAATCCTGGCGGCTGGACTACATAAACTTCTTCTTGTAGTTCACCATTCAGAAATGCACTCTTCACATCCATTTGATATAACTTGAATTTCTTGAAGGAGGCATAGGCCAGGAACAATCTTATAGCTTCAAGTCTGGCTACAGGGCAGCTCTAGACAATCGGCGTTACTTGTTACCGGATTCTGCGATGCTGAGGAACTGCACTTCTTAAAGTACCGTAGCTCCCCGATAAATTATGCGATTATGTACGCACTATAGGAAGTTAGAATTCATCCCTCTTTTTGTTCTCGATTCTTTAAATTTCTTGTCGAACCGTGCATATGACCTCTCCTCTTTCCCCAAGTAAAGTCCATCTGCAACGACTTTATTTGTTCTACGATGATTTCGTTTCTGTAAAGTCTATCTGCAACGACTTTATTGCTCAACGATGTTTCATTTCTTTTTGGTTTCTTCCTTTTTACCTCTGTCCCCAAGTAAAGTGTATCGGCAATGACTTTATTTGTTCTACGATAATCGTTTCTATAAAGTCTATCTGCAATGACTTTATTGCTCAACGATGTTTTGTTTCTTTTTGGTTTCCTCCTTTTTATCTCCTTCCCCGGTAAAGTCCATCTGCAACGACTTTATTTTTTCTATGACGATTCATTTCTGTAAAGTCTATCTGCAACGACTTTATTGCTCAATGATGTTTTGTTTCTTTTCCTTTTCCCCCAGTAGGGTCCACGTGACTTTATTGCTTGACGAATGTTTGTCTATCCCCAGTGAAAAGACGATGTCTTGTTTCATTCTCCCTCATACGCTCGAACTACGACTGGATTAATTCCCTTTGGATACGTAGGTAGCCTAACTTAGGTTCAGCCACTCGACCAACTTGGTCACCTTCTTTCTCATTCCTCTCTCGATTGGAACTCATGTTTTAGATCGGTTCGTTTTCTTAATCGACGACCCTCCATGCCTTGCAAGAAGCGTTGCCGAAGGGCTACTGTTAGTACCCAACCTGAAAATGAGTTATTAGGCATTCTAGAACTCACAGGGACCTCCCAGGCATTTACGAACTGCACAGGACTTATCCAGGATTTCTCGAAAAGCCCAGATAAAGAGATATTGACAACCTGATTGGATGAAGCTATAAAGATAGACGTTATCTCATCATCCTCTAGAGTACAAACTGATCAAAGCATTGGGAACTGAGCCAACCACTTAGACCGGCCGGGCAGCCAGTCTAGGAGGGGCCGGGCGGCCACTCCTTCCGGGTCAGAAACCCTATAAATAGATGACCTCAGTTCATAATTTTGACACACAATTCTCCCCCCGCCCCCCAAGTTCTACAGCCTAAACTGACGGCAGAACTCTCTCTAAGCCTTTCTAGAAGTCCCGAAGGTCCGGCGAATCCGCGCAAGAGATTCGACCTCGTTCTTATCAAGATTGGTGAGAATTTGTCATGTTTTCTTAGTTTAGATCTGATTTATGCTAGTTTCATAATGTTTATATGCCTATATTCATGTGATTCATAATGTGTTCTTTATGTTCTTGCTAGAATTCATAATATGCTCTATGACTAGGGTAGCTATCTTCATGCTTTTGTGTTTATTCATACATGTTCATGATATTCTTATTATTATGCTAGATCTACGGCTTATCCCATGCATAACATGCTAGATCTAATGTTTTAATCCCTAGTTATAATGCATAGCCGATGATGATCAACGATGTTTCGTTTCTTTTTGGTTTCTTCCTTTTTACCTATGTCCCCAAGTAAAGTGTATCGGCAATGACTTTATTTGTTCTACGATGATCGTTTCTATAAAGTCTATCTGCAATGACTTTATTGCTCAACGATGTTTCGTTTCTTTTTGGTTTCCTCCTTTTTATCTCCTTCCCCGGTAAAGTCCATCTGCAACTACTTTATTTTTTCTATGACGATTAATTTCTGTAAAGTCTATCTGCAACGACTTTATTGCTCAATGATGTTTTGTTTCGTTTCCTTTTCTCCCAAGTAGGGTCCACGTGACTTTATTGCTTGACGAATGTTTGTCTATCCCCAGTGAAAAGACGATGTCTTGTTTCATTCTCCCTCATACACTCGAACTACGACTGGATTAATTCCCTTTGGATACGTAGGTAGCCTAACTTAGGTTCAGCCACTCGACCAACTTGGTCACCTTCTTTCTCATTCCTCTCTCGATTTGGAACTCATGTTTCAGATCGGTTCGTTTTCTTAATCGACGACCCTCCATGCCTTGCAAGAAGCGTCGTCGAAGGGCTACTGTTAGTACCCAACCTGAAAATGAGTTATTAGGCATTCTAGAACTCACAGGGACTTCCCTTCTTCTTGCCTATAGCCTTGAGCAACCAACCTAGCTTTGTTTCTTGTTATTGTACCATTCTCATCCATTTTGTTTCTGTACACCCATTTTGTTCCAATTACTGTATGATCATTGGGTCTTGGAACTAGAGTCCAAACTTTGCATCTTTCAAACTGATTAAGCTCTTCTTGCATTGCAATTACCTAACTTGGATCACTTAGAGCTTCATCTACCTTCTTTGGTTCCATCTGAGATAACAGAGCAGTTGAGAACAAATTGTGATTATCTCTGTGAGTCAAACTCCCTCTGGTTTGGACACCAGTACTGATAGGACCAATAACGTTGGCAATTGGATGGTCTCTATGCTCATTAATTTCAGGAGGGAGGTTGTCTTGAACTACAATTTCTTGAAGATTTTCCAGAGGAGGATCATCTTGATAATCATTGAAATCTTCATTGAAGGTTAGATTTGGAACTGGTTCAACAGTTTGAATGGGATCAGAGGACAGCGGTTCAACAGTTACACCATCAGCGGTTTGAGTAGGTGCGGCTGAAGAACTGGATGTAGTGGTTTGAGTAGGATGGTTGTCAGTTGCTCTATGTCTAGTGCCTGTCTCAAAATCACTAAAATCATTAGCAACATTTGGAGCCATATGTGGCTCAAGGAGAGCATGTTCATCAAATGTAACATGGACTGACTCTACAATTTTTAAAGATGTCTTATTGAAACAATGAAAAGCTTTGGAGTGTTTAGAATAACCAACAAAAATACCTTCATCGGCCTTAGCATCAAATTTACCTCGATGCTCTTTGCCATTGTACAAGATGTAACACTTGCATCCTAAAATCTTGAAGAAGGCAATGTTGGGTGATCTGCCTCTCCACAATTCATAAGGAGTCTTGTTGTGAAATTTGATGATGAGGGAGCGGTTCTGGGTGAAGCATGCGGTGTTGACAGCTTCGGCCCAGAAGTACTTGGGAAGCTTGGCTTCTGCAATCATAGTCTTTCCTGCTTCAATCAAAGTTCTGTTCTTTCTTTCCACTACTCCATTCTGTTGTGGAACTCCAGCGGCAGAGAAATTATGATCAATTCCATGATCATCACAATATTGGGCAACACCATTGTTTGTAAATTCGGTTCCATTATCTGAACGCACGGCAACAATGTCATCCAATTTCTGAGTTTGGAGCTGTCTAAAGAGAGCGGTTATGATGCCATAAGTATCATCTTTAGAGGCCATCATTTCCACCCATGTATATCTTGAATAATCACCAACCACCACAAGTGTATAGCGGTTTCCTCCTATACTGGCGGTTGGGACATGTCCAAATAAATCCATGTGCAGCAGTTGCAAACAGCGGTTCGTTGAAGGCGCGGTTTTACTAGGAAATGACTGTTTGGGCTGCTTTCCAAGCTGGCATGCTTTACACTTTTCATCATGATGGTCAGCCACTTTGGGAAGTCCTTTCACTAGACCATCTCTGTGCAGTTTTGCTAGATACTTGAAGTTCAAGTGACTGAGCCGCTTATGCCATAACCAGCTGCTTTCACTTATATTTTTGGCTACAAAACAGAGGTCATCAATAGAAACAATATTGCTTAAATCAATTATATAAACATCACCTGTTCTGTTGCCAGTCAGTAGAGTGACTCTAGAGGAAGCATCTTTGATATAACAGCTAATTGATGTGAAGATGCAGTTCATTCCTTTGTCACAAAACTGAGATATGGAGAGAAGGTTGTGCTTGAGTCCTTCTACTAGTGACACATTTTCAATAGTCACCTTTCCTCGTTTGATTGCTCCATATCCTACTGTTTCTCCTTTCTTGTTGTTTCCAAACACTACTGGGGGACCTTTCATTTGGATGAAACTGCAGAGTAGTTCTGAATCTCCAGTCATGTGTCGTGAGCATCCACTATCCAAATACCAGAGATCCTTCTTCTTCTTAGCGGTTCCAGCCATAAAACATGAAATCTGAAAAATAAACATGAAAGGTTTTGGTCCCCCTTATTCCTTGGGTCCTAGGGTTAGCAGCTTTTGGGACCCACACCTGTTTGACCTTAGGATTTTTACATCCCTTGGCATTGGGTATGAATCTTAAAAGACAATGACCAGCACTATGACCAAAGTCGGCACAAATAGAACAATGAATTAAGCCCGGTTGTGGTTGCGGTTTTACAAACCCTTTACTGACCTTCGGTTTCTCATGTTTTACTGGGTCAGCGGTTTTGGCTTTAACAAAGTTAACCTTCTTGAGTTCCACCTTTCTCTTAGGTGCGGCTTTAGGAAATATAACAGGATATTCCTTAAACCGACTAGGAGTGGTTTCATCACTCAATACTTCCTTGGTTGCCTCAGCCGCTGTGGATTTCTCTTTCCACTTTGGATCTCTCCCAGTCTGGTTTTTAGGATACTCATAGAAATAATTTTGCTTTTTAATTTCTTGTGTTGAGCCCTTTTTACCAGCATGATTTACCTTAGGAATTTCTTTGGTTTGTTCAGTTGGTTTCACACCACCTTCAGCACATAGACAAGGACACTTACACCCATCATCAGTTTTAAATCCCAATCCACTTTTCTCCTTAGAGAGAATTTGTGAATTAACGATTTGTTCCATAGTGACACCAGACTTAGTCCACACATCGGTCACTTTTTGAAGTTCATCCCTTTGTGCAGTAAGATCATGGATTCGGGTGTTAAGAACCTCGGTTCTGTCCTTAAGGTAGCGGTTTTCTTCCACAATAGAAGCTATCCCAACAATTTGGAGCTTGAGTTTTTCAATCTCCTCCTTATGGGACTTGCACTCTTTTTGAGAATATCCAAGTTTCGTAGCCATTAATTTATATGCCTTTTTAAGCACAGTGTGTTGTTGACAAATAACATTGGCACGTTCAAGTACCTGGTCATCATGGCTTTGTTCGGTTTGATCCTCAGGAGAGTAGTTTGGTGAAGTAGGAGTTTTGCATTGTTTAGCTTCAGGAGTTCCTGGTGAAACTGACTTCATTTGATGGAGTGGCAGTGGAAGGCTTTCGTCAATTTCAACCTTTTTTCTTCAAATCCCATTAGGCAAAGATTTGCAACTCCTTCATCTTCATCACTATCATCTGTATCAGAACCCATCCATGTTAATGGTTGTTCTCCTTGTTCAGCAACCATTCTTCTTCTCTTGAAAAACTTTTTGTTGAACGGTTTCTTGGCAGGAGCGGCTTCATAGTGCGGTTTGGGACAACTGGAGGCAAAATGACCTGGTTGTCTGCAGTTGTAACAAACAAGATTATCCCTTTTCTTAGCATCAGCTGCTTTGTTGAATCTGGTTGGAGGGACAAACTTTGCAGGGCCTCCTGACTGAGATTGAGCTCTGTTCTTTCTAAACTTGGTGTAGTTTTTCACATAGAGAGCAAACTCATCATCATCCATGTCATCAAAGTCAACTTGAGTAGAACTGGATGCTACACTTTGAGAATTTTGAGATGGAATATAGGATTGATGAGATTGCTGAGGTTGAGAATAGGGTTGATGATGTTGAGGATAAGGTTGATGAGACGGTTGGTAATACTTTGGAGGTGCGGTTTGAGAAATATATCTTGGAATATTTGGATCAAAAGAAGAGGTTTGTAAATGAGTATTGGATGCGGTTTGATGGTGATCTGGATTGTAAACTGGAGATGTGGCATTGTTGAAAGCGGCAAGAGAAAGAGACTTGAATCTGTTTTCAGTTTCATGAGCTTCCTCAAGCTTGAATTCAAATACCCTTAGCATGGCATAAAGATGACGAAGATCAAGAGCTTCCAGATCTTTGTTGTCTTCAATGTTAGTAGTTTTGATCAGCCATTTGCTACCAAGAGATTGCATGAATCTCATGTTCAGGTCAGTATTGGAATACTTGTGCCCTAGAGAGAAACATACATTGACAATTTCCACGAACCGCTCATAGCATTGACGAAGAGATTCCTTTGGGTCTTTGACAAAGTAATCAAAGAGCCTTCTCTGTTGGTAGAGGCGGTTCTTCTTGGTGTCGGCATCTCCTTCCAGAAAGTCAATGATGCCATCCCATGTTTCCTTTGCGGTATTGCAATCTAGAACCTTTGAGTGAGTTCTTATATCAATAGCTGATACAAGCATGGACATGGCTCTTCCATCAAAGTCCACATTCCGTTGATCAGTTTCGGTCCATTCAGCTTCCGGCTTCTTGATTTTCGCGGTTTGTCCAGCAGTACCTACATCAGGGTTAGCCTTCATCGGGACATAGGGTCTATTAACAATTGCAGTCCATAATCTGTGATCCTCAGATATCATGTGTTTCTTCATCCTATCTTTCTAGAAGATGAAACTATCTTCATTAAGAATAGGTAAGTGATTAGAGTTGGATGTCTGCATCATATGGGAGTTTATGTTTGCCATTGGATCAGCACCCAAGCGGTTAAGCTTGTAAAATAATTTTTGGTGGATAAGCTCTGATACCACTTGTTGGTCCCAAAGGGCAACAAGGGTATAGAACCGCTAGAGGGGGGGGTGAATAGCGGTTTAAAATCCTTTTCGAAATACCCTTGAAAATCAACCAAGTACTTATCAGTTTGGTCTATTGCGGTTTAAAGCACTAGAACCGCTCAGATAAAATGCACAGCGGAGTTTTGCGGTTTTGTCCAAACTGAATTATAAAGAGTAGGGCAGTTTAAGTGGTTGAAAAAGGAATGATGCAACTGACAAGGCACAACTGAAGTATCACAAAAGTATGCAAATCATTTATCATGTCATTTCATATGAAAGTAAATAAAGCTCATAAACATAAATGTAAATGACAAGACAGAAAATAAAGATCAAGGACACATAATTTGAAGAGGTTCGTTCTTGAAAGAACTACGTCCTCTACCTAGGTGGTTAACCTAGGATTTTCTAATAGCTACTAGACTTTTATTGATTTAGAGGAGTTTTTACAAGATTACAAACGAATCCAAACTCTAAATAAACAATCTAACCTAACAATGCTATTATAACAACCTGTGTTTTCGAGGTATATAATCTATAAGAAAATATACTCCGGGTGTGTAGTGTGGAAAGAAATCAAGAGCTCAAAATATCTAAGTGATGGTGAGCAAGTGATTACTTTCTGTGCAAGGCTGAGTTGTGATGATTTGAAGGCTTGAAGCTTTGATGAAGAACTCTGGGTTTGCTAAGGAGATGATGAAGATATGAGTATCTGGGTTTTCAATCTTCAAAGCAAACTTGAATACTTGGGATATTCTCTTTGAAGCTCAGCAACCTTCAATGTTGAACAATGAAGGCTATTTATAGTGAAGGCATTAGTGACCGTTGGACAATCAGGTGAGTCATTGTATGGCGGTTTTATGCGTTGTCACAATCCCATTGGTTGACCTGTCACTGTCGTCCTTTGCTTTTTCTTTGTGGTAGGAAGTTGTTGGACCACTACCTGACATTTTCCTTTTAGTTGTTGGAAAAGTACAACGGTAACTTTTCAAAAAGCGAGGCAAACCGACATTCCAAGAATAACTGAACCATGACTTGAAGTTTAAGGACAAGTCACCAGTCATTCATTTACGGTTGAAAAGCGAATGTTTGTCTTCAAGGAGTAAATGACAGCAATAACTTCTTCAATATCTTGATCGGCGGTTCCACCAAATGCATGTGCGGTTTCATGAATGAGCTTGAAGTGCGGTTTCATCAAAGACACAAACTGCGGTTTGATGAAGGGCTTAAGGCACCATGCTGGCGGTTGAAGATGGCGGCTTGAGGGACACTAAACCGGTATGACTAAACCGATCATAACTCAGCCTAACTACTAAACATCTAGAAATGGACTTGTCTAAAAATTGAAGTAAAACTTCATTACATGTAAACCTAAAGTCCATAAGAAGACACGTGGAATGGGTCAATCAAATCAGGTGGGTGTACTAACAATGAATCCTAACAATAGTCTTCCGCTTGATGAACATTATGTTTGATATATTCAAATGCTACCTTTAACCTGGAAGTTATAAAGGGTATGATTGGCATAATCGGATTCACGTAGGGAAGAATAATAAGCTAAGTTGGATTTGTCCGGAGAGGTGTCAAGCTTGGGCCCTTCGTAGGAATGATGTTGATGAAATGTTTGGCCAAACTCAGGTGAATTGATTGGATCAATGTTATTTGGATTATCAACATATTCTGTATCGAGAAAGTATTGAACAATACAAGTTGACTTGTTAACCATGACTTATGTTCAAAGACATCGTGGACAAATGGATTGTGACATATTCTATAAAGGAATGCGAACTTGTATATAGTTACACTATTTGGGTAGGTATGACGGTTTGCTAGAACCTAATCATATCTTATGGGTTTATAATTGAACCCATTGCCAACTTAGTGTAATCCTATAGGGTCACACATAATAGAACGAATCTTAAAAGGACTTAATTAGAATTTTGGGTCGAAGGGCCTTTGAGGAATATTAGGAATTTAGAGGAGAAAAGTGGAAAATAGGAGGGTCCGTGCGGACCTCATAAAGGACCCAGCCGGACCTCCTGGTGATCCCGGCGGACCATCTAAAGGACCCGGTCGGGCCATGCTTGGATCCGGCCGGACCCTTTGCATACCCGGTCGGACCTAGTCCTGTTTCGACTAGGATTTTCCTATTCCATTTTCTTGCGGGTTTAGTCACTTGTTACCTATTTGGAATATGTTAAACATGTATTAAACCTCCTCTAGTTGCCCTTATCATTCCGTGTGCTTGTGTAAGCCTTCAAAGAGTTTTTTGAGAGAGTTATTTCTTGTTCTAAGAGATCCTTAGATTGAAGAACAAGAACATCACATATTAGTTCCATATAGTCAAAATACAATTGTGAAAGCGTGTTCCACAATTTTGGTCTAGCAACCAAGATCAAGTGTTCTTGATATTCGTTTGTGGTGTGGATACCCATAGAGGGTGAAGCTTATCATCTTCAAAGTTCGTGTTCCTGATTTTGTTCATGATCAAGCTTTCCAATCTCCACCAAGATCCAAGGTTGTTAATCAAAGGCATCAAGGGTTAGTATTCTAGTATTTATTATGCATGTATTTGACTTAATCATATGAATGGATCTATGGGCTTTGGGTTTCATAAAATTTTAAATGCTTAATTCCGCTGCGCATGTTACTAGGAAACCCAACAGTGGTATCAGAGCCCCATTCATGTTGATTATTTCAATACATAATCATGTTGTGTGTATATAAATTGTTTATGTGCCTAACATGATTTGAATATTGAGATTATGATGTTTATGTGTTATATGCGTTTTATGTGGTTTATTGTTTTATAAACTTTAATCGCACTATTCAATCGCAATAAAAATTATGGTGGATTTAAAATTGTTTGAGTTATCAATTTTTGATTGTGTCAAAGTTTTGATAATCTAGAGATTCATGAATAAATGGTTTATTCAAGGTTTTGATGATCATAGTGATTGGATCACCAAGAACACCAAATCCTAATTGAATCGGGGGAAAAACAATTTTGAGACAAATTTTGAATTTTAAAAATTCTGGGATTTTTCGAGGAGGTCCAACCGGACCCAAGTGAAGACCCGGTCGGACCTGCTGGTCTTGTGCAGGCGGTTCTTGGGGTTCGGGGTGGATCTCGGGGTTTAAATTTCCTATTTGTTTTAGTCTTGTGAATTCTGAGATTGGATCAAGTTTTGGATGGCAAGCCTACGTTCTCGAGACTGTGTTTCCCAAAATTGATCGCAATCAAAGATTCAAATATAAAAAGAAGTTAGAATTATGAAGAGTTCAATTTGCTAAAATTGAGAAACAAAGTTCTTGATTCAAGTTTGGAGATCCATGTGGAATTGTGAATGCAATTGGCCTACGTTCATCGAGACCATCTATTGCTTAGTTTCGGCCACATGGACTACTTTCTTGGTTTCTTGAATTAGTGCGGAATTGTGGTTGCCTATGGCTTAGCTCGGCCGCACTTCTTGTTGTCTTGATTTGGAGATGATAACCAAAGTTCAAATAGTCTCATCCTCATAATTATAGAGAAACTAATGACACATAAATATTATGCTTAAATTAATGGAGATTAATTTACTGACTAAACTTGATGTTCAAGATGTTTATCTTATGTGCTCATAAATGTGTTGCATGCTATATGGTGATGAGCCTTCTTAAAAGTTTTAAGTCCTTTTGCCATGCCATGATTAAAACACTTATAAGTACATGGGTAATTTCATGTGGGCTCGCCAAAGCAAGGTGCATTGATTTTATTCTTGTATGAGCAAGATGAGTGAATAAGAGTTTCCTATGCATTTAAAATGGTTGGACTTAATTAGGCGTCAAAACAGTTTTGGGCCTAAGGTAAAGATGAGATTTAACATGCTTTTTTAAATTGGATTTCTTAAAGAATCTCAGAAAATGATCTAAGAGTCATATGGGATATGATTGACATGTTTGTCTACCTAATTAATATTATTTTGGAAAAATACATTGTTTATTTCTTTAATGAAATTGGTACTTATTAAATTTTGAAAATTTTGCATAATTGTAGATAATGACAACCAACACTCAATCAATTTCGTTGCGATCAATCTTTGAGAAGGATAAGCTTCAAGAGAATGGTACAAACTTCATGGATTGGATTCGAAGCCTAAGAATAGTTCTTAGGCAAGAAGATAAATTGTACATTCTTGATGGGCCTATTCCTAATGAACCCGAAGCCAATGCCCCTAGGGCAGAGAGAGACAATCACAAGAAGCATCGTAATGATTCTAGAGATGTGAGTTGTCTCATGCTCGCGACTATGTGCTCAAAACTCCAACAAAGTTTGGAACATTTGGAAGCCTGTGAGATAGGCGTGGAGTTGAGAGACATGTTTCAAGAGCAAGCTAGGCAAGAGAGGTACAAAACCATTGTTGCATTCACTTCTTGCAAAATGAGTGAAGGGCAACAAGTGGGACCTCACATGCTTAAAAAGAAAGGCTACGTGGAGCATCTTGAGAAACTTGGCTATCCGATTTCATTGGAGCTAGCCATGGATCTCATTCTTAATTTATTTCCTAAAAGTTATAATCACTTTGTGATGAACTATAACATCCATGGAATGGATAAGAATCTCTCCGAGTTGCATAATATGTTGAAAACTGCGGAGATGAAGATAGTGGAGAAAGGTTCTCCAGTGCTCGTGGTTCATGATGGGAAAAAGGCTAGTGCCAATGGAAAAGGCAGGGCAAAGGTTGCCAAACCCAAGATTAGCAAGGCAAAGGTTGCCAAGGCTATAGAGGCAAAACCCGATGCACAAAAGGATGCAATTTGTTTTCATTGTCAAGAAATTAGTCATTGGAAACGTAATTGCAAGGATTTTAAGGAAGAGCAAAAGAAGAAGAAGAGTAGTGGAACTACGTCGACTTCAGGTATCTATATGATAGATATTCTTCTTTCTACCACTAGTTCCTGGGTATTTGATACCGAATGTGGTTCTCATATTTGTTTAAATGTGCAGGGACTAAAGAATAGGAGACTACTTAAAGAGGGTGAAGTAGACCTACGTGTGGGGAAATGAGCAAGAGTTGCTGCATTAGCCGTAGGGACTTATGAAGTCACTTTACCTTCCGGTTTAATACTTGTTTTGAACAATTGCTATTATGTACCGGATTTAAGTAGAAATATTATGTCAATTTCTTGTTTGGATAATAAAGGTTTTAAATTTCTTATTGAGAATAAGAGATTTTCTCTTTATTTAAATGATGTGCTTTATGGTATTGCAAATTCATTTAATGGACTTTATATCCTGGATGTCAAGAATGAAAGTAATAAAAATGTTTATCATATAAATAAGAAATCTAAACCTAATGATGTATATCATACTTATTTGTGGCATTGCCGTCTTGGTCATATTCAGGAGAAGCGTATCTCAAAACTCCATGGGGACGGTCTTTTGGGTTCATGTGACCTTGAGTCATATGATACTTGCGAGTCGTGTATTCTTAGAAAAATGACTAAGACACCTTTTACCAAGTTGGGTGAAAGGGCAAGCGACTTATTGGGGTTGATACATTCCGATGTATGCGGACCACTAAGTAGCAATACTAGGGGAGGATTTCAATACTTCATAACCTTCACCGATGATTATAGTAGATTTGGGTATGTTTACCTAATGAAACATAAAAGTGAAGCATTTGAGATATTTAGAATATTTCAAAATGAAGTAGAAAAAAATTTGGCAAAAGTATTAAGGCACTTCGATTAGATCGAGGTGGAGAATACTTAAGTCAAGAATTTGATGATCATCTAAAGAATTGTGGAATAGTTTCACAATTGACTTCACCCAGAACACCACAATGGAATGGTGTGTCCGAGAGGAGGAATCGAACTTTATTGGACATGGTTCGATCAATGATGAGTCAAGTTGATCTTTCGATATCCTTTTGGGGTTACGCTCTAGAAACCGCTGCTTTCACACTAAATCTTGTTCCAAGTAAATCGGTTCAAAAGACTCCATATGAGATGTGGAGCGGAAAGAAACTGGTTTGTCTTTCATGAAGATTTAGGGTTGCGAAGTTTTTGTTAAAAGACTTATCTCAGACAAACTTGCACACAAATCTGATAAATGTATTTTCGTGGGATATCCTAAGGAAACTAAAGGATATTACTTTTACAACCGAAGGGACAATAAAGTGTTTGTTGCCCGGACTGGTGTCTTTCTAGAGAAAGAGTTTCTCTCCAAAGAAATCAGTGGGAGTAAAGTAAATCTCGAAGAGGTTCGAGACCCAGAAAATGACATTGAACCGATAGTGGAACAAGAACAAGTCCCACAAGGAGTTGTGGAACCTGTTCAAGATACACAAGTAACTCGCAGATCTGGTAGGTTACGATCCGAGCCCGAGAGATATGGGTTTCTTGTAATGGATAGTAATGAGGTGGAGATCATTGAGAATGATGAACCGACCAATAACCATGAGGCGATGTCTTCTCCTGATTCGGACAAGTGGCTTGGAGCCATGGAATCCGAATTACAATCCATGCATGATAATCAAGTTTGGAACTTGATTGATGCACCTAATGGTGTAAAAACTATAGGATGCAAATGGGTCTTTAAGAAGAAGACTGACATGGATGGGAAGGTGCATACTTACAAAGCTAGGCTTGTAGCGAAAGGTTATAGGCAAGTTCATGGTATTTACTATGATGAAACCTTTTCACCCGTAGCAATGATCAAGTCTATAAGAATTTTGCTTGCCATTGCCGCATATCATGACTATAAAATATGGCAGATGGATGTCAAAATCGCTTTCCTTAATGGGAACTTGCAAGAGGATGTCTATATGACACAGCCTGAGGGTTTTGAACAAAATTCTAAAGTATGCAAATTGCAGAAATCCATCTATGGATTGAAGCAAGCTTCTAGGAGTTGGAATCTCTGTTTTAATGAATCAGTCAAAGAGTTTGGCTTCATCAAGAACGAAGATGAACCTTATGTATACAAGAAGATTAGTGGGAGCATAGTTCTATTACTTATTTTATATGTGGATGACATATTTCTCATTGGAAACGACATTCCTACACTTCAGTCTGTAAAGACTTGGTTGGGAAAGTGTTTCGCAATGAAAGATATGGGTGAAGCCGCATATGTCCTTGGCATTAAGATCTACAGAGATAGATCAAGGAAGCTAATTGGTTTAAGCCAAAGTACATACATTGACAAGGTCCTTAGAAGATTCCGCTTGGAAAACTCTAAGAGAGGACAGTTGCCAGTGTTACATGGAGTTTCTCTAAGCAAGACTCAATGTCCTAAGACAAAAGATGAGCGTGATAAAATGAGTGAGATTCTATATGCTTCGGCAATTGGATCCATCATGTATGCCATGATATGTACTAGGCCGGATATATCTTATTCTTTGAGCATGACGAGCAGATATCAGTCCGACCCCTGTAAGAATCACTGGATGGCTGTAGAAGCAATTCTTAAGTACTTGAGAAGGACTAAAAATTCATTTTTTATCTATGGAGGAATGGAAGATGATCTCATTGTAAATGGTTACACGGATGCAAGCTTCCAAACCGACAGAGATGATAGTCGATCGCAATCGGGTTTTGTGTTTATGTTAAATGGTGGAGCTGTAAGCTAGAAGAGTTCCAAGTAGAGTACAGTCGCTGATTCTACAACTAAAGCTGGGTATATTACTGCATCGGATGCTGCAAAGGAAGCTGTTAAGAAGTTTATTGGTGAACTTAAAGTGGTTCCTAGCATTGCTAATCCAATAGACCTTTATTGTGACAATAATGGTGCTATTACTCAAGCAAAGGAACCAAGGGCACATCAGAAATCCAAACACATACTTAGGCGTTTTCATATCATTCGAGAAATCGTTGATAGGGGAGACGTAAATATATGCAGAGTACCAACTGATGATAACGTTACGGACCCGCTAACAAAGGGACTTCCACAAGCTAAACATGATGGTCATATTAGGTCCATGGGTATTAGATACGTGGGAGATTGGGCCTAGAGCAAGTGGGAGATTGTTAGTGTTGGTGCCCTAGTCACGTTTACTTAAACGTTGTTTGTAATCATCTTATTCATATTAATAAAGAGATGTTTTGATTATTATTGTTGTTCATGTTTAGTTATAATAATCTCTGTCCCTAGTACTTGTAAAGCACTAGTATAAAGGCTAAATGATCATGGGATGATCATGTTAGATTTATGGGTACTTGTTTCGAACAAGGTACTGGACATGACCCGCTGTATGAGATTTATGTCATGGTCTATGTCGTACATATATCTCATATTAGTTATGTCATTTGAATCCTTAGACATGAAGTTATTATAGTCTTTCACTTGATTAACATTATGTTTGACATATTCAAACGCTACCTTTAACCAGGAAGTTATAAAGGGTATGATTGGCATAATCGGATTCACGTAGGGAAGAATAATAAGCTAAGTTGGATTTGTCCCTCTTCGGAGAGATTTCAAGCTTGGGCCCCTCGTAAGAATGATGTTGATGAGATGTTTGGACAAACTCAAGTGAATTGATTGGATCAATGTCATTTGGATTATCAACATATTCGGTATCGAGAAAGTATTGAACAATACAAGTTGACTTGTTGACCATGACTTATGTTCAAAGACATCGTGGACAAAGGGTTTGTGACATATTCTATAAAATAATGCGAACTTGTATATAGTTACAATATTTGGGTAGGTATGACGGTTTGCTAGAACCTAATTATATCTTATGAGTTTATGATTGAACCTATTGCCAACTTAGTGTAATCCTATAGGGACACACACAATAGAACGAATCTTAAAAGGACTTAATTGGAATTTTGGGTCAAAGGGCCTTTGAGGAATATTAGGAATTTAGAGGTGAAAAGTGGAAAATAGGAGGGTCCAGGCGGACCTCATAAAGGACCCGGCCGGACCTCCTGGTGATCCGGGCAGACCATGTAAAGGACCCGGTCGGACCATGCTTGGATCCGGCCATACCCCTTTGCATACCCGATCGGACCTAGTCCTGTTTCGACTAGGATTTTCCTAATCCGTTTTCTTGCTGGTTTAGTCACTTGTTACTTATTTGGAATATGTTAAACATGTATTTAAACCCCCTCTAGTTGCCCTAATCAGTCCGTGTGCTTGTGTAAGCCTCCAAAGAGTTTTTTGAGATAGTTATTTCTTGTTCTAAGAGATCCTTATATTGAAGAACAAGAACATCACATATTAATTCCATATAGTCAAAATACAATTGTGAAAGCGTGTTCCACAATTTTGGTCTAGCAACCAAGATCAAGTGTTCTTGATATTCGTTCGTGGTGTGGATGCCGATAGAGGGTGAAGTTTATCATCTTCAAAGTTCGTGTTCCTGATTTTGTTCGTGATCAAGCTTTCCAATCTCCACCAAGATCCAAGGTTATTAATCAAAGGCATCAAGGGTTAGTATTCTAGTATTCATTATGCATGTATTTGACTTAATCATATGAATGGATCTATGGGCTTTGGGTTTCATAAAATTTTAAATGCTTAATTCCGTTGCGCATGTTACTAGGAAACCCAATAAAAACATCATCTTTACACCTATAAATACCTCTCCATTCCACCATGGAAGGAGAAGGAATTTTTATACCAAAAAGAGGACTTTTTAGACACATAAATCACAATAAAATAGAGGACCCAACTTCTCTTCTCTACAAGAACTCTACACAAGTTCTTGCACATCATTTCCCTACAAACACACTATCTTCAAGTCAAAGTTTGAAGTTCCCTTTTTCTAAGGTACAATTTTTCTCCTTTTTTATTTTACATGTCTTCTTTAATGTATGCAATCTCCATAAAATGGGAAATGACCAAATGATCACTTCATTACATTGAAGTTGGTTAAAGGTTGTCTCCCTACATTTTAATTCCCTTTAATTTCCCGTTTTCTCATAATGTAATTGTTAGCACATATTTATATTAATAAAAGAAGTAATTTTTATTCTTAGAACACCAAAAGTAGCAAAACCGCTTTAACCGGGCGGAGTGGGTGTTTAAGTACTTCCCACTCCGTAACCTAACCCCCGAACTTGTCTCTCCCGAATATCTGGTTTTGTATATAAAATTAGGTTATATTAGGTTTTTCTTATGTTCCTTTAAAACATAGGTGGCGACTCTATAATCTAAAACCAAATAGACATCATAGGATAATTCACGCGCTCTAGCCAAGCCGTGGTTTCCCCCGGGGTATCTACAAGAACATATCATAATCCCTTTGTCACGCGATATCATATTGGACATAAGTCATGGTCTACGTCAACTTATGTTGTCCAATGCTTTCTCGATCTTGAGTAGATTGATATGAGCAAATGACATTGAACACATAAATTCATTTGGGCATGGCCATGCACTATCATTAATCTCACTCATTGAGTGGCCAAGTAGATATCTCTCTTGAGAGAGGGAAAAATCTCATCTTGACTTATCATTCTTCCCTACAAGAATCCGATTATACCAATCGTAGCCTTTACGACGACCACCGGTTAAGGGTAGCGTTTGAGTACGTCAAACATAATGTTCATCATGTGGAAGACCTTGATAATCTCAGGTCTAAGGATTCAAATGGTATGACTGTTATGAGATTTAACTATGACATTTGACCATGACATAAATCTCATAACGGGTATATCCAGTGCCTTGTTTCCAACAATTACCCACAAGTTTAATCTGCATCATATGCACCATAATCATCATATGATTATCCATAAAACTCATGGTAGCTCTTCATAAGTGCTAGGGACAATGATTATTATGATAAACATGCAAAAGATATAATAATCGGGTTTGTTATCTCTATAACAATGAAGCTATGATGTAATGCATAGGCCCTTCTCAAGGGCCTAGGGCATAATATCCATCACTTACCACCCTTACCCTTTTCACCGAAACTTAGTACTAGACCGGATGTCTGTCCTTTGCTTTTCCTACGAACTTCTTCCCCAAGAATCACATCCATGACATCCACAAACTTCATCTTTGCCTTCCCTATTGCCGTGTTAACAGCAATCACAGTTCTGTCCCAACTGTCTTGTAAAGAATAAAGTAAAATCAATGCTAGTACCTCATTGTCTAGAGTAACATTCATGGAAGATAGTTGGGCCACATTAGACTTGAATTCACTTATATGATTTGTTGTCGACATGCCCTCCACCATCCTTGTGTTCAACAGCTTCTTCATCAGATGAGCCTTGTTAGCAACTGATGGTATCTCGTACATGCTCGCCAACATCTCTAACATCTCACAGGTAGTCTCTGCCTCCAACCATTCTTCGTCACATCCTTGGCCAAAGTTTGCCTAACAAGCCCTGACGCTTTACGGTCCATGATTGCAAAATCTGTGTCCTTCACATTCTCCGGCTTTTCTTTTAATGGAAGATACAACCTCGATTTGTATCCCCCAAAAATTGAAACCCGTCCCAGAAAATTTATCGATCAACACTTTGTTACTATCCTCCAAAGCCCCCACAATTTCCATGACAAAAGACAAGCGTATCTATGGATCGAAAGAACAGGAGCTCTGATGCCAATTGTTGGGAATTTAATCAGAGTAATGGCCCAAAGCTATTGAGCGATTAACAAAAAACTAAGAACGAAAAATAAATCACGAAGAACACAAGAATTGTTTACCCTGATTGTCACAACAATGACTACCTCCGGGGCGCTACCAAGCCAAAATATTTCTCTTATTTTTTCTGATGTTACAATATGCTTATGACTATCACATGGTTTATATAGAGTTTCTAAGTCCAAAAACTAACTTAAAAATAATTAACCTAAGCTGTAATACGGAAGGAGTACAACTCCTTAATAAATAAGGAGACAAATATTACAAAAGAACACACTAATCCTTTTCCCTTCTTTTGCATAATAGGAACACCATTTACTAAAGGAAACCATATTCCTTTATCAATACGGTCAATGCACGCACAAGACCAATTGGGCTTTCAGCCCCTCATTCTTTACTGCGTGCCATTATGCGTACACCAACAGCAGAAACTTTAGGCATTGGCTATTTCTCCGTCTAGCAACTTTAACTAACTATTTTCTTCACGGTTTTGACTCCACAACTCAACAATCTCTCACCTGGAGACTAAACTAATTCCCGTGATAGCCTCGTCAAACACCCCAACCAAAAGAATGACTCCAATAAACACATGTTCTTCTGTCAGTGGCCAACTGACCTTGGTAGCGCCCGGCCCTTTGTCTAGTTCTCCAAGTGAGTTGAAATCTCCAATGATAAATCTAAGGATGGATCACCTTGTGATAACTCAAGTTGGTGTATGGAAAAGGTAAGAGAATGTGGACAAAACATGGCATGAGCGACCGAGTCTTCGACGAGCTTGAGGTTGAGTTTTCCCTAGATGGTAGTGAGAAGAGGTAACGTGAGGATGTTCACAATACGTGTTTATTGTAACGCAGAGAATGAACGAACATATATATATATATATATATATTTATATATATATATATATATATATATATTAATATATATATATATAATAACCCAACACATAGATGGAAAAGATCACATAATTAGATATTATTCTGGAATATGGAACACAACACAATCAAATTATTCTACAATAAAAAAGGAAATTCTTTCTATAGTTTTATGTATAACAAATTTCAAGATGATTTACTTAATCAAAAATTTACAGTCAAAGTAGATTGTAAGGCCGCAAAAGATGTTTTACAAAAAGATGTAAAAAATTTAGCTGCAAAACAAATCTTTGCCAGGTGGCAAGCCCTCTTATTAATTTTTGATTTTGATATCATTCATATTGCAGGAAAAGACAATTCCATCCCTGATTTCTTAACAAGAGAATTCTTACAAGGAAATGGCAAATTATGGTCAGATAAATAATTTAATTAACAATGTACAGGACGTAAGATTTGGATGGACCAATCGACGTTACAATAACATCGAATATTTGAACCACTTAGCTAAACAATTAAGAGACCTACAGTCTACTAACCTTCCTCATACTTATACCAATTACGAAGTCAGAATACATTACATGTATGTAAGGTTCCTCATTGGTGACCTTGAGGAATATATCGATTATACTGGCATATTTTATCATCAGAGAAGAATTGCAGAAGGATTTCTCAAACAAGCAAAGAAACTTCAACGCCGAATGTTGAAATTACATAATTTTCTCTAAAAATGTATTCCATATATATATTTCATATGTTTGTAAAAAGATTTCAATTGAATTTAAGAAAATCAATTATTATTGCAGGAAATGGAAAAACTAAATGAAGAAACCCTACTCATTTCACAAATGGAACAAGAACAAACTTGGGATCTTTTTATTAATGGAAATCATATTTATTAAACAATTCCAATTATATAAATTATTTGTTACAAAAATCATCAATACTGCTCGATGAATGCAAAAACCTTCACAACAGAATCCCTCTTCACAAGACTACAATGCTTAGATTCCATATTTATGATTTAAAACAAGTCTTAGAAAACAAATCCTCTTCACCTTTTTTCATCCTTATCAAAAATGAAATCTCAACTTTTAAAAGAATTGCAAATTGTATTTATAATGATCACCATTTGAATCTTCAAGAATTTTTACTTTTACCAGAATAAGATAAGCTCGTACGAGAGATCCTTTGTCTCGTACGAGGCATCTCGATTTTACAGAATTCACAAACTAAAAATCTTTTTGTTTAGAATGATTACAGGTTCCTCACTCAAAGGCAAGACCAAGAAAGAACAATCAAATATACAAATCAGGCCTCTTACAAAACTCCCCATTTTTATTCCTGACAGAACACCAAAATTAGAAAATAGGTTTGCTACCCTATCTCCAGATGCAAAACCTTTTTCTCCCCAATCTACAAAAGACACATCATCTTCCTCCCAAAAATCAACTACTTACAAAACAGCTCTCAAAATAGAAAACCCCCTACCTTCTCAATTAAATACCAATCGACAAATCATTCCTAGTCCTCACCCAAAACAAACACCACCTACAAATTATTTTTACAAAACTCATACTGATTTTATTTGTGTCCTTGAACCAGAAATCTATGAAATGATTGACAATTGGCACCCTTATCAAATCTCACAATTTATTTTGCCATCACAATACAATTACATTCCTGATAATTTCATGAAAAATCAATTTTATTATGAAAGCATTTTGACACAAACAAAATCAGCCACTTTCCAATATTCTACAGATCATATTGATAACAACAAGATTCGTTATTGCAAAGTCAAAATATTAAAATTTCTTTCTTTATCTTGGGGTCAAAAACCCAATGACTCCAGAAATTTAATAACCTCAAACAATTCAGCCAGATTTAATTATTATGATTACATCTTGGCTTGGTGAAGAGCCTTTTTCAGGCAAAACAAATCTTTTTCCCTCTCATATTTCTTTTATTTTTGTCCAAATTTTTCCTACCCAACTCCATACTGGTTTCATCAATGGTGAAAATATTTTGGACTAAACAAATCAATCATCCCAACAAATGTACAAATAGCATTCGAACAATGGTCAACAAAGGTATCTTATCCAGAGCAGATTTCTCAGTCTCCTCTTTGGGCCTTATTTTGTCACAATTTCCAAGTCCCATGGATTTTTATGACAGAATTTAACCTAAGGGAAGAACAAATGTGTGAGTGTGTTCATTCAGACAAAACAGACAAAACACAAAAGTGTGCGTGTGTACAAAAAACCATTTTACCCATTTTGATTCGTAAATACAAAATAAAGTGGTGGGACAAAACAGAAATTTCTCATTGCAATACGGATGCAGTATCAAAATATTTCATTACAAAACCAGAATATTGCAAAACAATTCCCCTCAAACAATCACAACAAAATGAAGAATTTCTGGCCAAAAAACAACAAATTATGTCTCAGATGGCCAGATGTACAAATCCAACAGATCTTGAAAGATTAATGGTCCAACTCAGTGATGAAGGCAGTTCATCATCTATGAACGAAGGAGAGACACAACCCAATGATGACTTCTTCACACATCCAGACGATCTGGAATTGGATCTGTAAAGCCACATCAACAAGGAAGACAAATCTCATCTCAGCCGCCCTGGTCCACCAATCACAAAATTCAAAAAGAAAAAACTTTTTCAGCAACAAAGCAACCACCATCCACAAAAGTATCAGCCGCCCTGGCCCACCGGTCACAAAATTCAAAAAGAAGATTCCTTCTGTCAGCACTGCAAAACAAAAACCAAAAATTAGATTGTGTAATGCTTTCAAGTCCAGTAGTATATAAACAAAAGCCCGATCATTGTATAGACAGGCTAAATTTTTATCAGTTTTAAATCCTCTCTAAATCCTCCCCATATTTCTATCAATCACCTTGTACTCATTAACCATCTTGTACTCTCATCAACAAATTGCAATAAACAAGTAAGTTTACTACTCCCGCCTCAGGTATTTAGAATTGTTTATTAATTGTTGTTTACAATTTACAAATTATTTATCAAAACAAAAACGTTACCAAAGGTGGAAACCACTAACCTTCCAGACCTACGGGTGACGGATAAACTGAGGTTGAACGAAAGCCTACGTACGAAATTACTATTCACAAAAAGTTACTATTCACTATTACTATTCATTTCGCAAATTCCAATTTGATATTTATATTTTGATAATTTTATAATTGTTATTTATCGTTATTATCATCCTTAAAATTTATGTTTAAAATCGGACCTCTGATCTTTGGTATCAGAGCCTAATATTCAAAAAAGTTAACTAATTAACTCAATTTGTTTAGTAGTCCCGAGTCGGTGTGTCACCTAGGTCTAAGTCACGCAATAGGAGTGTAAGTCGTGCATCCGGAAGGTAAGGAAGTGTATCCGAGCAAGACAAACAATAAAAATGAGTTGGTTAGGTAATTTTACGAATAGAAGGCCTCCTAGAAATCAAGATCCTATGAACGATTATAACATTACATCTTGAGAATGATAACCATGATAACAATGAAAATGATCAAAATATTTTATCAAAAGAATTTTCTTGGAATACTCAGTCTTTGACTAATTGGAAACCACCTCTTATTTCAAATTCAGAAATTTATAAAGACAAAGGAATTTTTGACATAAGATCAAGATTAGCCATTAAAACAAAAAAAACTATTATCCCTCTATTTTCCAATAATCAAACTATTAGTCTATTTTCAAAATCATCAATAAAAAAAAATATATCCCATGGTTACAAATTTCTACATATCGGACTTGTACAAATTGCTATTAAACCCTTAACAATTGAAGGATTAAACACAAGCATACAAATAGCTTTAAGAGATGCTAGACATCTAAACTATACAGATTCGTTATTAGGAGCTATTGAAACTAGCTTAACAAATGGACCAATTCATTTTAATAGTTATCTAAATTTTACAATTTCTTTAACTGATCCTCACATAATGGATATCTTAACTTTAGATATTTTAACACATAATTATCATATGAAAAAAGGGTCTCACGTATATGAAATATTTTATAGACTATATTTTAAAGTCATGAATACTGGACTTTGCCCCAATGCCTTTAATAGAAACAAAATAGGAGAAACTATATTTTGGGAGATCGATAAAACAAAAGCTAATATAAATATTTCAAAAACAATTAAATGGAATGAAATATCCCTACCCGAAAAATGGACATATCCCGCTAAAACTGTCCCAAGAAAAGAACAAAATCAAACAACTGATATAGAACAAATTACACAATATGAGGATGGATCGGTAGATCTAAAATTCAAAAGAACTCGGTCACTAAGTCGAAACAAAAAATTTAATGTTCAAACACCATCTAGAAGATCCACGTCAGGAAGATATGAATTCCCACAAACTACTAAATACGAAGATAGTTCTTCACAAAATGAAACTATTTTCGAAAATGAAACTAATATTGAATTTCCACAACAACAAACAAACAATTTTGGAGTAAACAGAGAAGGAATCAATGTTCAACCTTACGAAGATAGTGACTTTACCTTAAACATGATAAAAAACAATTTTATTTTAAATAAAAGTATTTTAAGAAAGGATTTTACTAGTAAACAAAATGAAGAAAATAGAAAACTATTTTTTCAAATGTATGATACAAATCAACAAAAATTAATAAAAGAAAAATATTACGAATTTTGTGAATTACAAGAAGACCACATACCATTTTTTGAATTCTTAAAAAACGATTATCTATACAAAATAACTACATTACAGAAAAAATTAAGACGATGGTACAAAGTAGGACTAGATCTTCTACCAACTCACGAAACATATGAAAACGAAAAACCACATTTAGAACCCACTTACTTTTGTAAAAACAACATTCAATATGGTGCATATCCCATTGATAGTTCTAATCAATTAAATAACGAAGATAAAAAACAAACAGATTTACATTTACAAAATAATTGGACAAATTTATGCCTATATACTGTAGGACAACAATTAGACAGAGTTGAAGAAAAAATTGATAATACTACTAAAAGAATAGCCGCAATAGGAAAAGATATAGCAGACCTAGAAGTAGAAATAGGACCCACACCAATACCAACAAAAAATGATGAATGTTATAAATCCCAAAGATTTACAGAATATTCAGAATTATATAATATCAATCCATCAACTAGAAAAAATAAAAATACAATTTTTAATAAACAAATTCCCCCTCCTAAGAATCCTTTAATAATACCTGAGGTAAAACCAAAACTCCATGATCCCCTAAACGACTTAATGAATAAAATAAAAACCCATTTACAAGTAAAAGAAGAAGAAACCAGTACAAGTACAAATATCCGAATATTAACAGACTATAATGACAAAACCTCAGAATCAGAAATCTCTTCTGACAATAAATATAATTCAACAACAGAATCAGAAGAAGAAAACATACATACAATTCCAATACAGACTATGAGACGAGATTTTAATAATTACAAAAAAAACCCTGAAGACTTAGAAATATTAAAAACCCCAACCAAATCATACAATGCAAAAAATATTTATGAATGGAACATCGATGGATTAAGTGAAATGGAAATTATAAATATTACAAAGGAAATGATAATTGTAGGAAATATCTATAAATCTACAAATATTACAGAACGCCAAGCAGTTGAAAATATTATATTAGGATTCACTGGCCAATTAAGGACTTGGTGGGATAAATTACTAGCACAACAAATAAAAACACAAATTTTAGATGCTATTAAAGCAGACCAAGATGGACACCCAGTATTAGATGAAAATGGAGATCAAACTCCAGCACAGTTAATATACTTAATATTTAACATTACAACTCACTTTATAGGAGATATAGATTTATACACCGAAAGAAATTCTGAAATATTACAAAATCTAAAATGCAGAAAATTGGAACAATTTAAATGGTATAAAGAAAAAATTCTTAAAAGAGTCTTTAATCTTGCTGACCCAAATAATTATCATTGGAAAGAAAAATTTATTACAGGGCTACCAGGCCTATTTTCAGAAAAAGTAAAAGATACAATAGAACAAAAATATGGTCAAATATCCTATGATAATCTTACTTATGGGGACTTAATCACTTGTCTAAATATTACAGGATTAAGATTATGTCAAGACCAGAAACTACAATACAAAATAAAGAAAGAATCTACTCAAACAAGAAAAGAATTAGGACACTGGTGTGAACAATTTGGTTTTGATAAATTAAAATCCCCATACAAAAAGAAAAATTACAATCAATATAACAGTCCATATTACAAAAACAGTACATATAGGAGAAAATATAGAAAAATAAATAAAAACTACCAAAACAACCCTCCTGCTTATTACAATAAAAACAAAAAATCACATTTTCAGAAAAGATATAACACTAAATATAATAAAAATTATAAAAAAACCCTTTAAGTCTTTTAAACCATATAACAAAAACATAAAATTTTTATGCAAAAAACCTGGTCACATTGCTAGAAATTGTCCATCAAAAAGACAAATACAACAAATTTGTCATAATTTAAAAATAAAAGAAACAGAAGAAATATTACAAAACATAGATAATCTAGAATTATCAACAGATATTGATGATAACAACTCTTCCGACCAATCGGATACAAGCAATGATGAATGCCAATCTTGTAATAGAGAAATATGCTTGTGTAATAATAAAGTAAACACAATAGAACAATACGATGAGATATTAGAAAAAATCAAAGAAATAGATGAACCAACTATAAAAAGAAAATTTCTAAAACAATTAGCCAAAACAATTAACGAAGAAAAGCCAGATACGTCTAAACCAGCTCAATATGAAGATGTTATACAAATGTTCCAAAATAAAAAGAAACAAATTTCATCAGTAGATCTACAACATGAGATTAGGAAAATAAAACAAGAAATAAAATTATTAAAACAAAGTAATTTAGACTTACAAAAAACACAAAGAGAAAAAGAAACAAATTTAGCATTACAAGAAATTTAAAAACAAATACATTCAACTTACAATGAAGAAGCTTCTACTTCTCGAGCTAATAAAGAATTAGATAAACATTTTAAAAACCCTTTTGCTAAAAAATCTTCCTCAGAAACAGATACAAGTTCCTCTACAGACACAGAAGAAAGCATATATGCACTTACTCGTGTAAGATACCAGAAATGGTATGTACATATACATATGAAAATAAAAGATTTCGAATATAAAGGTTTAGCTATGTTAGACTCAGGAGCAGACCTAAACTGTGTTGAACAAGGAATAATACCAACAAAATATTTTATAAAAATAAACAAAAGTCTTTCAGCCGCCAATTCTTCAAAATTACAAGTAAAATACAAAATACCTGAAGCACATGTTTGTAATAATAATTTTTTTTTTAAAACAAATCTTATGCTTGTAAAAAACTTAAACACAAAAGTTATATTAGGAAACCCTTTTCTACAAATGTTATATCCCTTTTCAGTCTCACAAAGAGGAGTAGAATCAAGAATATTAGGACAACAAATTATATTTGATTTTTTATATCCTGTATCTAATAGTTATGTAAACAATTTACAAAAAATAGGAGTCTCTAAGTTAAATACTTTACAAAATCAAATGAAATTTCTTAAAGAAGAATTATTAAATATCAAGATTGAAGAAAAGTTACAACTTCAAGAAAACAAAAACACAATCTCTAAAAAGTTAGAGAAATTTGAAAAAGACTTATGTTCTGATTTACCCACAGCCTTTTGGGAACGGAAAAAACATGTAATAGCATTACCCTATAAAAAGATTTTAATGAAAAAACAATACCCACAAAAGCAAGACCTATTCAAATGAACCAAGAATTATTAGAATATTATAAAAAAGAAATTAAAGATTTACTCAATAAAAAATTGATTAGGAAAAGTAAATCACCTTGGTCATGCTCAGCATTCTATGTATCAAAAAATACAGAAATAGAGAGAGGTGCCCCAAGATTAGTTATTAATTACAAACCATTAAACACTGCATTAAAATGGATTAGATATCCAATACCTAATAAACAAGATTTATTAAAAAGATTACATAATGCTTCTATATTTTCAAAATTTGATATGAAATCTGGATTCTGGCAAATACAAATAGCAGAAGAAGATAAATATAAGACAGCCTTTACAGTACCCTTTGGGCAATACGAATGGAATGTTATGCCCTTTGGATTAAAAAATGTACCAAGTGAATTTCAAAAAATAATGAATGAAATATTTAATCCATACACTTTTATTATTGTCTATATAGATGATGTTTTAGTATTTAGTAAAACTCTTGAACAACATGACAAACATTTAAACATATTTTACAAAACAATGGTAAGAAATGGATTAGTCCTATCAAAAGCAAAAATAAAATCCTATCAAACAAAGATTAGATTTTTAGGACACGAAATAACCAACAATACCTTAATCCCAATTCAAAGATCTATAGATTTTGCTGATAAATTTCCAGATGAAATCAAAGACAAAAATCAATTACAAAGATTCTTAGGATCATTAAATTATATAGCAGATTTCTTTCCTAAACTAAGATAAATCTGCAAACCTCTTTTTGATAGATTAAAGACAAATCCAAAACCTTGGACAAAGGAGCATACTAATGTTGTTAAACAAATCAAGATACATGTTAAAAGATTACCATGCCTAACAATATGTGACCCTAAAACCCCTAAGACAGTATCAACCGATGCCTCTGACATACTCATACTGATTTTATTTGTGTCCTTGAACCAGAAATCTATGAAATGATTGACAATTGACACCCTTATCAAATCTCATAATTTATTTTGCCATCACTACACAATTACATTCTTGATAATTTCATGAAAAATCAATTTTATTATGAAAGCATTTTGACACAAACAAAATCAGCCACTTTCCAATATTCTACAGATCATATTGATAACAACATATATATATATATATATTATATATATATATATATATATATATACACGACCGAAAGTAAAATAAGAACACATAGTTTTATGTGGTTGACTAACATTGTGTTGGGAAGAGGTAGAACATCCTTATAATGGATGATCAAGTACATAATACTAACTGTCTCTATTTGTAAAAAATTCCTATAATACTAGAACGTAACAAAATACACAATAAAGACATAAAATCACTCGATAGGGAAGACAACAATATGTTAAGAGTATTTATACTCTTAACCAGAAACTCAAGGTAACAAGAAACTCTAACACGCAGCCAGTCCACACCGAATCCGAGCCTCTATACGGCCGCGTGGTTGGCTGCATAACCACTCGTGCGCGCGTGCATACCCAGCGCCGCATTCCTAGTTTGTAGGTCCTCTAAAAACCCACTTCATGATATCCTTATGTGGGCAAATAACTAGGACGCATGCCCGTAAAAAGTCTTCTAAATGTAAGATTCAAGTCATCAATTCCAACAATGTCAAAATAGATTTATACAATAAGATGCAAACTAATGAAAACAAATTTTATAGATGAAAAATACTATGGGTACAAAAAAGTCACAAAAATTTGCTCATAATTTTTTTTCATTAAAGTGTGGCGGTCCACTATCAATGCAACCAATAAAATATCGCCAACTCATTGTTTGAGCAAAATTTTGTAACTTTGTTGTGTGCCCTAGCGTTGCTTTGGATAGAAACACAATTAATAATTTTGTCATTTGCGATATTTCAAAAATGTGGTAGTCACATAAAACTAGGTCAAATTTGCAATAGAACAAATTCTCTCTCCCATGCAAAAAAAAACAAATTCTCTCTCCCCAGATAACGACCCTGAATGAGAAGGATGTTGTTATACACACCCGTAAAATTGATTAATAAACTCGTAAGGATAAATTCACATCTTATAAATAAAATATTTTCAATGAACTTCCTATTATATCCTTTTAACCAAAAAAAACTCACACATATTCACACACCCAATCCCATACACCCATCAATTTTTACTTTCTCTCTTTAAGTGATCTCCAATCTCCATCCCTTACAAGTACAACTCCAGTTCCTCCTGCTCCCTCCCATTCCAATCTCATCCATTTCTTTTTACCCTTCACCCATCAATTTAGTTCTTTATTATTTATATGAGGATTTGAATTTTGTCATCTAAAAAGATTATCATTGCCAAATCTTTGTTCCATTTCAAGAACTATTATGCATTTCAAGTTCAATTCAGTTACCCTAATTCATACCTCATTGCAGCAGTCCCCTTCCCCGCCCAGTTGCAGACCACTGGAAAGAAACAATTTTTTCTTGGGCAATTTACGGGTTCGGCAACTGGTACCGAACTTGTTTCTGTAAGGACCAAACTATTATTTCTTAAATAATTAAATAAAACAACAAATAATTATTCTACAATTAAACAAAAATAGAACCTAATAGGGAGATTGTTACTGTATCGGTTGAATAGAGGCCTGCAATCTGAGCAGTGTCCTAAAACAAAATTTTATCCCCGCTTGTGCTGCAGTCTGGATGTTTGCCTAGAGGATACAACTACTATTCTGGACAAGTTCTTGCACAATAACTTCCCTAACGAATCTACTTTAAGTGTTTCAGAAGAGAAATAAGGAAGAATATGATAGAAAATTTTCTGTAACTCAACACAATCTGCAAGTGTGTTTATATAGGTTTTTGGATTTGATCTTGTACAGATACAACTGTACAAACCAACATAACTGCTCAAAAAATTAGTGGCAGAAAACTGTCGTCAGTTTAAACTGTCATATAATATCCAAATAAGAAATTACAAATAATATTTAAAATCTTAATATTAATTTATAATAATTTTAGCAGCCTATTTGGTCTCCAAGATTTGAGCTTTTTGATTTAGAAAGACGTGTGTCATGGGGCTATCCCCGATGACTTTTGTCCGTCTCGAAAAGATCTTCGATTTGATATGCGGTGCGTTCCGTGGTTCCTCTGGAATCAAAAGTTATGCTCATTTTAGCGCACACGCCTAAAATCTCCAAAACCTTGAAAGCTCTATTTCCAATAAACACCTTTGATTTTCCATAATCCCTCACAAGTTCCAATAGTTTCAACAATTCGGTCACACCCCAGCAAAATCTTGTGTTGTAATTCGGCTACACCCCCACGAACTTTGGACTATTTTCCGGTAAACCATGGCCGAATTTTTACCCTAATTTAAACCTCATTGCAGCCCCTTCCCCTCCCGGTTGCAGACTTTCAATTCCCTCCTTCCTTGATCTATATTGTAGCTTAATCGCCTCCTTCATAATCTAAGGCTTCGTTTGTTTCACGGAAAATGACTTCCGGGAAATGATTTCCTGGAAAATGTTTTCCGGAAAAGGAAACCGTTTTCCGGAAAATGTTTTCTCTTGGAAAATGTTTTTTCCGGAAAAGGAAACCGTTTTTCCGGAAAATGTTTTCTCTTGTTTGGTAAATCTTAAGAAAATGCTTTCCGAAAAATATTTTTCGGTATTTTTCGAGAAGTTTGTGAAAAAATAATTTTAAATATGGGTGGGTTGGGTAGGCAGGGGGTAGAGGAGTTTTAAAAAAAATATAATATGAGTAATTTTTTTATGCTTTCCGAAAAATATTTTTCGGTATTTTTCGAGAAGTTTGTGAAAAATAATTTTAAATATGGGTGGGTTGGGTAGGCAGGGGGTAGAGGAGTTTTAAAAAAATATAATATGAGTAAATTTTTTTTGTGTGGGTGGGTGGGGTGGGGTAGGCAGGGGGCAGGGGAGTTAAAAATAATAATGAGTAAAAAAAAATTTTTTTTTTTTGGGGGGGGGGGGTAGGGGGTTGGGTGGGTGGGTGGGGTAGGCAGGGAGCAGGGGAGTTAAAAATAATAATGAGTAAAAAAAAATTTTTTTTGGGTGGGTAGGGGGTGGGGTGGGGGTGGGTAGGGGGTTGGGTGGGTGGGGTGGGTATAGGCAGGGGGCAGGGGAGTTAAAAATAATAATGAGTAAAAAAAAAAAATTTTTTTTTGGGTGGGGGTAGGGGGTTGGGTGGGTGGGGGTGGGGTAGGGGGTTGGGTGGGTGGGTGGGGTAGGCAGGGGGCAGGGGAGTTAAAAAAATAATGAGTAAAAAAAAAAATTTTTTTTTTTGGGGGGGGGTAGGAGGGTGGGTGGGTGGGGGTGGGGGTGAGGGCGTGCTAGGAGTTTTCCGGAAAACAACTTCCTTAGGTGAAATCCGGGAATTTTTTTCAAATAATAGGGTTTGAATTTTTATCTACCAAAGTACTACCCAAATTCAACTATGTACCAAAATGACACTTTTTTATGAAAACTTCACTGGCAATCACGTTTTTAAGATGAAAAACTCCATTGCAATGCCGTTTTTTGGTTGCAACGTTGACTGGCCATGGCTTGGTTAATTGGCTTAGTTAATTTGGTTTTTGTGTTTGGTTGTTAATTAAGGATAAAGGTGAAGTTGTTATTGGCAATAACGACTTCACTTTAGGGTTATTTCAAATGATTCTAAAAACTTCACTGGCAGTGAAGTTTTCAGTTCATTCTAAAAACTTCACTGGCAATGGAGTTTTCAGTTCATTCTACACAAATAGCAATTGAGATTTCAGTTCATTCTAAGCCCACTGCCCCCTTTCCTTTCGTTATTTTCCAACTCTCTTCTTCTCTCTCGACATTCATACACCCCCAAGTTCGACATTCATACACCCCCAAGTGCTCAAGTACTAAAAAAAAAAAAATTGCAAATTTCTCGAGGTGAAGATTCAAAGCATTTAAGGTATATTTTAATCTTTCTTATATGTTTTAATTTGTTTAATATAATTATTAGAGTTATTAGATGGTTTTTTTGTATATGCATTGTTAATAAATTAGGATTTTGACAGTCGAATTCATTTGTTTAGGAGTAAATATGAGTGGAGTTCCACTTATTTTCATGTGCTACTGGGGAGGAGATGATGAAAACCCGTTTGAAGGTAGTCATTTTGAAGAGGGGCCAAAATGTGTGCTTAAAGCAAAAACTCGATGGAGGTACAAAAAATTGATTAAGAAATTATATAAGAAAATTGGGGTAGATCGAACCAATGTTAAGTTGAAAGTTATTTGTAGATATCCTCATTTTGTCGGCAATGGGTTTGCAAATTACATGTCGTTACCAGTCGAGGATGATATGTGTATGGAAGTCATGTTTGATGTTTCTGCTCAATTCGATGGGATGAGTAGCTTGCAGTTGTATGTTGTCATGAATTTTGTTGATAATGTACCTTCTAATGAGTTTGAAACAGGAGAGGAGCCGATACAAAATGAGTATTTTCATGACACGGATAACTTTCAGATTGGTTCTTCAAGTTACTACCTTGAGAGAGATGTTGATGATTTGAAACACATGTGGAAGAGGAAGAGGAAGAAGAGGAAATGGAAGTGGGAGAGGAAGAAGAGGTAGAGGAACGTGAAGATGATGATGATGTAGATTATGAAGCTCATTTGCTTGAAAATGAAGAGGGTGATTTTAGATATGAAGATTGTGAGAGTCCAACTGATGTTAGCGACAATGATGGTGATGATGGGGAAGGTGAGGATTCTGGAGCACACATGATTACTTTTAATGAGCCGCAGAATCAAACTGTATGAGAGAGGAGACTATCAATTTTACCGTGATATTGGGGAAGGATCAGAGATTTATGATGATAGTCAATATAAGTTTGCAGAATGGAATGCGGCGGAGTCGGATGAAATTACCAAAGGTATCCGCTTCTCAAAGAAGATTGAAGTGCAATATGAAATGAAGAAGTATCATATTAAGAAAAATCTGCGGTTCAGGGTGAAAAGGAGCACAACCCGAAAATGGACTATTGAGTGTTTGGTGAAAGAGTTTCCCTGTAATTTCTATGTGAATGTGAGCATGAAGAATGGTGGGTATTGGGAAGTAACTAAGTACAACGGTCCACATTCTTGCTTGGCATCAGATGTTACGGAGATCATCCCAACTTAGATGCTCAGTTTATAGGACGAGAAGTTATGGAATTCATCAAGGCCGATCCTGAGTACAAGATTGCGCTTGTTAAGGCAGCAATAAAAGCAATGCACGGTAAGGAATTTCATATCGGAAGGCATGGTGTGGTAAACAAAAAAGCGATCGCTCAAGCATTTGGGGACTGGGACAAATCTTACAAAAAAGATGCCACGTTTGTTAGCAGCTATTCAAAAGTGGAACCCTGGCACCATTGAGGAGTATTCTAATCGTCCTCAGGTTGGTCCTCCAGGTATGTTTGACCGTGTGTTCTGGGCATTTGGCCCTTGTTTGGAAGCATTCTCTCATTGTCGCCCTGTCATTTCTGTTGATGGCACTTTCTTGCATGGAAGATATAAAGGGGTAATACTTATTGATGGGTGCTGATGCGAATGATAGTTTGCTTCCACTTGCTTTTGCTATTGTTGAAAAAGAGGACATAGAAAACTGGTGGTGTTGGTTCTTACATCTTTTTATCAAGCATGTTATTAAGGGTCGAGAAGTTTGTTTGATATCCGATCGCCATAGTGGCATCCTTGCCACGGTTGGACATAATTCATGGCCACGAACTGTTGTGCACAGGCGGTGCATGTTGCATTTGCGAGCAAATTTCCTTTACGCTCACAAGGGTGTAGGCTTAAAAGATTTTTTTTGGCGTGCTGTTAGCGCCACACAGGAAAGGAAGATGAAAAATTTTATGGCTCAGATTCGTATAATCAATCCCGAGGCAATTAAATGGTTTGAGTTGTTGGATGCTAAAAAGTAGTAAATGGCGCATGATTCTGGATATAGGTACGGCATTAAGACTACCAATTTGTCTGAAGTTTTTAATGGTGTCATGAAAGGAGCATGGGGGATGCCTATTTCAGAATTGTTGAGACTGCATTCTATAGATGTGTGGAATACTTTCAGAATAGACTCTCGGGATCAATAAGGGCATTAGGGGGTATCCTAGTAACCCCAACATAAATGCGAGACTACTATTCAGTCAAAGGGTTCACAATAAATACGACTTCAACTTGAAGAAGGCTGGCTATCATCATGTTAGAAGGTTTAACAATACGCAGATGGGAGTTATCAAGTGACAACTGGAAAACGCGGTGAAAGAGGTGGAAGGGTTCAAGTCGTGGAGTTGGGTCCTCGAACATGCACTTGTGGCAAATGGGTGGAATATCATTACCCTTGTTCGCATGTTCTTACGTGCTTCAAAGCCCAACATGTCGATGGTTTAAATTTCATTGATTACTTTTACAGTCTTGAGGCGTACTACAATACATGGAGGGGTACTTTTAATCCGATCCATGACGAGGCTTATTGGGATGTAGATGGTCGTGTCCCAAGTTTTTATCCTAACCAGATGCATCGACATGATAAGAAGCAAGGAAGACCTAAATCAAGGCGAATTAGAAATTGCATGGATTGGCAAGTGGAGAAAAGGAAGTTTCGGTGCGGGATATGCAAGAGAGAAGGTCACACTAAAAGAAGGTGTCCAACTATCAGGGAGGAAAATTAAATGTTATTTTTCAAGTCATGGAATTTAGTACTTGTAATATGTTTAAGTATTCGTGAATGTTATTTTATTTGAACTTGTAATATGTTTAACTATTCGTGAATGTTATTTTATTTGAACTTGTAATATGTTTAACTATTCGTGAATGTTATTTACTTGTGAATGTTATTTTATTAAGTGTTTGAAAAAATTAAGTGGCAGAATATTGGTTTTTACTCGATAAAAATAACATGTCCAACAAATGCGTCATTAATCAGAACAGCATATCCCGGTCACATAGGAAATAATATAATAAAAATATTCAGTGACCACATCCCGGTCACATAGGAAAATATAACATAAATAAAAATATTCAGTGACACAATCCCGGTCACATAGGAAAATATAACATAAATAAAATATTCAGTGACCACAGTCCGGTCACATAGGAAATACGACATAAATAAAAATATTCAGTGTCCAACAAATGAACTTAACAATCCTTAGGAATACCTTAGAAACATTGGAAAGTACAATGTTAAGGACTTTTTTTGATCTTGAGAGGGCGAAGACAACAACCTAATAGATCAAGAAAACAAAACATTTAGAACAAAAAAGAGAGTGCAATGTTAAGGAAAATATTTCATACCTGCTTAAGAATCAGAACAGCACCAACACCTATGTCACTTCCATACTCACTTCCCTTAAGCACTTTGTCACCAATGGTAGCTTCAATTGTATCCGTAGGATCCTTCAAAGTCACGAAAAGAGAGCCAGAATCACCTCGTGTGCATTCCGTGACAACAACAACAACCTAATAGACCAAAAAAATAACGACCAATTATTTTTAAAAATCAACCTTAACTATAAATAATGTTGATATTATACCTGCTCCACCCTGTCATATTTATTGCATTTCTCCTTGATCATTTTCAACGGATAATATGTACCCTCTGTAGTGAGATACTCCATTGCAGATAGCCAAGGTTTGCGTTGGAAATGTTCATCCTCCACCGGCTCTTCAATCGCTCTCCTTATGGCCTCTTGTGTCGACATCGGGGGTCCCTGAGAGACATGAGCTTTTCTGGAGTGATGCCGACGCATGGCGGACTGTGCGACACCAGAGGGACCAGGTATAATATGAGGCGGTGGAGATTCTAACTCTCGTTCGATTTGAGAGAGATTAGAGTGGGGATTAGAGGTTTGACCGGGATGACCAGGACGAGGTTGTCGTCCACAATACCAGCGGGGGAGCGATGGATCCATTTTGATAGAGATGAATTAGTTTTGAGAGAGATGGATGAATTAGTTTTGAGAGAGATGGATGAATTAGTTTTGAGGTCACCGAGCCTTTTAAAGGGAAAGTATTCTGATAAAAATGGGCTTGGTAGTGCCGTTTTTGTCAGTTCTGATAAAAACGGGCTTGGTAGTGCCATTTTTGACAGTTATGATAAAAACGGTATCGGTAGTACCATTTTTGACAGCTTTGATAAATGATGTGTAGTCTTTTCGATGTACCTGTCTCAAAATACCCATTTAATTCATAAAACAATACAAATACTACATGTCCAAATATGTAGTTATGGTTACAGATCAAAATATATAGTGACCACATCCCGGTCACATAGGAAATCCATCACGGATATGCAGATGGGGTGTAATTACTAGGAGGATTACGTGTCCTAGCACCTTTCCTAGGCAAAAGGCGAGACAATACACGACCCACTCGTGATGTGGAAGGTTGATGTGATGACGATGGTACCCGAGCAGGATCTATGTTAGTCGTATCGCCACCAAAAGGTGGAATCTCCGGAAACGACGATCGAGGTAGACTAAAGCTTAGCCTTCGACTCTCACTCGCTGGATGTGGAGTTGGAGTATAATCCATTTGAAAGCTTCGCCTTCCACTCCCACTCCCAGAACCATATGATGTAAAACCCATCCCTGAAGGTCGAGTTGGAGCATAATCCATCTGAGTGATACCGCTCTGGGGAGGAATCGTATAGGTGTTTCCTCCCTGGGAGAAAGAGTCAGAGTCTCTAAAGGTGTTTGGATCCTCGGCATTGTCCTTCTCATTTTCTGCCTCCTCTGTATCATCTTCCTCATTATGTAACCCCATATCCGGCTGTATCTCTTGATCGTCCTGCACGTGTCGAGCATGTCTTCGAACCCGATTCCGCCTTTGTGGCACCTCTTCGACACGATCTTCTGGTGGTGGTGGAGCTTCGGCGGCATCCAATCGTTTCAGCTCATTAGTAGCTGCTAAGGATTCTGTGATGAGACGACGAGTAAGAAGTAGGTATTCTGAGGCTCGGTCGTTTAGGCCTCCCATAGCTATGACATTCTAATTGGATTGGTACGCGCGATGAAGGTTTTGAATCTGTCAAAGTCAATTAAAGAGAATATAATTATGACGATAAAATGGTAAAACAAAAAATTGGTTAAAATAAGTGTTGTGTAGTATTTAGCTTATCAAACCCTCGTAGCGACTAGAATGTGCAGTGTACCCCTCCTCCTCTACATCATTTGGGTGTTGGATCAATAGTCTAGTAATTCGTCTGTACCATAACATATACTGATGGGTGTAATATACATCCTCGACACCATACTGCCCACCAACCACCGAAAGATTCCGCTGGTTCCACAATCCTATGTACTGTTCGTGGAAGGCCACCCAATCAACCTATGGCCGACCTCGCCGATCAAGTCCATGTAGGTGCTTACTCGTGTCACATGGCGCAGGTATAGGTTGTAACATCCCGACCTCGCCGACCTCGCCCGAGTATACATGTCAATCAAAGGGGGGGGGGCATCCTCGGGAAGCGCTGCGAACAAAGGAAATTGTTCCATAATCCACTTAATCGACAATCTACCACCTTTCAAGTCTTCTTGAAGTGGTTGAATCCCAAGTAACTCTACGCATAACTGAATCCATCCCTGTTTTGTCTTGGTGGTTTCAGAACTTATCACAGCGTCCCCGTCTATTGGAAGGCTGCATAACATGCCAACATCCTCCAACGTGATCGTCATCTCCCCAACTGGCAAATGAAATGTATGGGTCTCTGGACGCCATCGCTCAATCAAAGCCTCTATCAAAGGCCAATCATATTTTAAATGGCCTAGTCTATATGTACCGTAAAACCCCACATCTAATAGTTTTTGTTGTATCGTAATATCCAATTCCTTGGGCAGATCCGGACCACGCCTACATCTAAGAGTCTCAACTTCTGCTTGAGCCCAAATATAATGAGATCGGTGGGATGTCTGTAATGTAAGTACAGTGGGATCCAACGGCCCGGGATCAACGAAGGTTCTTTGTTCATGTTGGTCCATCTAAAACACACAACAAAATAAATTAAGTGGCATTTTTGTAATCTTTCTAACAAATAAACACAATAATTTAACATATATTACCAAATTTAAAGTTAACATACATACACATAAACACAAACTAATTAAAATTAAAAAAAAACAATTAAAGAGAATTAATACTAACCTTATGATTTCAAAAATGTTACTACGAGTAACGATTTCACCAAAATTTTAAATTAAACATCAATTAAAAAAAAGGTGCAAATTCCATTGAATTTCTAACACAAACGAGGCTGCTCCGTTAAATTTATAACAGAAACGTGTGAATCCCGTTAAATTTCTAACAATAGACAACAATTTAACACATATTGCCAAATTAACAGTTAACATACATACACATAAACAGAAACTAATTTAACAGAAAATGTTACTATCTTGTTAATTTTCTGACAAAAAGAGGCTGCTACATTAAATATATAACAGAAACATGTGAATCTCGTTAAATTTCTGACATTACAGTTAACTTTTTGACAGAAAATGGTATTTTTGTGATCTTTCTAACAAATAAACTAAACCTAGTATTAAATTACTTCAAAATCACAAAAACGTTACTACAAATAACGACTTCAAAATCACAAACACAAAAAAAAAAAAAAAACGTATGAATAATACAAAAAAAAAAAAAAAAAGCGCATACTAACCTTATGAATGATACTCAAAAACGTTACTATGAGTAACGACTTCTCCAATTTTTGGGAAAATTTTATCTTCTCTTTAACAGCTCAACAATGGCAGTTTTTTTCTTCTTTTTTTTCGTGTGTGTTGAAGAGGGGAAAGTGTTAGGGTTTAATGGAGAAAGAATGGGTGGGGTGGGGTGGGTGGGAAGTCGCTGTCGTCAGAAAACGTGAATGGCATTCACGTTTTCACTTTCCTAGAAATCATTAATGCCATTAACGTTTTTCCTTCAGCCCATGTGCCTTTGTCCTTTCCTACTACCCAAATTTTAATTAACTAATCCTCATTTTAACAAAACCGGATTAATTAACTAACCGGGTCAACGTGGACAACAATAAAACGTGACTGGTATTCACGTTTTTGCTCTAAAAACGTGACTGGTATTCACGTTTTTGCTCTAAAAACGTGATTGGCAGTGAAGTTTTCATAAAAAAGTGTCATTTTGGTACATAGTTGAATTTGGGTGGTACTTTTGTACATAAATATTCCTAACCCTATTATTTGAAAAAAAAATCGAAATCCGGAAGTTGTTTTCCTTAGGAAACAAGCCTAATTTCCATTGACCGGAAAATGTTTTCCGTTGACTTCATTTTCCGTGGTTTTACCAAACACTGGAAAATGGGGAAAACTTTTTCCCCATTTTCCGGTGTTTGGTAAACCACGGAAAACATTTTTCCGGAAAACGTTTTCCGGACATTTTCCGTGAAACAAACGGAGCCTAAGATTCAATCCAGTGAATATGATTGTTCTTTCTCTATATTTTGTTTTTGTAAATGTTGGCTGGAATAATCAGAATGGGTATTGCATTTGAGTGGGTGTGAGGGTTAATATAGAGATTTTCATTGATAGCATTTTTGAAAGAATTGACACTACATATTTATTCATCAATTTTGTGTGTATAACAACACCCAAATGAGAAAGTCAAATAAACTAGTCGACTAGAGAAGAGAGCATTTCCAAGAAAGTCCAAACACAGCGCAAGACAGACAAGATATAGAGCATTGGACCCAAAAAAAAAAAGAAAAAAAAAAAAGCGCAATTTCCCATTTGCTAATTTACTGTATTATTCACGCGTCGATATTGGGGTCAATCTAGGAATCTCAGCTAAAGCATCTCTCAGTGTGAAAACCAAATTACAGCCGTTGCAAGAAGAGAGAGAGAGAGGAGAGAGAAAGAAAAAGTGCTTTGCTGCAATGCGGTTCTGAAAATTTCAACGCAACCACAGCTGAAGAAAATTGAACTCGTTTGTGTGTTCTTTGTATCAGGTAATTTCTGATCTGTGTTTTCTTTTCTTGTTTGATTATTCATGGTGAAGGAGAGGGAGAGTTCTAGTGATGGTGGTGGCTATGGAGGAGGAGAAAGCTCCTCCCAAGCCAAGAACCCTAATACAGAGCCGATTTCTCGGGAAATTAAAGAGAACCCTGATGGGAAAATCGGATTTCCTGATAAGGGTATCGATTTTCTTGGAGAATCGGAGGGGTCTCAGTCAAAAGTGTCTAGAAATGGGAATTCTGAGTTGACTTTGAGCTATCTTTGTGACAATTCCAAATTGGGGTTTTCTGAGAGTGGGAAGAATCTGTTGAATTCGTTTGAGAAGTTGACTTATAAAGGAAAGGAAGTAGTTTCTGATAATCATAATAATAATAATAATAATAATCAGGATGAGTTTAGATGGGTAGAGAGAGATTTTTTGCAAATGAATGAGATGAAAGGAAATTCATCTAAGAGGGAGGTTGAGGATGATGATTTTAGTAGAGAGAATCCAGATAAGAAGCCAAAGTTAGAAACTCTTAATCTTTCATTAGCTTTACCTGATGTATCGCTCTCTTTAAATCCGGTCCAAAATGGTGATCCTTCTGCTTGGCAAAGGCTCAGTAGGAGCGAGTCATTTGCACCATCTACTAACACCATGACCACATACTCCAATGACTTTTCTGGAGCTTCGTACTCGTATTCCCACCAATTTTCACATAACCCTAGCTGCTCGCTCTCCCACACTGATAATTATGAGTATTCAATGGGGAGTCATCGAAGAGATAGTGATCAAATCTGGAATGCTGGAGAGGGGACTAATGGGTCAGTTCATAGTCGATTTAGGCCAGTAGGAGATGGGGTCGCTTTTTCAAATCATGGTAGTGGGATATTGTCCATGATGCAAGGTAATCGCCCTGCAACAAGCTCTGACAACGTATCATTTTTCCCATCTGAATTGCCCGCACGACCAAGGATGGACACTCATTCCGGTGATTCACGAGGGAGAGGTTCTGAGCATACGAGAGGGTCGGAGGGTTTAGATTGTGGTAGAGCGCGTAAGCTTTCAAGACCCGAACGGATTCTTCGAGAAATTGTGTCAGAGTCTATTCCTACCATGGCTCAGATAGTTCAGGACTTTACCGAAGAAACGGTCGAATCTACAAAGGAGTACTTAAAGAACCTCATTACTATGCCTGAGAAAAGGGAGGAATTAGTGGGTCTACAGAAACGCTTGGAGAGAAGATCTGACCTGACCAAGGAAACACTCTTGAAGTCAAACAAAAACCAACTTGAAGTTTTGGTTGCGATAAAAATGGGTTTGGTGAGCTTTTTATCTAGCACAAACCGTCTCCCGACAGGTGATCTAGTCGAAATTTTCTTGTTCGAGAAGTGTAAAAACGTTAATTGCAAGAGGTTACTACCCGTTGAAGATTGTGAGTGCAAGATTTGCTCGACAAAGAAGGGATTTTGCAGTGAGTGCATGTGTCCAGTTTGCCTCAACTTTGACTGTGCGAACAATACGTGCAGTTGGGTTGGATGTGATGTATGTTCCCATTGGTCTCATGCTGCTTGTGGTATTGAGAAGAATCTGATAAGGCCGGGTCCCAGTTTGAAGGGCCCACAAGGAACAACGGAGATGCAATTTCATTGCCTCTGCTGTGGTCACGCGTCAGAGATGTTTGGGTTTGTTAAGGATGTTTTCTTGTCTTGTGCTAAAGGATGGACTCCTGAAATCTTGATGAAAGAGCTTGATTGTGTTAGAAAAATCTTTAGAGGTAGTGAAGATTTTAAAGGCAAGGAGCTGCATGTGAAGGCTGGTGAGCTGATATCGAAGCTTGATAACAAAGTGATGTCTCCTTCAGATGTCTGCAATTTCATTCTTCAGTTCTTTAACTGTAAGTATCAACTCCAACTCTCATTGCTTTTTTCTTTCTCGATCTCGGTATTTATTTAATCTTGTGACACCAAACTGGCAACATTTTATACTGCTTGCTTCTTTGCATGGACATTCATGGTTGTATTTTCGGTTGGCGAAGTCTTACAGTTATTAATTTACGGATTCGGGAATGAGGCCATCTTCAATGTTAGCAGTTATCTAAACAAATGGAAAGTGTGACTTAACTACAATAAGAAATCAAGAAATGCACAGAATATTTCTATGCTAATACTCGGTAGCCAAACCAATTTGGTGAAGAACCCTATCGTTAAATGGTCATGTTAAATGTAAATGATTTAAAACAATTTGTTTTTGCATTGTAGGCGGAGTAATTGATACTGAAACTATTTTCCTTTTTTCTCTTTCTTTCTTTTTTTTTTTTTTTTTTTTTTTTTGCAAAAAACTTCAGTTGGGAAGAAGCAGTAGTTCCGTAGAAGTTTGTTTTCAATAACAGATAAGTATGATAGTTATTGCAATCTTCAATAGAAGCCATAGCACTTTTTGATAGGGATGTGTAATTCATAATTGAATTTGAAACTGGGGGAGGAATGAAGTTCGATATCAGGGATGTGTTAGTTTTCTATTACTCCCTATGTCCCGGAAAGTTACTCCCTCTTCTTTCATCGTTATTTTGAGTGAACTTTGAGCAATAATTTAGGTTACTTATAATAATCTTAATGAAAATCTTATTTTTATTATTGGTAATACTCATATTGGTGTATAAATAACAAGTTTTAGATTTTCATTAAGATAATCGAAAGTAACTTAAATTGTTGCTCAATGTTCATTTAAACTAACGATGAAAAAAGAGGGACTAACTTTCCGGGACAGAGGGAGTACTTTTTACTGTGAGTTAAAGAGCAATAATGAGTGACCGTTTGTTGGGCTGTGCTAAAATTATTCTTTAAGACTATGGGTGAGTGGTGACGTAAACCTTTTTGGAAAAAAAAATGGGAATAAGCTTTACAGTTTTATTGATGGAACTGACATTTGGAATTTTAAGAAGGTTGAGCATTAAACTCTGTAATTTCTTGCAATGTGAAGACTTTAACATTCGAACACTTTGCTCCTTCATTGAGAACCTACCGTAGTAATCTTTCTTTGTGCTAAAGATATACTACTGTTGTTGAATTTGACTAGTATAACTTTTTAAATTTGTACTTTTGTTTCTTTAAATTTCATTTAATTGAAAATAAAGTTATTTGTTTCTGCATAACATGAATGATTTGACATTTTTTTGTTAACAAATTATAAAAATACAAAAAATAAAATAAAAATTGAAACTAATTTTTTCTAACTGAGGCTCTTTATTATTTATTTATTTATTTATTCTCTTTTTCTATTTTTTTCATGTTCTCTTGATTTTCTTCACACTTATTTCTCCTTTTAAATATCTGCTTAGCCTTCACATATTTTACTTTTACATATTTTGTTTTACCACCTCTTCTCTTTTCTTTGTTTCCCTCATCCTCTTCTGTCTATAAGTTGATTTCAGTATTATTAGTTGCAAGCTGATACCTCAATCATTATATGAAGCTTATGGAACAATAATTACATGTAATTTTTAGTTTTGAAATTTTCTATAATACTGTCATCTAGTTGGATAAGGGTAGGTGTTTTTTCAAGCGTATGGATGTTTAAATTATACATTTTGTATCTTATTGTTAATACGAGTAGAATGAGAAATCAGGCCTGGTCTTGAGATGCCCTGATTTTTGTTCCTCTATTGTTCAGTTATTAAAAATAAGTTATGCGTGTGTTGGTAACTTGAAACAACAGGTCTTAGGAATCTCTCGCTTCAACATATGCTTCTGTCATTTTTTGTTTCTTTCTCACATTATCAAATTTTGAGTCCTTCGCCTCTAGTAAAGAAAGAGGGGGGAGGGGAACTTCCATTCGGTGATAATTTTTAATTGACTGATAGTCAATGGTAAAAGGTCAAAGCTTCTAGGTTGTTTGAAAATATGCCGAGTGGTGGAATAACAATTTTACAGCTTTGAAATGATCATTTTCCCCGTGCCTCCTGATTTCTGCATTCTTGGACTTTTACCATGTCTCACTTTGAATGTGTTGTTAACTCTGATTGTATTGTTTACTTATTTATTTATTTCTTGTTTGTATAGCAGAATTTTATGCTCTTTTAGAGTTATATAATTTGTTTTCAGTAATTTTGTTTTTTATTAAGTACCAAAATAGAAAAAGTTCCTCCACTCACAAATTCATAAGAATCACTCTGCTTTCCGATTAAAGATTGTATTTTTAACAGTACCTTTGATTTAATTTGAGGAAAAACAGTAATGTTACTTGTAGCAGCCATACTATCCTAGTCTTTGACCGTGCTAATTTAAACCAGTCCGTCGTTTTTTAGTCATTGTTTTTTACAGGATAAAGTGGAAATCGTTGCATATGATGGATATGCATGCTAGTAGCCCAGTTACCATTTAACCACTTGAACCATCCCCAAGTCTTAACTTTTCCTTAAACTGTATACTTCCATACATTATTGCTGCACTTTAAATAATTTGTTCACCTTATAATTATTCACAAATTCCAAGTATATCTCTCTAATGCATTTCCACACCCTTCTTTTTGATAAACAGACACAAATATGGCATCCGACTTTCCTGTCTCCAACGGTGGGCCCTCAAAGGACATGTCAGCCATTCAAGCCACCCTTCGAAAAGACACACCAACCTCTCTCCCTTCATCAAAACCTCTCCCACCAAAAACATCCTTTTACAACACGGGGTCATCAAGCGGAAGGCGGGATGTACTACAACCACACGATCACCATCACACTGATCTCAAACCACCCATCATGAACGACAAAATCATAGAAGACGAGTGGTCAGTAAAGTCAACCAAAAAAGACGGTTTCGACAGTTTAGAGAGCCTAGTACGGGTCAAAGAAGCGGAAGCTAGAATGTTCCAGAACAGGGCTGATGAAGCGAGGAGAGAAGCGGAAGGGTATAGGAGAATGGTGAGGATAAAAAGTGAGAAGCTTGAAGAAGAGTATGCAGAAAAACTAGGTAAGTTGTGTTTGCAGGAAACTGAGGAAAGACGGAGGAAGAAAATGGAGGAGCTCAAAAACTCGGAGAATGCACATTGTGATTATTATAAAATGAAGTTGAGAATGCAAGGTGAGATCGCGGGATTGTTGGAGAGAATGGAGACCACTAAGAAGCAGTGGGTTTAACCATTTTTTTCGCATTTTTTTTAATTTAATTTATGGTATTGAATGTGAAGGGGAGCCTTGGTACACCGGTTAAGGTGTTGCCGTGTGACCTGGAGGTCACGGGTTCAAGTCTTGGAAGCAGCCTCTTGCAATGCAAGGTAAGGTTTGCCGACATTTCACCCTTGTGGTGGGGACCCTTCCCTGGACCCTCGCGGGGATGCCTTGTGCACCGGGCTGCCCTTTATGGTATTGAATGTGGGTGGATGAGAATTTGGTTCTGGTTCTGTGTTTTTTATCAACATGTTGTATTGTTTCTACTTGTGTTGAAAAATGCTAATGAGATTGTTAGTTTATTGTTGTAAGGTTATTATGTAAAAACTGGAATGCTTAGGGGGTGAAATGACATTTAAACTATTTGAGCAACGATGCCTCTTTTTTTCCTTGGCTACTCTCATAATTATCCAAGTCTTTTTTCTATTTTGGTGTAACGGATAACTTGTCCAAGAAAAGGCCTTGAAGATCATGGGGGGCACTAAATCCATTCTGAACACAGTCTTGATTGATCCGCATCGGACGGGTTTGGTAAATTAGTTTCAAAACTTGACGGGTCCAGGCTCAGTAGAGTGTGGTGATTCACCTGCCCCGCTCCATGTAATATATTCTATTCGTCTTATTTGCAAAAAATGAAATTATGCACGAGAATTAAGAAAAAAAGTTACTCCTTCCGTACCGGTTTAAGGTTCCTAGTTTGACTTTGCACGCTTATTAAGGAACTAAGGCAAAATTGAGTCAAGAATAGTAGTGGGTGAAGGATAATTGTCCATTCATAATGCAAGTGGGTGAAAAGTAGATGGGTAAGTGATGTGCTTTTTGTAATATATGAACTTTATTTGGACAAGAATGTCCAAAACACTCATCTTTTGCCATTTAAGGAATAAAGCAACTAAGAACCTTAAACTGGGACATACCAAAAAGGAAAGTAAGAGCCTTAAACTGGGACGGATGGAGTAAATAAGTAATGTGCTGTGAGTGTAGATAGTTGTGTAGGAGAGAGAAAGTGAGGTAGAGAATAGTGGGGGTTACTCTATGTGAGTACGACAAACGAGTCTCATTGATTAAAAATTATTATAAACTTTCCATTTTAGGTTTTTGCAATCATATGTGCACACCCGAAATGACAATTTTTTTTTAAAATTTGAGATGGGGCGGAGGGAGTAGATTTAAAGTTTATTTACTAGTAAAACATAATCTATACAACCATCTAAGAATACTTTCTTAGATGTTCACCCCGGTACCACAAATTAGTCCACACCAAATTGATTGTGCTATTATGCCATAGAAGCTTCTAAAATAAAATAGAACTCAAAAAATAATCAATTTCTCAAGACAAAAACTTGTGTGAGAACACTCCAACCCGTCTCATGGGTGAGACGGGTCATTTTTTTGACCCATTACCCGACCCACAACCCTGCTCCAGGACCCATGGGGGACCCTGCCACGTGGCAGCCCCTCATTGGCCCACAATTTTTTTTTTTTTTTTTTTTTTTTGCTTTTTTTAAAAAAATTTTATATTTTTTTTTTTGGTTTGTGAAAAGTAATAGTTACCATCTCTTAAAGTAATAGTTACCATCTCTTAAAGTAATAGTGTTATTCCTATGTTTTCTTCGTTTGCCAAAAGTAATACTTATTATAACTAAAATGTAACAAACGTGTTATTTATATGTAATAGTATTTGTACATAATTGTAATACATATGTATAGATATCTATATGTTTTCAAACAATAAGTTACAATGGGGTCAAATTTATCATGATACATGTAAAAGTATTACATTATCTATAGAAATCTCTGTTACAATTTTCGTCAATCAAAGTGTTACATTTACTTGTATAAACTTACTATTACATTCATATACATAAGTTTATTACTTTTCAAATGGGTAAAACGAGCTTTTGTTTTTTTAAAACAAGTATTACGTTTACTTATGAACAATGTTACTTTAAGAGATGGTAACTATTATTTTTTGCTAACCACTGAAAAGCCGAAAAAAATATAAAAACTCAAAAAAAAAAAAAAAAAAAAAAAAAATCGTCCAATGGTGGGTTGCCACGTGGCAGGTTCGGCCCATGGGTCATGGGGTGACCCGTCTCATGTATGAGACGGATCCCCTTGTTCTCATGAGACCACCTCATTTCTCAACTACATACAACAAATACATTTAAAAAACGGAAACTTTATTTCGTTTAATCAGTGAAAAAAAAATGAACTAATTACTGTAACGGTAATGTGGGATGATAACACTGAAGCCCACAGTGACTGCGAAGAGGAACACTAAGACAATAGTGAAGTTGATTATGAGAGCTTCTTGACCCCTAATTAGCTGGTAAAAGTCGAATATTTGAACCAGTCCGGTCACGCAACTTATTATCATCATGATGAAGATGATGAGTCCGAAAAATACATGCCACGGAGCTAATCGCGCTCTTGCTGATAACTCTGCACCAGGATACCAGAAGGAGAAGAATCCCAACTGCCACTGAAAAAAAAAAAAGAAACAAAACATTTTTTTGATATTAATTCGTGTTAATAATATCATCCAATCCAGAAATAGCTAGCTAGAACTTAAGACTACTTGTGATTTTTTGATCTCGCCTGAATTTTGCTGTTTATGATGTTGTCTGAAATGTTGAACCACTCTTTTGGATACATAAAAGTTCTATTTAGAAACCCATTTTTCACCTTTTTTTCTTATACTCAGCAACCACTAACGCGTTTGACCAGAAAAACTTTTAAAGACTTTTACTTTACTTAATTGAATGTCATGACAATGCACATATAATCACACACTGTTCACTGAGCACCTCCTTATTTGTGTTAACTAAAGCCCATTACGCACTGGGTTAACCAAAACCCATTAAAGGCTTCAAAAAATCAAATAGATGAGTTGATGGTTCCCAATAAGTAATGGGTGGAAGCTTATCTAACACAATCGAAACACATATCTTTCCGACGTGAGATTTGAGGATATTATATATACTCCCTCTCTCCCGCTTTAAGGTTCTTGTTGGGTTAATGCATTTGAATTTGGGACGCCAAGTTAATGGATTAAATAACAGAAGAAATCTCGCAATTCCTAGGCAGAGCAGCACTAGGTCCGGGCGCACCAGACATAATACCCGGGTGGACCATGTTGGTCCGGGCGCGCCAGACTCAAGACCCGGGCGGACCTAGGCAACGAGGCGAATCGGAAATCTTACGTCGGAAATTAGCGTTTGGGATCCGGGCGGGTGCAGTAAGGGGTCCGACTGGACCAGATCAGATCCGGGCGGACCAAGGTAGTAACCCGGGCGGACCAGAGACCAAACTGCAGCAGGATTTCAAACGAAGTGCAGTTTCGCAGAAGGAAGGATTTTCAAGTCAGTTTCGTACTAGAATTCCAAGTTCCTATCAGACTTTGAGATAGACTTTACCGGTATAAATAGAGGCCATTAGTTTAGATCAAAGTAGTTGTTTTGTCTCAGATAAATCATTATAGTGCTCAGAGAAGGACTGTAATTCTACAGTTACACAGTCAGGAATTATTGTGATCAATAATTCGCGTAGCAGCAATAGTGTGATCTTTGTAATTGTTTCTCCAGATTGATAATAATATTCTCTCCTCTCCCCGTGGACGTAGCCAAGTTGGTGAACCACGTAAATCTGTGTTCTTGTGATTGCTCGCTTTTCTTATCAAGTCTTGTTATTGCTCTAACAAGTGGTATCAGAGCTCTGGTTGTTCCAGAGTTTTGGTTCGTGGTTAGAGGTTCAGGGATTCCGCTGCAGAGAACAAGAAGATGGGTCAAGGAGCAGATTCAATCGACAAGTTCAATGGAAAGAATAGTTTTCTCTCTGGCAGATCAAGATGAAGGCTTTGTTGATAGACAAAGATTTATGGGAACCGTTGGAGATTGCAATCAGGGATCGCAAGGATCCCAAGGGTAAGGCAGTCACCACAGAAGCTACCGCAGAACAGTCAGAGAAGGACAAGTAAGCAACAGCAAAGGAGGCGGTGGCATTGAAGAAGTTAGATCAGAAGGCTCACGCCAAGATCGTCAGACAGTTGGATGATGAGATCCTAACCAATATTGCAGGAACGGACTCCGGAAGCGATCTTTGGTTAATGTTGGAAGACATGTACATGACACGTTCATTGACCAACAAGTTATACCTAAAGAAGAAGCTGTATGATTGTCGGATGACTGAAGGTACGCCCATAAATGATCATCTTGATAGATTTACTTCTGCTTTACTTGAACTTTGTAATATAAGAGTTGTTGTGGAAGACGAGGATGCAGCCTTGCAACTTTTAGTATCTTTACTATGTCTTATGAACATTATGTCGATTCGTGCATAAACCGTAAAGATGGTATCTCTCTAGAGGAAGTGAAAACTTCTCTCAAGACGAGAGAGTTAAGCCGAAAGGCGAGTGGGAATGAGTCAGGTACCCAGTAATCAAGTTTGGTTGCTAGTAGTAGTAACAACAGGGGTTCTAGTGGGAGGAAGAACAATAAAGCTAATTCTTCACACAAGAAGGGTCCGAAGCCTGGGATAGCTGTAATTTCTGCAAGGAGAAGGGGCATTGGAAGTTCGACTATCCCAGAAAGAAGCAAGGCAAGGCACCTGTCAGAGCAGAGCCGTGATGGCCAAGGATAGCAGTTCAGAAGAGGATTATGCTCTAGCTACATCAGAATCAACACGTGCATCTGACGCATGGATTCTTGATTCAGGAGCATCGTACCATATCAGTCCTAGGATAGAATGGTTTACTGATTACAGGCAGGTGGATGGTGATGACATAAGCATGGCCAACAGTGCAGTCTGCAAGGTTTTCGGTATCGGTTCGATCAAGGTCAGGACTCATGATGGTAAGTTTGTCACTTTGAACGAGGTTCGACACGTTCCGCTTATGACGAAGAATTTGATTTCTCTTAGTCAGTTGGACAGCAAAGGGTTCAGTTTCAAAGGTAAAGGTGGAGCAGTCAGTGTCTGTAACGGTTCAGAGGTGGTACTAAAGGCCTTAAGCGGGGCTCCTTATATTTCCTCCAAGGAAGAACACTTGCAGGGTCGGTTATGGTTGCATCGTCAGAGGTGAACGAGGGAGATATATCTAAGCTGTGGCACATCAGGCTCGGACACACGAGCACTCGAGGGATGCAGGAGCTGGCTAAACGGGATCTTCTATGTAGCCATAAGGTCAAGGACTTAAATTTTGTGAGCATTGTGTGCTAGGGAAGATGAAGCGTAATAGTTTTCTCAAGGCATATATAACACAAAAGGCGTTCTGGATTATCTACACTCAGATTGTTGGGGACCTTCACGTCAGGAATCTCTAAGGGGGCACAGATATTTCTTGTCCATAGTTGATGATTATTCAAGGAGAACTTGGGTGATTATCATGAAGCACAAGAATGAGGCTCTGAGAAATTTCAAGGATTGGAAGACAGTAGTGGAGAACCAGACAGAGAAGAAGATCAAGAAGCTCCGGACAGATAATGGTTTGGAGTTCTGCAGCACTGAGTTCGATTCGTTTTGCAGAGAGGTGGGGATTTCTAGACACCTCACCATCAGAGGCACGCCACAGCAGAATGGTGTAGCAGAACGGATGAATCAGACATTGCTTGAGAGGGCGCGGTGCATGTGTTGGGTCTCGAGGCAACATGCGCAGCGGAATATAGCATTTAATCATATGAATGGATCTATGGGATTTGGGTTTCATAAATTTTAAATGCTATATTCCGCTGCGCATGTTGCCTCGAAACCCAACAGTGGTATCAGAGCCCTGTTTTAATCCTGTTGTATGTATATAAATTGTTTATGTGCCTAGAATGATTTGAATATTGGGATTAAGATGTTTATGTGTTATATGAGTTTATTTGGTTTATTGTTTTATAAACTTTAATCGTACTATTCAATTGAAATAAAAATTATGTTGGATTTAAAATTGTTTGGATCATCAATTTTTGATTTGATCAAAGTTTTGATGATCTAAGAGATTCATGAATAAATTGTTTATTCAAAGTTCTGATGTTCATGGTGATTAGATCATCAAGAACACCAAATCCTAATTGAATCGGGGAAAAACAATTTTGAGACAAATTTTTGAACTTGAATTTTTTTTGGATTTTTCCAGAGGGTCCGAACGGATCCAGTGCATGACCCGGCCGGACCTCCGGGTCTGGTGCGGGAATTGGCTGGGGTCATGGGGTAGATTCATGGTTTGAAATTCCTTCATGGTTTGAAATTCCTATTTGTTTTAGTCTGTTGAATTCTGAGATTGGTTCAAGGTTTGGATGTCTAGCCTACGTTCTCGAGAATGTGTTTCCCAAACTTGATCGTAATCAAAAATTCAAAGATAAAACGAAGTTAGAATTATGAAGAGTTCATAATTGCTAAAATTAAGAAACAAAGTTCTTGATTCAATGATTGGAGATCCATGTGGAATTGTGAATGCAATTGGCCTACGTTCATCGAGACCATCTATTGCTTAGTTTCGGCCACATGGACTAATTTCTTGGTTTCTTGAATTAGTGCAGAATTGTGGTTGCCTTATGGCTTAGTTTGGCCGCACTTCTTGTTGTCTTGATTTGGAAATGATAACCAAGGTTCAAAAGAGTCTCATCCTCATAATTATAGAGAAACTAATGACACATAATAGCATGCTTAAATTAATGGAGATTAATTTAGTGACTAAACTTGATGTGTAACATGTTTATTTTATGTGATCATAGATGTGTTATATGCTATATGTTGTGAACCTTCTTTAAAATTTAAGTTATGTGCCAATCCATGATTAAAATACTTGTGAATACGTGGGTAGTTTTATGTGGGTTACGACCTAGCGTAGGCGCATTAATTCTATTCATTTATGAGCAAGATGAGGAAACAGTGATTCCTATACGTTTAAAATGGTTTGACTTAATTAGGCTATCAAAAAAGTTTTGGGCCTAAGGCACAGATGAGATTAAAACATGTTAGACATATGATGTCTAAAATCTCATAAAAGATCTAAGAGTCGTATATGATATGATTGATTAAGAGTTATCTACCTAAATAACTTATTTTGAGTAGTCGTGCCCTAGCCGACTCAAAGTTAAGTGAAATATGGATCTTAGCCCATTTGAATTATATGATACATTGGATGTATTTGAAGGTTATATAATTTAGTGTGAGTATTTGTGAAATACTAATATTTGTAATATCTTTAATCAAGTTGGTACTTAAATTTAATTATATGTTTGCATAATTGTAGATAATGGCTCAAAGTTTAAATTCTTTATCATTGCGATCTATCCTTGAGAAGGAAAAGCTTCAAGAAAATGGAGTTAACTTCACGGATTGGATCCGTAGCCTTAGAATTGTTCTAATGCATGAAGATAAGATCTATATTCTTGATGAGCCCGTTCCTGAAGATGAACCTGCTTCTAATGCACACAAGGATGAGAGAAACGCCTACAAGAAGCACAAAAGTGATTCTCGTGAGGTGGGTTGTCTCATGCTTGCAGCCATGTGTCCAGAGCTTCAGAAGACTCTTGAACACTTGGAGGCATTTGACCTTGCTGTTCAGTTGAAAGATATGTTTCAAGAACAAGCAAGGCAAGAGAGGTTTGACACTATAGCTGCCTTGGTCTCATGTAAGATGAGCGAAGGGCGTGCTGTGGGCCCTCATGTTCTTAAGATGAAGGCTCACTTTGAGCATATAGATAGGCTTGGGCATCCAATTGATGTTGAGTTGGCCACTGATTTTATTCTTAATTCATTGCCCAAAAGCTATAATCAGTTCGTCATGAACTTTAATATTCATAGGATGGATAAGTCCCTGTCTGAGTTGCATGTGATGCTTAAGACAGCAGAAAAGAAAATCGGTAAAGAGGCCTCTCTGTGCTCATAGTGTCAAAGGAAGGAAAGGGCCATAAAGGCAAAGGAAAGGGTAAGGCAAAAGTTGTCAAACCCAAGATTAGCAAGGCAACTGTTGCCAATGCTAATGTGGCTAAACCTGTTCCCCAGAAGGATGCAATTTGTTTCCATTGCAATGAGATTGGTCATTGGAAAAGAAATTGCAAGGTTTACAAGGAAGAATTAAAGAAGAAGAAGGGCAGTGGGACTGCTTCTATTTCAGGTATCTATGTTATAGATATTCTTCTTTCTACTTCTAGCTCCTGGGTATTAGATACCGGATGTGGATCTCACATTTGTTTAAATGTGCAGGGACTAAGGAATAGAAGGCTACTTAAAGATGGCGAAGTGGACCTACGTGTGGGGAATGAAACAAGAGTTGCTACATTAGCCGTAGGAACATATGATGTCATTTTACCAAACAGATTAATTCTTGTTTTGAACAATTGTTATTACGTTCCAGATTTAAGTAGAAATATTATTTCAATTTTTGTTTGGATAATGAATGTTTTAATTTTCTTATTGAGAATAAGAAGTTTTCTATTTATTTAAATGATATGCTTTATTGTACTGCATGTTCATTTAATGGCCTTTATGTTCTTGACGTTGAGAATGTAAATAATGATGACATCTATAATGTAAATAAGAAATCCAAACCTAATGATGTAAATAAAACTTATTTGTGGCATTGCCGTCTTGGTCATATTAATGAGAATCGTATCTCAAAACTCCATGCGGACGGACTTTTAGATTCACATGATTTTGAATCATATGAAACTTGTGAGTCTTGTTTACTTAGAAAGATGACTAAGGCACCTTTTACTAAGAGTAGTGAAAGGGCTAGTGACTTAATGGCACTCATACATACTGATGTGTGTGGACCAATGAGCTGCAGTACTAGGGGAGGATATCAATACTTCATAACTCTTACTGATGATTTTAGTAGATATGGTTATGTCTACTTAATGAAACATAAAAGTGAATCTTTTGAGATATTTAGAATATTTCAAAATGAAGTACAAAATCAACTTGGCAAAACTATTAAAGCACTTCGATCTGATCGTGGTGGAGAATATTTAAGCCAAGAATTTGACAATCATCTTAAAGATTGTGGAATTCGATACATTAATTAGGCCTGGTGCAAGTGGAGATTGTTGGTGTTGTATGCTCTAGGCACGTTATGTGAACAATTAATGTTATCTATTGATTATGTTTTAATAAAGACATTGAATATTTGATTATTATATCATTTGCATGTTTATTATAATAATCTCCGTCCCTGATAATTATGATTAATTGTTAGTATAAGTTTAATAGATAATCATATGATGATTATGGTGTATGGGATACAATTAAACTTATGGGTATTTGTTGGAGAACTAATACTGGACTGACCCGTATGAGATTTATGTCATGGTCACAATGTCATAATTAAATCTCATATAGTTATATCACTTAAATATTTAGACCTGAGATTATTACAGTTTTCCACTTGATGAACATTACGTTTGACATATTCAAACGTTACCCCTAACCGGGTAGCTATAAAGAATATGATTGGCATAATCAGATTCATGTAGGGAAGAGTAATAAGTCAAGATGGGATTTGTTCCTCGTCAAGAGAGATGTCAAGCTTTGGCCACTCGATGAATGGTATTGATGAAATGCATGGCCGTGCTCAAATAAGATTTGTTGTATCAATACATTCAGGATCGAGAAAGCATTGAACCATATAAGTTGACCATTGACCATGGCTTACGTTCAATAGACATCGTGAACAAAGAGATTGTGATATGTTCTATTAAAGGATACGAACTTATATAGTTATACTAATTGGGTAGGTATGATGGTTTGCTAGAACCTAATCATATCTTATGTGTTTATACCCATTGCAAACTTAGTATAATCCTAAAGGGTCACACACATTAGAACGAATCTTAAAAGGACTTAATTAGAATTATAGGTCGAAGGGCCTTTGAGGAATATTAGGAAATTAGAGGAGAAAACAAAAAATTGGGAAGGTCCGATCGGACCTTGACAAGGGCCCGTCCGGACCAAGTGTTAACCCGGGCGGACCAAGTCCTATACCCGGGCAGACCAAAAGTCCTGTTCGGATTAGGTTTTTCCCAATACGTTTTCTTTCGGGTTTAATCACTTGTTAATTCTTTAGAATAGGTCTAACAAGTAAATAAACAGCCTCTAAACAGCCTAATCAGTCCTATTGCTTTGTGATAACTTTCAAAGAGTTTGAGAGGTTTTATTCTTGTTCTAAGATCATAAAAATGAAGAACAAGAGATCACATATTAATTCCATATAGTTCATTGCGAAAGTTTGTTTCACAAATTGGTCTAGAAAACCAAGATCAAGAGTTTCTTGATATTCGTTCGTGGTGTGGATACGTTAGAGGGTGACGCTTATCATCTTCAAGTTCGTGATCTTGTTCATGATTGTGTTCGTGATCAAGTTTCGAAAAGCTACACCAAATTCAAGGTTGTTAAATTCAAGGGTTAGTATTCTCGTATTCATCGTAGATGTATTTGATTTAATCATATGAATGGATCTATGGGCTTTGGGTTTCATAAATTTTAAATTCTATATTCTGCTGCGCATGTTGCCTCGAAACCCAACAGCATGCTCTCCAATGCAGGGTTGTCTAAACGTTTCTAGGCAGAGGCGGTTAGTACAGCATGTTACTTGATTAATCGTGGACCTCATGCCATTATTAGTCTCAAAGTTCCCCATGAGGTATAGACCGGTAAACCTGTTGATTATTCTATTTTAAGGGCCTTTGGGTGTACTGCTTATTATCATGTGGATGATAGGAAGTTAGAACCTAGAGCTAGAAAGGGAGTATTCATGGGGTATGGAGATGGTGTCAAGGGATACCGCATCTGGTCTCCATCAGAAAATAGGGTGATTATCACTAGGAACGTCGTGTTTGATGAGAATTCTGTTATTAACCCTATTATTAGATCTACGATTGTGTCAAGTGTTGGCGGTGTTGATAAACATGTGGAGCAACAAAATACTGAAGAGTTAGTTGTACCACAGTCAGATGTTGATCAGGATCCACCAACAGAAACAGAGACTGAAGCACCAGAAAGTTCAAATTCAGTTCCCGAGGAACATGGGTTAGCACAAGGAAGGTCTAGAAGAGCTAATTTCGGGAAGCCTCCGGAGAGGTATGGATTTGAAGACATGGTGTCTTCTACACTACAGGTTGCTGAGGAAGTAGAGCTCGATCTCACGGAACCTTCTACTTTCAAGGAAGCAGTTACATGTTCAGAGTCATCTCAGTGGTATGCGGCTATGGGTGATGACATGGAGTCTCTTCACAAGAATCAGACTTGGGAGTTGACCACAAGGCCAGAAGGCAGGAAGATTATGACTTGCAAGTGGATCTTCAAGAAGAAGGAAGGGATGTCACCAGCAGAAGGGATCAAGTATAAAGATCACGTTGTTGCAAGGGGTTTCACACAGAGAGAGGGGGTGGACTATAATGAGATCTTCTCACCAGTGGTCAGACACACTTCAATCAGAGTGTTGCTAGCGATAGTAGCACAAATGGATTTTGAGCTCAAGCAACTAGACTTCAAAATAGCTTTCTTGCATGGAGAGTTGGAGGAAGAGATATACATGACACAGCCGGAAGGATTCCAAGTTCCTGGTAAGGAAGATCAAGTTTGTAGGGTGAAGAAGTCCTTGTATGGACTTAAGCAGTCGCCTAGACAGTGGTACAAGAAGTTTGACAGCTATATGACAGAGATCGGATACACGAGGAGCCCATATGATTGTTGTGTGTATCAACATAAGTTAATAGATGGGTCGTACATCTATTTGGTGCTTTATGTAGATGATATGTTGATAGCAGCAGTCAAGAAGTCAGAGATTCAGAAACTGAAAGGTTTATTGGCCGCAGAGTTTGAGATGAAGGATTTGGGCAACGCAAAGAAAATTCTGGGTATAGAGATCTATAGAGACAGAGCCAAATGAAAACTGTTCTTATCCCAGAAAAGTTACATCAAGAAAGTTTTAGAAAGGTTTGGTATGTCGACAGCTAAAGCTATAGATACTCCTCGTGCAACGAATGCACAGTTGTCAGTTGCGTTTGGGCCCAAATTAGTTGAGGAGAAAGAGTATATGACTCGAGTACCCTACACTAGTGCAGTTGGTAGTTTGATGTATGCTATGGTGTGCACTAGGCCGGATCTTGCACAGGTAGTTAGTGTTGTTAGTCGGTTCATGGGTAATCCGGGTAAGGAGCACTGGCAGGCTGTGAAGCGGATCTTTAGGTACCTTCGGGGTACCAGTGACGTTGGTCTCATCTATGGAGGTGGAACAGAATGTGCAGTAGAGGGGTTTTCAGATTCGGACTACTCGGGTGATGTTGATACAAGAAGATCGATGACCGGATATGTGTTCACGCTTGGTGGGTCAATTATCAGTTGGAAGGCTACATTGCAGGCGACATTGACGTTGTCTACAATAGAAGCAGAATACATGGCATTAACAGAGTCCGCTAAGGAGGGAATATGGTTGAAGGGATTGATCAGCGATCTTGTGATACATCAGGATTAGGCTATTATTTATTGCGATAGTTTGAGCGCGATTTGTTTGGCCAAGGATCAAGTTCATCATGAGAGAACCAAGCACATTGATGTCAGATATCACTTTCTAAGGGATGAGGAACGGGTAAAGGTGAAGAAGGTAGGGACGACGGACAACCCTGCAGATATGTTCACAAAACCCGTGACGGGAAGCAAGTTCCAACATTGCTTGGACTTGCCGAATGTTCGTAGCCATTAGATAGCAGAAGAGGCGAGGGGGGAGAAAAGGTTTGTTGTCATGGAGATTCAAAGTCAAGGTTGAGATTGTTGGGTTAATGCCTTTGAATTTGGGACGCCAAGTTAATGGATTAAACAACAGAAGAAATCTCGCAATTCCTAGGCAGAGCAGCACTAGGTCCGGGCGCACCAGACATAATACCCGGGCGGACCATGTTGGTCCGGGCGCGCCAGACTCAAGACCTGGGCGGACCTAGGCAACGAGGTGAATCGGAAATCTTACGTCGGAAATTAGCGTTTGGGATCCGGGTGGGTGCAGTAAGGGGTCCGACCGGACCAGATCAGATCCGGGCGGACCAAGGTAGTAACCCGGGCGGACCAGAGACCAAACTGCAGCAGGATTTCAGACGAAGTGCAGTTTCGCAGAAGGAAGGATTTTCAAGTCAGTTTCGTACTAAAATTCCAAGTTCCTATCAGACTTTGAGATAGACTTTACCGGTATAAATAGAGGCCATTAGTTTAGATCAAAGTAGTTGTTTTGTCTCAGATAAATCATTAGAGTGCTCAGAGAAGGTCTGTAATTCTACAGTTACACAATCAGGAAATATTGTGATCAATAATTCGTGTAGCAGTAATAGTGTGATCTTTGTAATTGTTTCTCCAGATTGATAATAATATTCTCTCCTCTCCACGTGGACGTAGCCAAGTTGGTGAACCACGTAAATTTGTGTTCTTGTCATTGCTCGCTTTTCTTATCAAGTCTTGTTATTGCTCTAACAGTTCTTACTTTCCTTTTTAGTATGTCCCAATTTAAGATTTTTACTTTACTTTATTGCCTAAAATGGAAAATGGGGCCCAATTGACATTCTCACAACAAAAACTCCCTACCCACTTTCTCTTTCATACTTTACTTTTCATACTCACAACATTTACTTTGTCTTAATCTCTGTGTAAAGTCAAACTAAGAACATTAATTGAAGACGGAGGGAGTAATAAACTAAATTATAATCAATGCAAACTTTATAGTGACACAGATCAAAAGGAAAACATGACAATTGAGGTAAAGGGGGTATAATTCATGGTTTATTAACATGTAACATACCTGCAAACCAAACAAGCAAAGGGCGGAGAGGCCAAGCCAAGAATGAAAAGAATAAAGATGAGGAAGAGGAATGTCATGGTGAAATTTGAAAGCTTGCACGGTAGCCAATACTCCCGCAACTAGCGCCAAGAAATGCAGCGCCAAATGAATAAATCTCCGTCCCGGTTTTGGGGGAAGGATCTTGTACGCCACAATCGCTGATCATCATATCAACAATATATAACAATCGTTAAGTGTAATGTTGTCGATCTACCTTGTTAATACTCCCTCTGTCTCATAATGATAGTCTCATTTTGATATTTTATGGTCAACAAAAATGAACTTTGACCAACCATTGATGACGATTTAATCATTCTAGCGAAATTTTAAAATTTGTAATTGATATATCATCAAGTGATATATCAATAACAATTTTTAGAATTTGCTTGTGATTATTAAGTTGACACCAATGTTTGGTCAAAGTTTATTTTTGTTGACCATAAAAAGTCAAAATGAGACTATCTTTCCAGGACAGAGGGGGTATTATACTTTCTCTATCCTGTAAAGTTTGTCTCATTTTGACTTTTTATGGTCAACATAAATGAACTTTGACCTAACATTAGTGTCAATCTAATGATCACATTGAAATTTTAATAATTGTTATTGATAAATCACTTAATGATTTGCCAATTACGATTTTTAAAATTTTACTAGAATGATTAGATCGACATCAATGCTTGATCAAATTTCATTTATATTGTTCATAAAAAATCAGCATACTATCTCTGTCTTAAAATAATGTCTTAAAATAATAATCCCTCCGTCCCATCCGAAATATGACATTTTGTCATTTTGGGTGTTCCCCCAAAAATATAAGACATCAAAAATGAAAAGTTTTTATTATTTTTTTAGTAATAGGACTCACATGCTATACTCACAACAAATTTTCATTTATTAGTCCCTACTCACTTTCTCTCTCGTTAGTACTCACAACACCTACTTTTCAAATCACTTTTTACAATAAAATATTATTATCTCTTAATCCCGTCGGGACTAAGAATCCTATTTCGGGTGGGACAAAGCAAGTATACGTTTTTGTTTTAATCAAGAGCATATACTCCCTCCGTCCCAGCGCACTTGAGACTTTTTGACCAAAACTGGTCAACTTAAGGTCGGTTTGACCAACACTTTATAGAAATATTTATGATCCGAACAAAAATTAAAAAAATGTAAAATGACCACCATTAAAAATCCTCTCAATAACAATTTTTAAAAAGTTTTTTGGAACATAAATATTTCTATAAAGTGTTGGTCAAACCGACCTTAAGTTGACCAGTTTTAGTCAAAAAGTCTTAGTGAGCTGGGACGGAGGGAGTATAAATATTGATTTTTGAGATGTATGCAGTTTTTTTTTCCCTTTAATTTAAAGAATTGCATAGATTTGTTTTAGAAAACGAACACAAGAAATGCATTGATTCGACTGTATAGCGATCGAGCGATTTTAACGGCTTGATGATAAACCAATGGACAAGACGAGCTCAAGAATGGTAATATCTTTTTTATCCTTTCTATGAGTTACTTGTTGTAATGAATTAGGATACACTTAGGTGGTGTTTGATGTATTAAGCACATGATGCTTGACGTTTAATAGATTGCAAGGTATAATTTGGAGGTAAGGTGTCTTGATAACATTAAGCTCTAGATGTTGAAAGTTCCATAAGGCTCTTATTGATTCAGCAATGATTTTGATTCTCAATCATTAAGAGCTTCACGTAACCTCCAAGTTCTCCAACATCTATAGCTCAATGTCATCAAAGCACCCTACATCCAAAATATACCTTGCAATCTATTAAGCATCAAGCATCAAGTGCTTAATACATCAAACACAACCTTAATCTAGATGGGCGTATAATTGAATTGTGCATGACCATATTCATTTTCCCCCTATATCTATCAAAGAGCTCTAGCTCCAGCTGTATCCGGTGTTAGCTTCCCATGCAGAGGTCTCGAGTTCGAATCCCGTGAGAGAGATTTGTGCTACCCTATTTTAGACCTAGTTGTAGCCTTCATGGCCATTTGATGTAGCATAAGGGAAATTTATCTATCATTAAAAAAAAAACATTTTTTCCCTATATCTTATTTTTATCTCTCGAGCAATAGATTATTACTCCCTCTGTCCCTAAATGAGTGTCAATTTTTAAGAAATCTTTGTCCCTAAATGAGTGTCTTTTTTGAACATAACTTTCTCCCTAAACGTTTTTTTTCAAAAAAAAATTCACCGGTTTCTTTATACGCTAAAGGTTTGGACAGGAGATTACAAGATTATATATGAATCGTTGTTACCAAATTGTTCAAAAAGTTGAGATTTTCAGTGTCCCTTAAAATAAAATTTGGACACTCATTTAAAAACAGAGTGAGTAGAATTCAGTGGCAGTGGCAGTGGCGGCGGACCCACATTAACTGAAAGGGGTCCGTCACATGTATCGAAAGGTGGCAACTAGCCCTTTAATTTTGAAAATGTCAATATTTTCATCCTAAACCTAGAAAATTTGATATTTCACTAGTAACAATGTGAAGTTTATTAATTTCCCCCCGTTTCTTGTTGAAAATAATTGCACTACATAATATTATTGCCCCTCATTTTTCTCCTCTTTCTTTAAGTTATATACTAGCTAGATCCGTCACGGTTAGAAAATCACATAAAAAAGGAAGAAAAAAAAAGTTGAAAAAAAAAGTGAAATCAAAACTGGAAGTAGCTTACCTTCTCCAGCAAATAAAGTGAACAGTAGAGCAAGAAGTACATGCAGCTGCAGGAAATAGTTTAAGTTATTTTTTTTTAACAAAAAAAAAAAAGTTTAAGTTATTGAAAACTAATATTGATAGAATTCAATGCAAAGAAAAAAAAAAACAGAATATTCATCCTATAATCGAGACGGGAAGAAGTACATTACATTTAATATCTTCTGCACATTTGAACCCTTGAATGCAAGGCCATCTTTGAAGTGGAAGATCCATACAAGTATGACACTCAAAATCGAGATCACTAACAATTGCGCGAATATACTCACCGGCAATGCAGAAACTCGATAGCTCCCTTTTTCTACCATTGCAATTTTTTTTTTTTGGAGAACTGCAACGATTGACTCGAAGAAATCCTTACTATATACTCCCTCCGTCCCACCTCACTTGAGACCTAAGAGGTGGACACAATAATTAAGGAAAAAGAATAAAATAAAGAAAATGTGTGGTAGAAAATGAAGAGAGAGAATGAGTGAGGTAAATAGTAGTGTTGATTGAATAAAATGAGTTGTGGAAAATGAAGAGATAGAATGAGTGGTGGGGTAGTTTGAATATAAAAAAAAATAAAAAGATGACTATTTTAGGGAGTCTCAAGTGAAGTGGGATGGACCAAAATAGAAATAAATCTAAAGTGAGGTGAGACGGAGGGAGTATGGAAAACCGAAAATTAAGGTACATATACGTACGCGGATTGTTTTTATCGTGGGAATGAGTCAATTTGTTGTTTACAAAGGTTGTTCTTGTTTTGATATGTGAACAAGAAGAAGAAAAGAAAAGAATAATTGTCTATTCCAAGAGCACAATAATGTCTGATTTTTTCCAAAACTTTTGGACATATTAGTTTGATTTATAACATGGTCTTTCTTTTGTTGACAATATTCCTCCTAAATCACCGGTTATGTACTATTTTATTCTATTTAAAATAGGGTTAATTAAAAATTAGGGCTAAAGTCTTATACGAGGTCCCCAATCGGGGTCTGACTTTTATTTTTTAGTGATTTAGGGCCTGTTTTGATATTTTTTTCCCCCAAATTACGGCCTTTTGACGATTTCCATCCAAAAACACCGTTAAGTGAACATGTGCTTTGCATGTGACTTTGAGTGAGGTACTTTTGTCATTTCAGATGAAATCATCAAAAAGTCAGGCCTCAATTTGGTCACATCGATAGTGGACCCGACACACTCCAATTAAAAACCCAACACAATTATGACACCTCAATTTATAGATCACATTTTGTAAGCATCTTTTGTAACTTTATTATTTCCATTTAACCTCCTCTCATCCATTTATTTTTTATTTTTTTTTAATTTTTTTTTCTAGATACAATTTCCAAGAACCCATTCTGTTAAACTATCATACTTCAACCCCCTGCCTAAAGAACTCACGCCTGGTTGTTCGTTCTAACATACTGTAAGTGTAAGGAAAACACTCCATTTCATTGCTAAAGCCTAAATGAAGATAAATGATGTTGAATGAAACAGTAGAATAAGATGTGAAGACTACATGAGGTAGTCAGATTCATCAATTATCGAACTACCTTAAATGAGAACAATCGTAAGTGTCAAAAAGAGAATCAGGGACGATAAGGGGGAGCTTATCAATGTACATAAGGTGTCTTGCATTTAGGGTAGTTCTTAGAGCTCTTTTCAAATCCTTTAGCACACTTTATATTGCTACACACATCGTATATAATAGGGGAAATGACAAATTTAGGGTCCAAGTTTAGGGGTGTGTGCCAATAGGGGTCTGATGTATCAATTTTGTCAATTTAGGGTCCAAAGTTGGCAAAAATGTGCAGGTTAGGGTTTTTTAACGATTCTGTTAACAGAATCCAGTTAAGTCAAACGTGTTTTTGCACGTGGACTAACTGGAGTTTGTTTGAATATTTGGATGGTTATATCGTCATTTCAGACAAAGAAAATTAATAATATTTTTTTTTGAAATATTAATTTTATTTTCTTATATTAAATTAACTAATAATTAAAACGTTATTAAAATACATTTTCAAGAAATAAAATAATTTATTTATTTTTTCATTTAGAATCACTATAAAATAAAATGTATAATTTTTAAAAAGAAAAAAGTGTAAAAAAAAAAATATATTAAAAAAACATTTAATTTTTTTAAAAAAGAATAGTGGGGATCGGACATTTTTTTTGGGGGGTGGTTAGTATTGTTCATTATTAATATTAGTATTCTAATTATTTCATTTTTTTCATAAAATTATTTTTAAATTTATTAATAATTTTCCTTGTTATAACTTCATTTTTTTGTGTTTCCAAAAAAAAAAAATCTTTAATTTTTATTTGCTTTTTTTTTGATTTATTATTATATTTAAAATTAATTAAAATTATTCGAAAAAAATAATAATAAGAGTAAATGAAAATTTAGGTTCTACTGTATAAGGGATGTGTGAAATGACACAAAGCCTAGACGAACATCCAAAACAAACTTCAGTTAAGTGCTTCTGTTACTAACTGGATTTTCTTTACAATTTAGTCCAAAAACCCTTAATTGACTAACGTTGTCAACTTTGGACCCTAAATTGACAAAATTGATACATCAGACCCCTATTGGCACACACACCCTAAACTTTGGACCCTAAATTGTCATTACCCCTATATAATACCATGTGGCATATGAATCCAGATCAAACATGGTTGCCCAATACAGTGTATACTCCAACCTAATAAAAATGATTATGTTAAAAAAGATTATTTATTGTAAGAATATTTACATGAGTATAACTGACTTAAACATTTATCTAAATTATTATATACCTTTGTACATATGAGCAAATCACCAATCATCATGAATTCTCTGGTTTTCAACCACATATCATTATTGATATGACTACTATCATTAGTGGTAGTGGACACTCCGCCTTGGACCTCTCACCCCGATTGCATACATAGTATTTTTATTTAACTCGTTTTTGTTAATTTCTGTTACTTCAGTTAAGTTCCTAACTGACTCCGTTAGTTTTGGACTAAACTGCATAACAGAGTTAACTTTTAGGGTCTTTCTATCATTTTTTCATTTTTAGATGCGGGCGCCTTCGGCACTGCCAACGGGTTGCGCACGCGTCTCGCCCCTAAAGCAGGACTCGCGCGCCGTCCGTTTTGGCAGTTATGGATTCCAGTATTTTTCCCTCCCTTTTCTTGATCACAAAGACCTCTTTTTACCTCTGTAGACACCCCATTTTTAACTCAAATTTATGATTACACTACTCTCGTGTCTCGCCTTCGTGTTTTGATAAAAACTCATTAGTTTTGACATGTTTCGTTAAGTTTCTGAGTGCCTTCGTTAGTTAGGGGCTAAACTGAACAACAGAACTTTAGATAAGGACAAAACAATACTTTTGTGCTAAATGCCTCGTATGAGACATCAATGTCTCGTACGAGACATCTCCTACTGTTTCGGGATTAATCCACTTTCCTTCTCCGTCCCGATCTCTTTCTTGGCCAACACTCTCCTAAACCGGGGAATATCTAATAGGAGACTTCCTGGAGGTTTCATACTGATTTCCTTACCTAATTAAACCTCTCCACCTCCATACTTGGTCCCTAAGCAATCTAAACCTATAAATAAAGGGTCTTTCATCCATAGACTCTCCTAATGCTAGTTAATGGTTCCTAGTCATCCTAAAAGAGGTTAACAATTCTTTAATCAGTCTCTCTCTCAATAATCCCGTTTTTCCTCCTCCCTCACACCAAAACACCATCAAAAACCCATATTTTCAAGCCAAAGTCATCATAAAACTCTTGGATCATCAAGGCCTTAGTCAAGGCCATCAATTGGAATCTCAAGAACGCTTTAGGTAAACTCCTACGCTTTTAATCTCTACTTCTCATCTCCTTTTTGTTTTAGGGTAGTGTAATCACACCAAAAGGATCAGCCTAGAGCCTCTCCAATCCATGGAGATGGTCTCGAAGAACATGATCCGACATTCCAATAATTAAGAAATTAATTATTGGCTTTACTTGTTTTAAATTACTTGTTCTTTATTGATTAAAACACCTAAGCAAGATAAATCCTAGATTGGGTGGACTGGATGCTCCTTGACCTTCCCAATCCATAACTTAACCCCCGAACTCAAGAATCTCACGGTCCGTGTTCCGTTCAACAACATGGTGCCGACTCTCAAATCAAAAAGGAAAAGCGAGGATCTTCTCGGGTGCAAACAGTGGCGACTCCGCTGGGGACCATTATGTAATTTTTTTATTTTTTTTTAATTCGGTCCCATTTTTTTAATGGCTCCGTCAACCCAAAAAGCCCTAGCCTTGATGCTTGGATTCAAAGAGAAGTGTATCAGAGAGGAAGCCCCTAGACTCAACAGAGAACGCTACTTGGCTCAAAGTACTAGAAAGATAGTTCTACCTTTAATGAACCCTAGTATTTATTTTGATGTCTTAAGTGTTTGTTCAATTATTTTGCAAGTGGATCATCTAGTAATGTCTTGACAAGTTTTGAGGAGAAGGCCTAATCATTAGTGCGCTCTTCGGATTTCTTCATGAGTGATATCTACGGATGATGGAGACGGTCTTCAAGTTAGGAGTCTCCATTTTTTCTTCATTTGGATTTAATCTTCGTTGTAGGAGGAGATGAGAGGCATCCTTTTTTACTTCATTATGTGTGGTTGAAACTCCTTTTTGACTCTCAAAGCTTAAATTGAGTAGCCCCACTTTTCTTTGGGAATGATAACGCCTTTGACTTTCTTCCATTGTGGTCCTTCCACTTCTGACATGAGCGCGGTGATAATAAATCCAAACTCAAAAATCTTGCATGTCTCTCCACCAATAAGAGACAAAACTACTCTCCTCTCTTAGTCATCTTCGAGTACATACTTTGTCAAAATTCTCAATTTACAGATTGGTCACTGAAACTTCAAAAAATGCATTCTGGTCCCTGATTTTAAGAAAATTCCAGAACAGTCCCAGACTTTCAGAAATTCCAGATCAGTCCCTGGACTTCAAAAAAAATAGAATCTGAAAAAAAGGGAGCTTTTCTTTGCTTGTATTTACTCCGTCCCCATATGTGCAAAAAATAATTTATGTCATATACATGTGTTTTTTTGCACTAACATCTTTTGCAACGGAGTATAAAAAAATATGCATAAATTAGGGGTGACTACTTTACTCATCCCCTAGTTTATTTTGCACCCATTAATGGGTAATAATGCAAGCACTGTGAGTACTTCCATCCCCCTCTTCTATGTGCTCCTGCGTGCTTATGTGCTCTTCCTCTTCTAAAAATCTTTGCAAACTCGAACTACGTTGACCTAAGTCTCTCTTTCTTTTTCTGAAGATTGAGAGAAACGTAGGCAACCACTTTGGTCCGATCAATCTTTTACTTGCTTTAAAAAAAATCTCTATTTTTCACCTTGACACCTAGAACTTGACCCTCACACACGTTCACGCATGTAGAATAATTGCACTACATACCCTATAAACCCGGGTCCCAATCGGAGGACGGATGTCGGTCAGCACCCCCACTCTACGAGTGGCACTCGTCGGTCTCTCCAAAGATGGTGTACCCACTCCGTGACACGCTCCTAAACTGTGTTCATGGGGAGCCTTAGCCGTAAGCCCTGCATCAGCCTCATGCATACATACTAGTCAATAGGACACTCCTTGTGACCGGTCGGTTTGATTCTTAGGATTGTTTTAATCTTTGCCCAAGATAACGCTTTTCATACAATCTATAATCCTCCCTTCATGAATTCTTGACGAATGTCCCTTCGGAAAATTGTTGAACTAAGGGTTGCGATGGTGAGATGAGAATTTTTCTACGAGGATTCGAGTCTAGTCTCTCTCACCGTCAAGATCTTACGTTCAACAAAGTCCCTTTCGGTCGTCCCTAAACAAGAATTCATAAGGTTTGATTGCATAAACGGCGTTGTTTAACAAAGTACAAAACAATTACCGAATCACTTAGGTTTGACTAAATTGAATGGTGGATTCCGATGAGAATATGGGACCTTTGCCCAAATTGTCATTTGGGAGAGTGCAATAAAGGTGAAAAAAAAGGAGCTCATATTCTAGGGTGACAAAATCCACTATTCCAGGATATTAGATAGAAACCCCCCAAAACAGATTAAGTTCCGTCCGACCAAAATTAGGATTAAAAAACTTTAATTCTGTGATCTGTGCTGGATGTCTCGTACGAGACATCCTTGTCTCGTTCGAGACATCTCTTTTGTCCGTGTCAGTTTCTGTGTTGTGCTCTACACTCACTCCTAAGCCTATACACCTCATAAAGCCGACTTGTTGGGACCTTAATCTGGGTTTAACACAATCTCTATACCGTTAGGTCCGTCCGAATCGCAACTAGATCATTCCAACCTTCCGACACCATGTCCGACACCAAGTCTATGCAAGAGGCCCGTGATCTCAAGACTCGACTACAAAGGGAAGTAAGTCAAATAGTAGAAGTAGGCACCACTGCCCTATACACTGACTTCAAGCAAAAAAATGGAGGGAGAATTCATGACTCGCTTACAAATCCAAAGGGAGTACTATAAGAAAGAAGTCGCAACCCTTCACGGTCACCTACAGGCCCAAGAAGAGTGTCACAAGAAAGAGATTGAGGCATTCCAAACCCGTCTATAAACTCAAGAGGAGTTTTACGAGAGTAAGATCAGCACACTTCAAGCACGCTTGCAAGCTCAAAAGGAATGCTATAGAAAAGAGGCCGAAGCCCTTTGTGAAACAACCACGCCTAAGAAGAAGAGGCGGCTCTGTGACCCTAATGTATCCAAATTTACTAAGATGGGAACGACAAGGCACTACGATAATCTTTGAAGGGTTACTCAAGAGGGTCTCCTTGACATCCTCTTAAAGGAAGGCAAAATAAAGCCTGAAGAAGGGACTACTCACAAGGCGAACTATCACTACAATCGTATCCCCTTATTCTGCAAGTTCCACAGAGCCATCGGCCATGACACCAACTCTTGCCGCCGCTTAAAGGATGTCATCCAAGACCTCATTGATAATAAGGAAATATAGATACCAAGTGTTACTATCAACCCTCTCCCTTTCTCCCTAGAAATAGCATATGTTTTAATTTCCTAGTATGAACTCGAAGAGTCGTTTTCTCCCCTTCTCTAGTTTATGTCAACTATCGAGTCTGTTTGAATTCTAGTTATTAATAAAAGTCATTATTTTCCTATAAACTACTCTAAGGTCGTTCTACCTTTTGAATTTCTCTCTAATTCATGAAATGGATCCGCAAACAATAATTGTCATTAATTTAAAACCTTGCAATTGATAATAGAAATGTCTAAACAAGTTTTGAGAAGAAGGCATAGGGGCTACACATTACTATCACCGTGCTCATGTCAGAAGTCGAAGGACCACAATGGAAGAAAGTCAAAGCGTTATCATTCCCAAAGAAAAGTGGGGCTACTCAATTTAAGCTTTGAGAGTAAAAAAAAAAAAAAAAAAACTCCCAAGCTTTCACAACCCCAAAAGAAGGAGTTTCAATCACACATAATGAAGTCAAAAAGGGGGCCTCTTATCTCCTCCTACAACGAAGATCAAATCCAAATGAAGAAAAAGTGAGACTCCTAACTTGAAGACCGTCTCCATCATCCGTAGATATCACTCATGAAGAAATCCGAATGGCGCACTAATGATTAGGCCTTCTCCTCAAAACTTGTCAAGACATTTCTAGATGATTCACTTGCAAGAATGAATTGAACAAACACTTAAGACATCAAAAATAAATACTAGGGTCCATTAAAGGTAGAACTATCTTTCTAGTACTTTGAGCCAAGTAGCGTTCACTGTTGAGTCTAGGGGCTTCCTCTCTCATACACTTCTCTTTGAAATCCAAGCATCAAGGCTAGGGGCTTTTTATTCTTTTCGTCCCGTTCCAATTCCTGTTCAAGATATACGAACTCGTCAAAGTAAATCCGCACTAGGGGCTATCCTCTTCGCCTCTAACTCTCATTACAAAGTGCGTTATCCTTACCGAGTCGATGCTTGGAACAACTTCCCAAAAGCCAAGTCAATAGCTAAAATGCCTAATACATCCAAACCCAAAAATCTCGCATGTCTCTCCCCCAATAAGAGACAAAACTACTCTCCTTTCTGAGTCATCTTCGAGTACATACTTTGTCAAAAAAAATTGAAAAGAGACGCAAAAGAAATGCCCGCTAGATTGAAAACCCGAAAGGGCGGTCTAGGCAAAAATCAGGGTGCATCACAAAAAAATAAATAAAAAGAGACGCAAAAGAGATGCCCGCTAGATTGAAAACCCGAAAGGGCGGTCTATGCAAAAATCAGGGTGCGTCACAAAAAAAAATATATAGGGAGAAGATTCTTCAAATCATCTCTTCTTCAACCTCCCTCAAATAAATCAAACGGGAGAGCACTCTTCTTCAAATCAAACAGCCTCATAAGCCTGTTCACGAAGTCATCTACAACATGCAAGATTCTTGGGGCTTGAATTAGACCAAAGCATGAGATAAAACATGGGGGAATAGATAATGTTTCTCATCACCTTCACCGAAGACTTTCGGATATGGAATTCTAGAGTGATTCAAAAGTACGCCTAGCCTACTTAGAGTTTGCATATCATTGGTTGTCAGACAAATAGTTGTCTCCCTTGACACAACATGACTAAAGGAACGATCTGGACGGATCATATCGAGACAACCATCAGGGAAACTCTGTAGCATCATCTCTGCAGAAAACCTGATTAGGTCCCAACTTGTCAAAACAGGTCCCCCCACACACACACAAATCAACACATACAGTTCATCACCAATAAACATCCCATCACGAATCCATGCTATTCACACTACTTACTTACACTAAGGTTGACCGACCGGGCATGCACATAAATTTGTCACCGCCATATGAGTCCAATAACAAATTAAAATCAAAGCTAAATTGCTTGCTAGAATAGGTTCTACTTGTTGTATTAACAGGTACAAAAACCGACCCGTGCTAAAAAAAAATCCAAGAGTGATCAAATGATCCCCATAGAATTCAGAGTTTCAGCATCCAGTACTTTCAATGTAGGTGCATTGACCGAGGATAATATTTAGTACTTTCAATCAGCTCCATAAACTGATTGATCGAGGATATTCTGAACACTCAAACATCAACTTCAGAAAAAGTCCGGAACTGGCATCAAGATTCTGCATCCAGTACTTTCAATGTAGGTGCATTGATCGATGATAATATTTAGTACTTTCAATCAGCTCCATGAACTGATCTGATTGATCGAGGATATTCAGAAGTCTACAACAACAACAAAATCAGGTATTCTGCATCCAGTACTTTCAATGTAGGTGCATTGATCGAGTATAATATTAAGTACTTTCAATCAGCTCCATGAACTGATCTGATTGATCGAGGATATTCAGAAGTCTACAACAACACAAAATCAAGATATTCTGCATCCAGTACTTTCAATGTAGGTGCATTGATCGAGGATAATATTCAGTACTTTCAATCAACTCCATGAACTGATCTGATTGATCGAGGATATTGAGAAATCTACATCAAACCGTCCAGTACTTTCAATGATGAATTGATCGAGGACATATTCAGTACTTTCAATCAGCTCCATGAACTGATCTGATTGATCGAGGACATTTAGGGATCCAGTACTTTCAATGTAGGTGTATTGATCGAGGATAATATTCAGTACTTTCAATCAGCTCCATGAACTGATCTGATTGATCGAGGATATTCCCCTACAACTACCGTCAACCGCGACGCTCTATCAACAGCAGAGGGTATATTCGGAATTGGGTCAAGGACATTGATTCCTCAGTATGGGTTACTCTCTCTGAACTCTAAACTTTACATATCGCAGCTTTGCTTAAAAAAAAAAGAGTTTTAAAATACCTCAAACGACCGTTTTTTAGTGTTTTCGGAGTCGAACTACGTTTGGTCTGATTCCTTTCCAGAGGATACGTAGGCAGCTTTCTAGCACGGCCATACCCAAAGTTCTAAATGGTATCTTTTCGATCGACGACGTTACTTTTCCATAAGTATCGTCGCCGAGGGGATCTGTAGACACCCCATTTTGAACTCAAATTTATGATTATACTACTCTCGTGTCTCGCCTTCGTGTTTTGATGAAAACTCATTAGTTTTGACATGTTTTGTTAAGTTTCTGACTGACTCTGTTAGTTAGGGGCTAAACTGAACAACAGAACTTTAGATAAGGGCAAAACAGTACTTTTGTGCTGGATGCCTCGTACGAGACATCAATGTCTCATACGAGACATCTCCTACTGTTTCGGGATTAATCCACTTTCCTTCTTCGTCCCGATCTCTTTCTTGGCCAATACTCTCCTAAACCGGGGAATATCTAATAGGAGACTTCTTGGAGGTTTCCTACTGATTTTCTTACCTAATTAAACCTCTCCACCTCCATACTTGGTCCTAAGCAATCTAAACCTATAAATAAAGGGTCTTTCAACCCTAGACTCTCCTAATGCTAGTTAATGGTTCCTAGTCATCCTAAAAGAGGTTAACAATTCTTTAATCAGTCTCTCTCTCAATAATCCCGTTTTTCCTCCTCCCTCACACCAAGACACCATCAAAAACCCATTTTTTCAAGCCAAAGTCATCATAAAACTCTTGGATCATCAAGGCCTTAGTCAAGGCCATCAATTGGAATCTCAAGAACGCTTTAGGTAAACTCCTACGCTTTTAATCTCTACTTCTCATCTCCTTCTTTGTTTTAGGGTAGTGTAATCACATCAAAAGGATCATCCTAGAGCCTCTCCAATCCATGGAGATGGTCTCAAAGCACATGATCCGACATTCCAATAATTAAGAAATTAATTATTGTCTTTACTTGTTTCAAATTACTTGTTCTTTATTTGATTAAAAACACCTAAGCAAGACCAATCCTAGATTGAGTGGACTGGGTGCTCCTTGACCTTCCCAATCCATAACTTAACCCCCGAACTCAAGAATCTCATGGTCTGTGTTCCGTTCAATAACATGGTGGCGACTCTCAAATCAAAAAGACAAAGCGAGGATCTTCTCGGGTGCAAACAACCTCCAAGTTCACCCCCTAGTTTTGTAACCTCCAATCCCACACTTCTAGCGTTTTCCCAAAAACTAAATATTTTTTTATTTATTATTTGATTTTCTCTTAATGATTGATTTTTCTTTATTTTCTTATTGGTTAGAAAAGCTTCTTTTCCTCTTTTTTTCACCTTTAAAAACCTCTGCTTTTTACCTTAGAGAGGGACTTGAATTTTCTCTACACTTTCACTATACACATTTCTTTCAAGAATTCTCTAACAAAGATTCTCCTAACAAACAACTCAAGCATCAAAACTCTACGCAAAACTCTTTTCAAGTCAAAGTTTGAAGTCCTCTTCTTAAGGTACAACTTCACTTTTCCTCTCTTATTTTATTCTTCTTAATGTATGCAATCCACATCAAGTGGGACATGACTAAATGACCACTTTACTACATTAAAGTTGGTTAAGGTTATCTCCCTACATTTCAATCTTTACTTCAAATTATTATCCATCTCTTATGTAATTGTTTAGTATAATTGTTACATGTAATTCTTAGTACAAATCCATATATAAAAGAATTCATATTTTTCTCTATTGCAATTCCCCTTTTCCCTTAGATATAATTGTTAGCAGCACTATTAATAAATTGAAGGACTTTTTACATTAGAACACCTTTAGTAGCAAGACCCGCGTAAGCGGGGCGGAGTGGGTGTTTAAGTACTTCCCACTCCGTCACCTAACCCCCGAACCATTCTCTCCCGAATCTCTGGTTTCGTACATAAATTAGGCTATTTCTAGGTTTTTCTTATGTTCCTTTAAAAACATAGGTGGCGACTCTAAACACTTAAAACCAAAATAGACATCCTAGGATAATTCATCGCTCTAGCCATGTTGTGGTTTTTCCGGGGTATCTACAGGTAGTAGTCAAAGAACGACTATTTGATGAAAATCCAATGTCACACCTGTAAATTGATATATGAAAATTAACATAACCATAAAAATTTGTGTAACAAATTAATAGATTCTTATAAGGGTTTAGTCTTCATTTACTTTCTAAGATAATCTGATACTTCAGGAAAGGATGCATTAATATACATTTTTGAGGCATGCTTCATCGTACCAACTCGGGTCTTTCCAGTATAATGATTATAAATGTTACTCACATGTAAATAAGCCTCAATCAAAAAAGTTATTACAGTTTAAGTAAATATATGAAAAAGAAACCTTGGTATCTAGATAACATTACAAACTTCAAAATTAATTTCACTGGGCCTTCTGCATCTTCTTTGTCAATAAATTTTTTTAATTTATCTCCATATGAGGCCCACAGGACGCAAGACAACTCCATTCCATTGTCAAAATAATAGAAAGTAATTATATAATATATATATATATATATATAACTAAATTTATTCACAAAATATATTATTTATACTTTAACTAATAAAATATAGGGCAAACTCTGTTTTCATCCATTGTACTTTCAAATGTGTTTCACTTTTACCATTATACTTTTTTTCTTTCAAAAATACCATTGCACTTTGGAAAATGTATCATTTTAACCCTAAAATCACGGATTGGGGCACGGATTAGTTGCGGATTTAGCCACGGATTTGGGGTTAAAATGATACATTTTCGTAACTACAATGGTATGTTTGAAAGAAAGAAAGTATAATGGAAAAAATGAAACAACATGTAAAGTACAATGGATGAAAACAGAGTTTGCCCTAAAATATATGATATTTTTGAAAAGGCGTGAACACGAAACCATTATCTGGAATTTGGACAGACGGGTCGACATTTGACACATCAGTGGCCAAACTCATTATCAGTTTCCATTTGTGATTAATTCTCCTCTTTTGGTTTGGTTGAACGCAATTTTCTTCAACCTCAAATTTTAAAATCTTTACCATTTTCCCCTCTTCAAACTCGTTCGTAAATTGGGGCGGCAACTTGCTTGGGATCATTGCCTGGATTTTTGATCCCTATACAAAATATAAAATATCATTAATTAATGAAATAATAGGAGGATTAAAATAATTAAATGGTCATCGTATTAAATATTATGCATGATAAGGAAGTACTCCCTCCATCCCAGAGTAAGAGTCGTACTTTCTATTTTAGTACGTCCCAGAGTAAGAGTCTCTTTCCTAAAATGGCAAAGAATATTTACTATTCATTTTATCATTCTCTCTCCTACTTTACTTTTATACTCACAACACCAATCAACTTACTATTCCCTCCAACTCAATCTCTCTCATACTTTACGTTTACACTCATACAACACTTACTTTGCTTCCACCATTTCTTAATCTCCGTGCAAATGGGAGGTAAGACTCTTACTACGGGACAAAGTGAGTAACTAAATAGAATTTATTACCTCCTCATCAACTAATATCATTTCAGTTGACTTTTTTCCGTACTGCCAAGTCAGCTCCCATTGGCGTAAAATAAGGACATTAACGATTGGCGTAAAATACGGACATTAACGCTGCAAAGTCTAGTTTTCTTGTCAATTGATTTGACAGCAATCATACAATTTGTAGCCATTACTTGTGGTTTAGTTTAAGGAAATCTATAAGCAACTGGAAAACGCTGAATCATTTTTTTAGTAAACTACTAAAATGGCTTGCGTACTAACGAAACAACCAATCCAACATGCGTACTATATACAAAATAACCAAAATCGTTAATTTTTTTTAATGAAAGTTAATGAGCGTTAGTTTTCTAACAGATATTGCTATCAAAAATTTCAAAATGCCCCCTAACAAAACAAACTCCTAACTCACTAAACCAAATAGTAAAATGACCTATTTACCCTTATTTAAAAACGGTTTTAACTAAAGAACTCTTCTTTTAACTAAATAACTCTTTCTCCCTCACAACCACGTCGCCGACGTCTTCAACCTCGCTTCCCCGCCATGCCCCCACTCCTCCCCAGTCAATTTCTATTTTATTCAAGGCCCTCTCTCTTCCCCGGCGCCGTCCTCCACTTTCTACCTCACCCATCTTCCCCACATACCTCTTCCCAAACCCCGTTCGTCGACAACTTCGCCTCTTCCTCTTCCCACCATCATCGCCGGCAACGTCTCTCATCCCTTTCTCTCTTTCTCAGGCCCCTTTCCCGGCTAGATGCCATTTACAGATCCAACATTCTCACGGTGTGCTCCCAGATCCACATCTTCGCCGGCTCCCCTATTTCCGTATGTAGGCCATAGATCTGAGTCTTATTTTGTTGCAATGGGTTTTATTTTGTTGGGTTTTGTGTTGGATTTCCCAATTTTGAGTTTCTAGTTTGTTCCAATATCAATTTTGATTGCGATCTTCTCCTTCTTCATCATTTATGCGTTCTTCATCTTCTTCCTATCGATTTTGAAAAGATTGATTATTTTCTGATTTTTTTGGTTCTGATTTGGGTTTGTAATGGTGGTGGGTTATGTTTTGGGTTTGGATGTGCGGATCTGAGTTTCGAATTTCTTGTTTTGAGTTTCTTCTGATTTTCGATTATGAATGGTGAAGATGATGGTGGCGGTGAAGATGATGATGGCGTTGATGGTGGTTTTGATGGTGGTGGGGACAACTTTCATGGTGATGGCAGTGGTGCCTAGGTTGGGTGAGGATAATGGTGATGAACATGGTTGGTGGGTAATGTTTTGTTTTAAACTTACACTTTGACCTCTTATTAAATTGAATCTTTTAAAAGCATAAATATCAACAAAAAAAAAAAATTGAACACAAAATATTAATTATGTTAAAGTTGATATAAATATTGATAAGGGTGAATAGGTCATGTTAGCACTTAATTTAGCAAGTTACGATTTTGTTAGGTTATGGGGCATTTTGAAAACTTTGATAGCAATATCTGTTAGAAAACTAACGTTCATAAACTTTTATTAAAAAAATTTAACGATTTTGGTTATTTTGGTTATTTTGTACATAGTACGCATGTTGGATTGGTTGTTTCGTTAGTACGCAGGTAAATATGTAAAAAGTTGTTAGTACGCAGGTCATTTTGGTAGTTTACTCATTTTTTTTATTCGTTGTAACTAACTAAATTCAAGAATATATCAAATATTATGGGGTTATGGGGGGTGGGGAGGGGTTCGGTACTATGCCATTAGAAGTAAAGGTTTTGGGACGGAGGAGCCAAGACTTTAATCAAGTCACACTCAAGGACTGCTACACACTTGGAATAGGTAGATTGAGGAAGGGAATCTATTTAACTAAGGAAGGGAAGCTATTAAATAAGGAAGTGAGGCGAAATTAAATAAGGAAGGGAAGCTGTTTAATTGATAAACATTTAAATCAAAAAATTATATTTCTTTCAATTAGTCATTTTTTAAAACTAAATTAGATTCTTATTTATTTTTATATTCATTACAAAAGTACTTTTTAATTGATAATTTTTTGTTAACTAAATGATCTTTAATATAACTGAAATGCTATTATACACTTGCATCATCGTTTTCCCATTTCAATTGAGATAAATTTTATAGGAAGATCATTCTTCATGAGCTTAGATAACTACTAACTTAAATATATACACACACTTATAAGTATCTATAAATGTATTTTTACACCCGACTGTCAAACTTGATGGCTGCAATTTTTTATGTCATGTCATTGTATCTATAGTTAGAATCATATCATTGTTTTATTTTTATAACTTTTATAACACAATTCGTGTATCACTAATTAACTTCATATTCAAGAAAAAATTAACTTCATATTCACGAAAAAATGAAAAAATATTAAAGTTTGGAAGTGGGTAAATACACTATACGTTTTTGAACCGAGCAGATAAAACATTATCAAATGAGATAAATGCCATAAAGCTTAATCATTCACTTAATGTAAATAATTACATCATACCTCTTTGTTCTTTATTCGAACGTTATACAAAAAAAAAAAAATCAAAATCTAGGACCTGCATTTATGAGCATATCCATATTAAAATATTTATTTTTATGAATCATTTCAAATAAGTAATGATATTCAAATAAAACCTAAAGCTATAACTTACGTGTATTGAAATAGGCAAATATTTTTTCATCTTTCAAATCTTTCACCAGGTCGTCAAGTTTCATTCTAAAAACCTTCAGCAATATATCATGCCTGTCTTCCGGTTTCACGCCCGTCTTCTCAATAAATTATGTGATCTCTATCCAATTTAGACGGCTATTGAACGTGAAAAAAAGCGATGACATCACTCGACCGTTGCTATTGAACGTGAAAAAAAGCGATGACATCACTCAACCGTTTGCAGTCACTATCTGTAATTTAATCAACCTCTAATCTGTACGACAATCAAAGAAATTAATAATTATAAACTATAATTAAATAAAGAACTAAAGCAAAATTCAAAATGTCAATCACAACCCAACTAACATGAAATAAAAGGGGTAAGGTCAAGAAGTGTGCATAATATGGCGATGGTAAGTACATTTCTCTACTTGATGCTTGTGGTACGTATATTCCTGAGAAAATTGCAAAATTACGTTGAACTGTACATAAAACTAATTAATTTTCAATTACCCCTTCTAATAGTTTAAGGGATTATGATAATTATGTTCAAAGAAAGAATTTGAAAAATGTACCAAGAGGATAAGCAAAAATGTACCTGGTGACTGGTGGATATATTATCAAATATGGCTTTTAATTTTCTGTTATCTACAATTTCTACATGATATCTCAAATTCAAGAGAGAACATTATAAATATCTACACCAGAGTTTCCACCACAGTTTTTGTTCATAAATTTATACAGTGCATGATGAGATCTATAGAGTGGATGTGGTGAGATGTATGAACCTTATTTATGGACAACTCTTAATCTTTTCACTAATTTTCTTTTATAAAATACTCCTTCCGTCCCAAAACGATCTTTCACATTTATCATTTTTTATTGTCCTGAATTGATTTTTTCTTATTTTTATAATTTGAGCTTGAAATTGCATAAAAAGACATGGTTAGTGAGGTAAAAGTTCATATTCTTAAAAAGTTTGAATAGCCAAAAAATGATTATAGAATAGAGGGAGTAGAATGTTAATGATACTAACAGATTGTAAACTAAAAAAATGGAAAAAAGGGCTACCTTAGCCATATGAACGCTTTTTATTCTTGATTGTACTACCATCACTCAGATTACTCTTGCTTGGATTCCACTAATTTTTAGAGATGGCTGAGGAAAAAAAAAAAAAGAAGAAGCAACGTATTATATTAATACTCAGTACACTATTGTTTATATAGTTTAATTCTTTACTCGGGGAGAATCAAATCTGGTTCATAATTTAGATTGAATTTAAATTTCAAATAATTTTGAATTTATCTTTAAATTAGGATAACAATTACTATTCAAAAATTTTTCCTTAAACAAATCAAACTTTACAATTACTACTATTAAATTTGAATTTCAAATCAAAATCTTTTTTATTAGTAATTTACTTTCTCGTATCAATTGTTTATTTTAGGAAAATATCAACATTGTTTAGTAATTCACAACCACAAATCATTTTACCATTTGACATATCCGTTTTTGCAATAATTAAGGAAATTATATGTTTTTTTTGTTAATCACAACATTTCTGGACGAATTGAAGACCGCCACGTGGCTTTCCACGTCATAATGCCACATGGCGGGATGTGGTGCCTAGGAATTCTTCTACTTTAATATATAATATTGTTTATTTTAGGAAAATATAAGCATTGTTTAGTAATTCACAACCACAAATCATTTTACCATTTGCCATATCCGTTTTTGCAATAATTAAGGAAATTATAGGCTTTTTTTGTTAATCAGAACATTTTTCTGGACGAATTGAAGACCGCCACGTGGCTTTCCACGTTATAATGCCACATGACGGGCTGTGGTGCCTAGGAATTCTTCTACTTTAATATATAATATGGATGGATTTTGAATTTATCTATAAATTAGGATAACAATTACTATTCAAATTTTTTCCTTAAACAAATCAAACTTTACAATTACTACTATTAAATTTGAATTTCAAATCAAAATCTTTTTTATTAGTAATTTACTTTCTCGTATCACTTGTTTATTTTAGGAAAATATCATCATTGTTTAGTAATTCACAACCACAAATCATTTTACCATTTGCCATATCCGTTTTTGCAATAATTAAATAAATTATAGGTTTTTTTTTTGTTAATCACAACATTTTTCTGTATAAACTGAAGACCGCCACGTGGCTTTCCACGTCATAATGCTACATGGCGGGGTGTGGTGCCTAGGAATTCTTCTACTTTAATACTCCCTCCGTCCCACCTCACTTAAGACTTTATTCCATTTTTGGCCGTCCCACTTCACTTGAGACCTCCCCAAATAGCCATGATTTTATTATTTTATATTCAATCTACCCCACCAACTCATTCTCTCTCTTCATTTTCCATCACACAATTCATTCAATCAACCTACTATTTACCCCACTCATTCTCTCTCTTCATTTTCTACCACACATTTTCCTTATTTTATTCTTTTTTCTTAGTTATTGTGCCCACCTCAATGGTCTCAAGTGAGGTGGGACGGAGGGAGTATATAATATGGATTAGTTACTGTATACTGTGACTATTACTTTAACTTTTACACTTACTAACCATTATCTTTTAATTTACTATTATTACTATAATGTTAACTATAATTAAAACATTATTTTCTCAATCGATCAAGAGTAAAAATTGACATCATTATGGGACAAACGAAGTAAATTTTTTTAAAAATTATAAAGTTATTCTTAACCAACACTATTAACCAATCTTAATATCTGTTTTATACTATAGTAACTAAAACTATTTACACTATTATTAAAAAATCACAAGTAGATTTATATATATATATATATATATATATATATATATATATATATATATATATGTGAATTTATTTATATTTATTTAAAATATTTAATAATTATATTTTGTAATTATAAATATCTATGCATAAAAGAAAACTTCCCACGGGTTAGTCCCTAGTGAAATTAAATAGACAGAAGAATATAAACTATTCACTTTCTTGGTGAAAGGATTACACCATATCCAACGGCAACGGCAAAGATGAATAATAGCAGCCCTGTGAAATTGACTATAAGTGCCTCTTGGCTCCGGCGTAGGCTTAGGAAAATAAATCTCTCTGCAATTCCAATCTCGGCTGTCAGTATTGCCATGAAGAAGATGACCAAACCGAGGAAAATGTGCCATGGAGCTATTCTTGTCCGTGTCGATGATTGTGCACCAGGGAAAACAAACGATAAAATTCCAAAAAGCCACTGGCAAGCAGATTCAAGTGTTAAGTAACTAACTCATCTAAAAAACATGAACTTTATCACGAGGGATGATATATATTTTTGCATAACCAACTCGTTTAAAAGTTTATGTTATTAGAAATGATTCAAGTGAATGAGGCACGTGTTGATTACTGCTGCTAGTTGATTGCACGGGACCCACATACAATCAACTAGCGGTAGAAGGCAAGGCACGCTGTTATTTCCTACCAGTAATTGATTGCGGGGAACCCAAATGCCATCAACTAGTGATAAAATATAAAATATACATGGCCAGTTTCTACTGTTAGTTGATTGCACCAAACTCAAATGCAATCAACTGGCGGTAAGAAATACATGACCAGTTCTTACTGCTAGTTGATTGCACGGGTCTCAAATGCAACCAACTAGCAGTAGGTAATCGGGCCAGTTCATACTGCTAGTTAATTGCACGGGACTTAAATGCGTGGGAGTTATTTGCAATTAACTAGCAGTGGAGTGAAATTGTAAAATAGTTTTGAGAGTAAGGAATTAAGTACCTGCAAACCAAATAAGCATATTGTGGAAATGCCAAACCAGGAATGGAGGGTATACATATGAGGAATATTGATCTCATCATGAAACTTGAAAACAGCATAAATCCCCACAATTCCAGCTACTAGTGCAATTGTATGCAATATCAGGTGAAATATTTTCTGACTTTTCCTCTGTGCTGGGACACTCTTGTATGACAATATTGCTGAATAATTCAAATAATACATCAGAAATTTGGTATAGAAATTCCCTAAATAATATCGTAATATTATCGTTGTCCAATTCTTCTTTTTGATTTGTTATAGCGAAAAGATGTAGTCCGGTTTCAAAGAAAATTCAAAAACTAAGGGGAAATTTCATTAAGGTACAAATATCAAACATAAAAAAGTTTGACTTGTTAAATGCGATTGTAGGTATAGGATTTTTATATACCAAACAAAATTTGAGAGAAGGATACCAGAAAGTATTAGGGATGGCAATTTGTCCGAACCCGCTCCGTATCCGGGACGATCCGCTCCGCAGCGGGACGGGTTTGGTAGCCTTTTTTCAAAACCCGGCGGGTCACAGGGCGGGTTCGGTTTCACAGCTCAACCCGCGGGGCCCCGCCCCGCCCCGTATACTAATATATGTATTTAATTACTATAATGTCCCTAACCCATTTCAATTATTACCCCCACAGCCCCACTCCCTATCCCTATCGGCATTTCAATTTACAGACGCGGCTTCTCTTCTCTCTCTCAAATAGATCAATTTCGTAGGGTTAGAAGAGTCTGAGATGCGGCGCTAGCTAGAGAGAGACATCGACATCCATTTCGCGACTTCCACTCCGCCGGCCGCCGCTTATAGGTCTTCCTCCGGCGACTTCCACTGGTTAGAAAGGTAAGTTAATCTCTCTCTCTCTCTCTCTCTCTCTCTCTCTCTCTCTCTCTCTCTCTCTCTCGCTCTCTGACTCTCTCTCTCTCTCTGTCTCATATGTCGATTACTCGATCTGTCAATTTCTAGGGTTAGAAATTCAGTAATGTTCACTGGTTATTGATGTTGATTTTAATTTTCTAGAGTTCGAAATTCTGGGCTGCCTAAAGCCAAAAAAAAAATCGATTTGGGACATGCGGTGCGGGGCGGCTGCGGGTTCACCAGTTGGCGGGGTGGGTTCGGTACTAAGGGGTTCTTTGAGGGGCGGGCACGGTTTTGGTCAAACCCGCCCCTTATCCGCCCCATTGCCATCCCTAGAAAGTATGCCTTAAAAACAGGACACTTTTGAGTTTAAATTTTATAAACAAAGAAGGGATAAGCAGAAAACAAAAAAAAAAAAAAAAAAGGGACCAAAATAACATCTTTAATAAAAGAGTTCCACCAAGGACAAAAAGTATACATGATCAGACTTGATTTTATTAGATATCTTGGATTCAGAAAGCAAAGTGTAGTGGAAAACTTTGTACTGTTGTTATGCAAAATCATCACTAAAATATCCTTTAAAATGACCAGATACATTGAATTACTCTATAGTGACCAGATACCCGTGGTTCAGACAGGAATGTGCAAACCTAGTGAAAAATTTGTTTTACGCTCGTTTTAATGTTAAACTTGTTTTCAAAAAACAGTTTTTCATAAGACTGACACTTATGGAAAACACGTTTTTTCATCTTTTAGTGTAAAACATGTTTTTCATAACACTGACTCTAGACGTAACCATTTGTCAACCGTAACCGGCTAACCGCCGGTTTTTAACCGGCCATAACCGCCCACCGCCAACCGTTTCAACCGCCAACCATCGGTTACACGGTTCGGTTAAGGTTAGGCCATTTAGTAACCGGTTAACCGCCGGTTATAACCGGGAAGCTAACCGTCAATTCAACCGTCTATATTAACCGTCTGTTTCCTAACATTTTTTGAGTTAGTTTTCAGAATTACAGTTAGTTTTTAAACAATTTCTGTTAGTTTTCTAACAAAATTAGTGTTTTCCTTCATTTTCTGTCAGTTTTTTGACGATTTTCAGTTAGTTTTCTAACAAAAAATGCTAAAAAATGTTTTTCTTTAAAAAAATAAAAAAAATTCACATAACTGGGTTAACCGGATTAACCGGTTAACCGTAATCGGACATCACGGTTAGTCGGTTAGGTTACGGTTATAACTTAACGGATTTCCTAACCAGCGGTTATAACCGTTAACCACCGGTTATAACCGGATGGTCACGTCTAACTGACTCAGACATAATAATAATTAAAAAAAAAAAAAAAAAAAAAAGCTAGAACATGAAGATCTAGCATAATAACAAGAACAACATGAATACATAAGAATGAACACATAAACATGAAGATCGCTACCCTAAATATAGCATTATGTAAGTAATATGTGACCTATATCTAGTGCTGGTTTCGTGGAAACCCTAGATCATCATCGGTCAAGAACACGAACGATGAACAAAACCCTAGATCTAACAATATATGAATGAATATGATAGATCTAAGTAGTTAAGTAGTAAGAACACGTTACCAAACCGATTAATGAGGCTTCGAAGGTTGAATCTTCACTCCTTTGGTTGAATGGCGGTGTTGAATCCCTTTGATGATCAAAGCAAGATCAAAGAGAGGGTTTAAGAGGGTTTTGAGAGGGAGAGAGAGAGGCTGGGAAGAGCTTCTGTGAGGGTTTTCCTGTGGGTGAAAGTTGTGATCAATAGGCTGAGAGGAGGGACCTATTTATAGGGGTTTTGGGCCGGCAGAAGTGGCCGCGCGGAAACTCCAAGACTGGCCGCGTGGCCAGTCTTTCCGGATCGCATGGTAATCTAGATATCGATGAGATCTTATCAGTTTGTTCTTGGGATTAGGTCATTATCCTGATAGAATTCGACCTATAACTGATTTCGTCAACCTAGAACTCTGGAAAGCTGTCGGATAGGTCCCTGTCAGGTTATAATTGCCTAAAAGGTCCTTAGAGATATCTAAAGGTCTAGGAAGTCCTAAATCTTCAAATCGGGTACTAACACCCTTCTTCTCCGGCGACGTCCCTTTTTCTCCAGCAACCCTTCTCTTCCCCTCCCTTAAATTAAATTCGACTGGAACCTACCCCCTTAATTTACCCTTCACCCACGCTCGTTTCTCTCCCTCGCCCAACCACATTGCACCCCGTCCATCACCCACGCTCGTCGAGCCACCGCCTCGCGACCGCCTGCCTCCCTTGTTCATCTTTTACTGTCACTACAAATATGAGTTTTTGATGGGTTTTTGACTTTCCCCTTTAATGGGTTTGATTTTCCCCTTCGATGGGGTTTTGATTTTTCTTCAAATCTGCAAAGATTTATTGATGGTGGTCGAATTCTGTGTGCGTGACTGCTTGTAAGTGTGTGTGTGTGTGTGTGTGTGTGTGTGTGTGTTTGTGTTCTTTGTGTGGTTGATTTTGAATTGGATAAATGGTGGTTGATGATGGTGGTGGGTTTGTGCTGATAGTGGTGGGTGGGCGTAGGTCGCAGATGGTGGATTCTGGTGAAGCGATTATAAGAAAGGGGTGGTCGGAAAAAGGTTGGCCGGAAAGGGTTTTGGTTGGATTGGTCGGAGCTGTGGAAAAAGATGGTGGGGGGTTTGGCTATTTGTACATCATGATATAATCCATTTAGTTTGATGTAGAATAATTTTTGTTTATGTTTCAAAAAAATAAAATAATAAAAGCTTCTTTCAAAAAAATATATTGTTTCAAAAATAAATAAATAATAGTAAAAGCTTAACAAGTTAAGTTCTATTTTATTATAGAGGCTTTGACCAATAAGTCCCCCATCCAAATAAAAATGACCAATAAGGACAGATATTATGAAAACTCACCAATAAGTCCCTTCAAATTTCCCTGGATCAAAATGCCCCTGCACACCATGCGCGCTTGTTGTGCGCTAAGCGCATATTAATTCTGCGCTCTCTCTCTCTCTCTCTCTCCTTCCTCTTTCTCTCTCTTCCTTTTTTTCCCTCACAATTTTTAAATGCAATAATAGTAAAAGCTTAACAAGTTAAGTTCTATTTTATTGGCAAATTCCACCTTCTATTAGGAACTTATTGGTAAAAATCCCTTTATTATACATGTAAAAAAGTTAATTAATATTTAAAGCATAAAGATATTTTTGCAAAAGATCATAAATTCAAAATTTAATATTTATATCTGTAATATGTTATATTTTTTGTATTAAAATATTACGCAAATATTTGTTATATAACACAAATACTTATGACATGGTTAAATATAAACATTTATTATTTTTAAATAATTATAATGTATATTAAAGAAAATTATATGTAGTTTTGTTCAAAAAATAATATTTAATTTTGGAAAGATATTTAGTTTTGTAACCCTTTAAATTTGAGAATTTGCTTTAAGCCCCTTAATAGCAAATATCACTTCAAGCTAACTGAGTTGTTAATATTAACAAGATTTCTAACGAATTCCGTCAAAAATGCCCTAATTGGCTAAAAGTTTACACATCGAGCCCTGATGTGTAAAATAAAAACGTCAGCCCCCCCCCCCCCCCCCCCCCCCCCCCCCCCCCCCCCCCCCGCGAAGACCCCCTACGTTTCAGGCCTTAAATTGTCACTAATCCATTTTATAAACAAAGAAGGGATAAGCAGGAAAAAAAAAAAAAAAAAAAGGGGGACCAAAATAACATCTTTAATAAAAGAGTTCCACCAAGGACAAAAAGTATACATGATCAGACTTGATTTTATTAGATATCTTGGATTCAGAAAGCCAAGTGTAGTGGAAAACTTTGTACTGTTGTTATGCAAAATCATCACTAAAATATCCTTTAAAATGACCAGATACATTGAATTACTCTATAGTAACCAGATACCCGTGGTTCAGACAGGATTGTGCAAACCTCCTGAAAATTTTGTTTTACGCTTGTTTTAGTGTAAAACTTGTTTTCAAAAAACTGTTTTTCATAAGACTGACACTTATGGAAAACACGTTTTTTCATCTTTTAGTGTAAAACATGTTTTTTATAACACTGACTCAGACATAATAATAAAAAAAAAAAAAAAAGAAAAAAAAACCTAGAACATGGAAATCTTTTTAGTGAGAAAATTGTTGATGTTTAATAGATATGCAAATATGTAGCTTTTCTAACCTTCTCCAGCTAGTAAAATGAACCCAATAACCATTAGAAGTGGGTGCACCTGCAAAACAGAACTATCAAAATCAATCCCCACAAATTTAAAAAAAAAAAAAAAAACTTCAAAATAATGCACAACTTGAACAACTTACATTGAAAATCTTGGGTTTAATCTGAGATTTGAAAGCAAGACCTTCGCGAAACTCGAATAGCCAAACGAGGACAAGAATCGCAATTGCGATCACTAGCAAATGAGCAAAGATAATGACCGGGAAAACGGATGAACTCGAACCAACTTTGCTTGCCATTTCACACACTAGAACACACACCGATAGAGGGAGAAGGAGAAGGTGTAGTTATATTTTGGTGGTCTTTAATTCTTGAGGCACATAAATAGAATAGAATTTATGTTAGAGAAAATGACACAAAAGTGTTCAAAAAGAAAATGACCCCAAAAAAGAGTCTGGTTTTTATCAGTCAAAAAACTAATAAATGTACTCACTCCGTCTCATTTTAATAGTCAAAAATATTCTAAAAGGGCGTCCCATTTAAAAATCAAAATCTTAAAATGGAAAGTGGGTCCTACATGTCATACTCACAACAATTATCCACTAACTCTTCTCTACCCCATTTTCTCTCTCCTATCCAACTATCAACACTCACAACACATTACATTTTTCTTAATTCTTGAACTCATCCATTTTTTTACTCTTAAAATAAGACGGAGGGAGTATTGCTTGAAACGGTTTTGGTTAATAATAAAGATAGGGAGAATGGTTTAAAGACGGATATTAACAAAATTGGGAAGATACTACCAAAAACGTCCGTCCTGCCACCTAACCATAATAAGTTTGTTACTTCCCTATGTACCGAAAATATAGTCTTATTTTGATTTTTTATGGCCAACAAAAATAAAATTTGACCAAACATTGGTATTAATTTAATGATCGCAATGAGATTCCAAAAATTGTTGTTGATAAATCACTTAATGATTTTTCAATTACAATTTTTAAAATTTCATTACAATGGTTGGTCAAAATTATTTTAGTTGACCATAACAAGTCAAAATGAGATTATCTTTCCGGGACAGAAGGAGGAGTATATCACAATAAATTTTTGTTGCTCAAAATTCATAATCATGCCTCATGCACCTGTTCAGTAATTAATTTTGAGCTTTGAGTTTTCGTCTCTCAATACTAATAGTGTCGCATTTTGCAATAAAAATATACTAATTCCATCTTATAAAAAACAATTCTACTGTCATTTTACGGTTAATTTAATTAAAGTTTATTCATAATTTTATGAAAAGTTCAAGGGAGAGGCTTAGGCCCTGTTTGGTAAAACTGAAATTAAGCTCTGAAAATGTAAGAGCTGAAAAAGTAGAGCTGAAATTATTAAGTTGCTGAATTTTAAGAGCTGACAGTTTAATTATGTTGATCTTAAAATTAAGTGCTGAAATCAGATTTTGTGTTTGATAATGACAATCCACATACATCTGAAAATAATCAAAAATCCAACTCTACCCTCAAAAACCTTGTCCAGTCATTTCAATAAAATCAAGCTAGTTGACTTCAGCCGTATAATAATCTCAAAACATAATTAATCAAAAACAATTTACTACAGCCCTATAAGTATAAAAAAAAATGAAATAACAATAATGAAAACCTAAATTAATTTTCTGAGTTAAACAGTTGTGTTGCAATTTGCTCTCGCAAGTTAAGCATATAATTTTGATCGGCTACTCTGGATCCAACTCCTCCTACATTTGCGATATTGTTGCCGTGCTGTTGGTCATTCTCATTTGGAGTATTTGCATCATTAAATTCCTCAAAAAATGCATCCGGCACTTTCGATCTTCGAATGAAATTATGTATAGCAGCACAAGCAATCACAATATTTCTCTGAACAAGGAAAGGATATGGTGCCATTTTTTTTAATATTGGGAAACGTGCTTTTAGTACCCCAAAAGAACGTTCAATCACATTTCTTAATTTGGCATGCGACTGATTGAACAACTCTTCTCTTGTTCTAGCACGTCCACCACGTCGAAAATCAGATAACCAGTATCGTATATTTCGATACGGAGTCATAAACCATCGAGTATGTGTATAAGCTGCATCACACAAGTAATATTCGTCTACAAAAGATAAACCATATAAGTATTGAGATAATTATATGTACTTTCACAACTTGTTAATATAGAAAAAAATGTACCTTGTGATGGGAATGGAAAGTTATTAGCGGGATCATTTATAGTTTCTGAAAGCACCCTTGAATCATGCGCTACTCCTTCCCAACCAGCTAAAATATAAGTGAAAATCATATCAAAATCACAAATGGCAAGTACATTTTGATAACATTCTCCCTTTCCTCGTCCTCTATATGGTACTTGTTCATCTAATGATATGACAACACTGATTAGTGTTCCATCAAGTGCACCTACAGCACCCTATATGCATAAATTTATTAATTAATTGTACAAATATAATACAAAAAACAAAATTAAAAATCAAGCATTTAAGAATTACCGGAAAAAATTCTCTAAAATGATGATGCGATGCACTCTGGGGCAAGTCTGGATTATTTGTGTTTGGTATAATCATCTCTTTCGAAAACTTCAGCATTGCTACTAAAACATCATGGAAGTACGTGTGTATTGTGTGTGTCGAATGATTAAATCTCCGCTTCACAACACGATTTCGAAGGTTGTGACTTACAGTTATAAGAAACATTGCCATCTTCTCTTCCAAAGATATGTAACGACTATTTTTCAGCCAGCCTCTATTGCGAAAATAAGCACATAGTTCTAAAAATGTTTTTTTGCTCATCCTTAATATTTCTTGACAATGTGCATCATTCCCATTAAGAATTTCTTGCAAATATGCAGACCCCGTAAGCATCGAATCTGTGTCTGGCTTCCGTCCAAGTTTTTTCTGTTTTATTATTTTAGCAACCAATATTAAAACAATGAGCTTTATTGCTTTTTTTCGCTTTTCGATATCCATTCTATAAATAAAAAAAAAATAAATTAAATAAGAATATGAAGTAAAAAGAAATACATAATAGAATTGTTATATTACCAAAAAAGAAAAAGAAGCGACATTAAAAACAATCAATTTATTATCAATCACAATCACGAAAATTCAAAATGGTGAATAAATGATTAAAAAATTCAAAACTTTTTAGCATACCTAACTTGTCCTAGCACTCTAATAAGTCCCATGGGACTTTTATTTTAAATTTTTTAATTAGTCCTAACATAATGAATAACTGTTATCAAACTTTTATTCCTCATATCTAGAGATATCCCATCTTTTTGCCATTTAACTCTATCCATTTCATTCTCACTTCCTTAGGCTTTTGGCTCATCGTCACCCATTGCTCTTTATACGCCTTGCCCTGGCAAAAGATGCTGCAAGCTACAATATATAAGGGATCTGTCACTTCTAAAGTGTCATCTAAAATCTTGTTGCATTCGTCGACATTTGGTCCATCAGACTCTTCTAATGTCTTTAACACTTTCATCAAGCAACCACTAAGATCATCACCTTTGTCTCTTCTACGACGCTTGGTATTTGATATTGGTTCTTCTTTGGGTTCAACTGGTGTGTCTAGAGGATCTGAATCTAAATCAATCGGTATTTGAGATGAAGACCTAGTTTCATCTGTAGGCAATCCTTGCATGGCTGGACTCCATGCTGCTTTCCCGGTTGCTAGTAAACCATCAAATATTGCACTCAATTCCTCGTGATATTCTAATCCTTTATATCGATATTTACTTGCATTTGGATTAACCTGTCAAATTAAAATCTAGACATTATTTATAAAATTTTGGGACGGAGGAAGTAATAAATATGCTTGATTTATTTAAAAAACATACCTTTATGTACTCATCCCACTCCTCTGAACTCATTGTAACAGTATTAGTTATTGGGTCGTACACATTTCCCGTTTTGCTTATTAGTTTAGCCCAAACCATATACTTTTTCTTCAAATACTCCCACTGATTCTTGAGTTGCTTTTGATTGAAATCAATACCTTTCTTCTCCCTAAATGTAGATCTCATTTTGTCCCATGACTCTTTTTTCAGACTAGCTCCACAGTAACCTTTCTCGGATGATTCTTTCAAGCATATATCAATGAACATCTTGCACATATCTGGGTCTTTCCAATTAGCAAGCTTAGACATTCCTACAAGGATAAGTCTAAATTAGCTTGTACAAATATATATTGTCTTAAGGTGTAAAATGGGTGGCTCATTTCCAGATAGTGTCACATTCTGATGTGCTCTTTTATTTGCATTCTACTGCATGATTCTTACAACAGTGTTTAGCATTGAAATAATGTTTATATATTTATTCCCTAATGCCTCTAGAAATAATGGTTTAGAGAACAATACTAGGCAACACATTTGAGGACCGTATTCATGTTCTGTTCTACACTTGGTTTGGGACGGAGGGAGTAGAAAACAAGCATGGATTAAATGACAAAGGTACAAGCTAGCAGCCAGACTATATAATACTCCCTCCATCCCAAAATGGAATTCTTACTTTTTTCTGTCATTACTATAAATAAACTTTGAGCAACAATTTAAGTTGATTTAATAATACTAATGAAAATCTAAAACTTGTTATTGCTCAAAGTTCATTCATTGTAATGACAAAAGAAAAGTAAAATGATTAGTTTGAGACGGAAAGAGTACAACAAAAAATATTAACAAAGTAGGCTCCAATATACACATTCTGCAAGTTTTGTTCTCCCAACCAACATCATGATAGACCATTAAAACCCCTTTTTTTTTTAATGTATAACTATGAATTTAAGCACAATTACAAATATTTATCAAGCAAAATTCAAAACTAACCCACTGAACTTCCAGCAAGACAAAAAATCCAAGAGATGCCCAAAAAAGTGGAGGCCGATTCACACAAAAACAACCAAATTGTATAAAAACAAGTCAAAATCAATTCATAATTATAAGATGGAGAAGTAAATACAATTAATTCAAATCCAAAATTGAAGGTTGTTCAAATCAAGTATCACCACAATAAAAATCAAAATCAAACACAATAGGGCAAGAAACAGAGAAGGATGAGCGAGTAACATACCTTAACCTTGCCGCCTTGAGAGAGAGAGAGAGATTCTTGAAGAGTTCGTGGGAGAGATGGGTATGGCGCTGGGAGAGATGGGTATGGCGCAGCACAAGGTCTGCGTAGAGAAGGAAGTAGGAACGGCGTGATATAAGTGAAAGAGGGGGTAAATTGGTCATACGGGAAAAAATTATAAAACCCTCATCACTTACCGTGTTAATACATAAGAGGTTAAGAGGCCTCTGCATAGCTTAAGATTTTCACCTATTTTTAAGATGTGCTTAATTAATTAAGAGGCTTTATATAACCTAACCAAACAATCTTAATTATTTAATCTCTTAAAATGTTCCTAATTAAGAGCTTAATTAGTTTACCAAACAGGCCCTTAGGGATGGCAATTTCACCGAACCCGAACCGTATCCGCAACTTTTTGTTGGAATAGAGGACCAACCAGGAACTAGCGATCGTAGAAAAAGGAAGAAATTCGTCGGAGTGGACTGACACTCTGGGCGGCCGCCCAGGGTGATGGTGGGCGACCGCCCACTTGATCAGTTTGGAATCATCAGCGGAGTCCAATAGTGGGCGACCGCCCATAGGCAAAGTGGGCGCCCGCACACATGTCGGGTCAGGTTTTTTGCTGAGTCGTTTTTGGGCCAGATTTCGGGTTTCCTTGTCCGTCTAGGGTTATGTTTTATTCTAAGATGCCTATATAAGCAATGTTCCGCCCCCATACTCATTGTAACTCCATATTTACATATTATAGTGCAAGATCCTGGCTTGGTAGTGCCCCCAGACATAGTCAAACATATTGACGAACTGGGTAAACAATTTCTTGTGTTCGTTTTGTCTTTTGCTTTGGTTTCTTATTTCTTGTTCTTGTTTGTGGTGCCGGGTTTTCTTGCGATTTGCTTGGGCGTTGGGTGTTGGAGGGTTAATTCCACAACACTTTTCGGCCCGAGCTGGGCGGGTTTGATAACCAAAATTCAAAACCCGGCGGATACGGGTTCGGTAGCTCCGCCAAACCCGACTGGCAATATTAGCATTGTTTTTCCTATTCTGCCCTTACTTTCAGTAACCTGGTATATATATTGTGTGCCGCACACAGTGTGCGTGTTCTCACTTTCTCAGATCTAGGGTTTCCACGCCAAACCCACGCCAAACCCACGCCGTTACTGCCGATGCCGAGAGAGAGACTTTGAGAGGGCATCGCAAATTCGCAATCGGCGATTCAACCCGCCTCCGCGCCGGCAACCAGCCTTCGCTCCGGCAACTTGCCTCTGCTCCGGCAACCCGCCTCCAAGCCTTAGATCCTGGTGTGTCTGATTCTGTTATTCTTATTTCCCCAAACTCTGTACTCTTGTGTTACTTTATGCCTTAAACAGAAATTAGGAAGAATGTGAAAAAAAATGTGAAGTGAAAGTGTGTCTCTGATCCTGGTGTTTTTTTTTTTTTTTGGTACAAGTTGCTGCTGTTGTGTTCTTGTTCTTGTAATCTCCCATTTTTTTTTTTATATGTGCAGCCGGGCGGGTTCGGGCCGGGCACGTGTTTGATACCCCTCGGGTCGGGCCGGGTACGGTGCGAGCATTTCTGTGTGCGGGTCGGGTTCAGTTTTGAGCAAACTCGGCCTGTACCCGACCCGTTGTCATCCCTAGAGAAGCTAATGCCACTACAAATTATGCTTATCCACTACATTTGCTATATTTTAAGAGAATTAATGAGTGTGTTGACCCAATTACCCTACTTACCTTCTTTGATAGTATACACACTATTTAAGCTTAAATGCTTCATTAAATCTTTATGTAATATAATTCTTTCAATTTAAATTTTACATTTTTTCATTCTCGGTCAATTAATTTCACATTCATTATTTTTATTTATATCTTCAAAATAGTTCTTCCGTCTTAAAACTAATGCTCTTTTATTAAAAATAAAATAGGATATTAATTTTAAATTAGATGTAATAATAATCTTACAATAATTAAATTGAGTTTCAATTTTCATTCCATACATTTTTAAGAAATTACTTTCGCATATTTATTAGAACCCAACTCTAAACTACTTTTTGAGTGTGTTTTTGCTTTTAGGATATAATCTGTTGTTCATATACATACCCCTTTATTTTCAATGAACAACAGCTTGTGTTGCTTGTGTTTGATTTTAAAAACGTATGGAGTGGAAATTGAAAAATAAAATAACCTAAAAAATTAATACCATCAACCTACTACCTCTATCCCTAAATGAATATCCGATTTTTTTTTTTCAAATTTACTCTTGGCCAAGAGCAAATTATAAATTTTTTGAGACATTCAATTTAAGCCAAGAGGCATCTTGAGCAGGTTTAAGTCTCTCCGTCGTACAGATCTTGGGTTAGATACCCCCTGCTGGCTAGAATTGAATCAGTTGGTTTAATATTTCAAAAAAAAAATTATAGATCACTGTAATAATAAGCAATAGTTAATTTTTATCAAAGAGGTTGTCTCCTGTACACCCGCCGCACAGCGTGCGACGGGCCATGTCAGCCTTTTTTTTTTTTCGTTTTTTTTTTTTTTCGATTTTTTTTTCCACCCCCAACATTTTTTCCTCCCAACAAAAGTAACACTTGTTATAACCAAATGTAACACTTTTTTCTTTCAAATGTAACACTTTTTTAAAAAAAATGTACCACAATTTTGCTGCAATAGATTAAAAGATAACATAAAAATTGACAACTAAACTAATGTCACATGTTTTATAAAGGAATGTAACATTTTTTTTTCAAATGTAACACTTTTTTAAAAAAAAAATTAACATAAGATTGACAAACTAAACTAATGTTACATTTTATAAAAAATGAATGTAACATATTTTTTTTTCAATTGTAACAGTTTATATTCTTAAATGTAACATTATATCTGAAAATGTAACAATTTTGTATTGAGAAAGTAACAATTGAAATGTAAACCCAATTTTTTTTTTGTAAAATTACTGTTACATTTGACTATAAAAAGTGTTACTTTTTGAATATGAAACTGTTACTTTTATTAGAACAGAGTGTTACATCTCAGCTGACAAGCAACTCAAACTTTTTGTGTGTAAAAAAATGTTTTTTAAAAAAAAAAAAAATCAAACCATATCATGACCTATGTATTTTTATTCGTCTCGTCGAGACGAACACAACGGTATTTTTTTTAAAAAAAATTCTGAGTTATAAATCTCAAGATATAGCATTTTAAAGTTAATGTGGTTTTTTTTTTAGGGAAGGATGTAGCAAAGCAGAATGACGCGAGAAGCACGGTGCGGCTGCCGCATCTGAGAATTCGTCTTTATCAAAAGGGTCCAACTTGAAAAAGAAAGCCGAGAAAAATAATAACAATATACATACATTTTTAGTGATGGGAGGAAAATATATTTTCATTAATGAGAGAGAAGATAACCTTTTAAAAGGAAAATTTGGTAATTCCTTTTGTACATATAATATAATAGGCAGGTTTTATAAGGGTATTTTGTCCAAATCATTAATCAATTTTATTAATCATTAATGTTGCAGTGTATAAGCAAAAAATGTAGTGGCATTAGCTCCTCTTTCAAGTGTAAATATTCTGACTAGTAATCCACCGAAAAGGGAAACATAGACAAATCCGTTATTTAAGGCCTTTGGTTCCAATATTGGATACTCAAAACTGAGGAAATGAATTAAAGGAGGTCTTCCCAACTTTAATATAGACTGGTAGTGTACCCGTGCGATGCACGGACTATATTAATTTAAAGAGAAAATTTTGGGGGAAACTAGTTTCTTCATAAGTTATAAAAAGTCCTGTTTTTATAGGGGTTAAAGTTTAGAGTTTAGGGTTTAAGGTTTAGGGTTTAGGCCTTTTAGGGTTTAAGAAGGGTTAAAAAACAGGACTTTTTATAATTTATGGAGGAACTAGTTTCCCCCAAAACCAACTCTAACTTAAAAATGTTATCAAAAATTAATTACAAATACGCTCATGTACTTGACAATCATTTTATTATAAGAGGTATGAGTGTACGTTATAATAATTAATTTTCTATTTTGATTATTTTCAAAAAGTATTTTTTTTTTTTTATATGATATCTATTGTGATTAACACGGGTGGCTAATTGTAATAATGTTCTTTCTCACTTAAGAAAAACTTTTGTTGGGATTGAGATGTTCGTTCTCACTGCTTATTTGGGGGGCATGAACAGAATGAATTTGTAACAGGTTATGTATTTCTCAAACATTTTTTTTTTACAAAAACTAAAACCCGCTTCCTAGAAGAAAACAAAACACTTATCAACTCCATCTATTTTATAACACTAGCCGTTGGGGATCCCCTTGTGGATAAGATCAAGGACAGATGTGTTGGTTCTCATTGATAGGAGCACGTGTCCTTTTATAGCCGTTAGACACCTAACATCAATATGACCGTTGTGGACAGATGTCCTCATATCTGGGTGCATACGTGTTATTTTTCTACCGTTGGATCTTGGGCGTAGTTTGAATTTCGTCAAATCTTCAGAAAATCTAAGTGTTGAGAGATGATAAATTGGACGCGTAGATTGAGCTAGGCGCAGGTCTTTTGTGCGCACTCATATAGGCGTGTAGGATGAACTATGCGTAGGTCTATTGCGCGCGCTCATACAGGCAGATAGATTGAGCTAGGCGCCTTATGTTGTGCGCGTGTATACAGGCGCGTTGGCTCAATCTCATGACTTACTCATATCTTGATATATTAGCCCGATCCCTAAGCCTATTCTATTTAAATGGACTATCTAAAAAATGATGTATAAATACTTTTTACATATGGGTCTAATGTCCATGAAATAAAACTTAGGTGATGGATCAAGCAAATCTATACAATAAAAACTTAGATATAAGTGGACATACCCAATAACTATTATTATTGTTATTATATCTAGGAATATTATAATTAAATTATTTTGAATCGCAAAAAACTTTTGTATTTGTAATACGTCATTAATTGAAAGGAAAGTTAATTTTTTTTTTTTATTAATATGAATACTTAAACCTAACTGTGTTAGTCAATTCGTTAATGTTTGGGCTTTTTGGTATCGATAATTTAATTTTAGGACCTTTTAGATTGAAGAAATATTGTGTTGGTTTTTTGGATATGAATTTTTTTTAAAGGGATTTTTTAGTATTTTTCCTAAAAGTAAAGTATGAGAGAGAATGAGTGGGATGATTAGTAAAGATTATTTTCCATTTTAGGAAAGAGACTCTTACTCTAAGATCTACCAAAATAGAAAGTATGATTCTTACCCTGAGACAGAGAGAATAACTTTATCATAAATATTAAGTTAAAAGTAATAGTTACTATATATAGTAATTTATACTAATAATAGTAAAAAAAAAATCAAAAAAATATACTAATAATAGTAATAGTTACAATATATTGCAACTATTCCAATTAGTTAATACTACCTCCGTCCCAAAGTAAGAGTCCTACCTCTCAAATGCACGGAGATTAAGAAATGATGGAAGTGATTTAAGTGTTGTGAGTGTAAAAGTAAAGTAAGAGAGAGACTGAGTGAGAGGGTATAGTAAGTTGATTGGTGTTGTGAGTATAAAAGTAAAGTATGAGAGAGAATGAGTGGGATGAATAGTAAAGATTCCTTGCCATTTTAGGAATGAGACTCTTACTTTGGGACGTACCAAAATAGAAAGTAGGACTCTTACTCTGGGACGGGGAGAGTATTATTGTTAATAATAGTTACTTTATATAGTGACTATTACACTTAACTACTGTTACTAATAGTAATAAATATGTTATATAATTAACTATTACTACAATTAACTAATACTACTAATAGTAATAGTTATCTTATATAGAATAACTTTTACATTTAACTAATACTATTAATAGTAATAGTTATGTTATATAGTTAACTAATACTATTAATAGTAATAGTTACCATTTATAGTAACTATTATACTTAACTTATACTATTAATAGTAATAGTTATCTTATTTATATAGTTAACTATTATAATAAACTAATACTATTAATAGTAATAGTTAATTAATATAGTAACTATTACAATTAATTAATACTATTAGATAATAAGAGAAAAATGAAAAGTCACCTAATTAAAATGCTATGGATGATGTGGCACCACCAAAAGCAAGAGTTACCCAAAACATGTCCACATGGCACCACCTAAAGACTCTACCTTGACTTTTAATATATATAGATTTTCTTTCTGGTCCAAAATATTCATCTTTTTTAAGCAAATTTTTTGATCCAGATTAGAATTCCTAATTTACCCTTACATTGAAACTTGTTTTAATTTATTAATTGGTTTGATGAGTGTAGTAATGTAAGAGAGATGGACAATAAATAATATGAAACTTTCATAAAAACAAATGTGCACTAAAAATTGCATTTTTAAAAAAATTTGCGAAAAAATACAATTATTTTAGATCCGGAGAGATTATAAAACAAACTAATAACCGCCAAAGAGCTCTTGCTCAAGAGGCATCCGTTGTTCCTTTCTAAACGAGAGGTCAGGGATTCGAACCCTAACAACTGCAATTTCTAGCACTTGAAAGTGCACACTCTTGCAATAAATTAAGCCATTCATTTAATAAAAAACTCAATTTTTTTTTTAAAAAAAATAACTAATAACCGCTCGAGGGAACTAAGAAAATAGGGATTTGGTAAATGCGTCCAAATTGATTGATTGTAGGCAAGTGCCAAAATCAATCAATGCAATGGGTATCCGTTTGTGAAAAGATAACATTAATAATGTGGACAATTTATATGTAGGAGTATTTGTGTTTTGTGGGGCTATTTGTGTCATTATCATCCAATTTTGTTAAATTGATCAATTCGATTGCATTATTAAAACACTAAAGTAGATTCGTCTAGGTAACCTTTAATTATTGCATGTTGCTTTGGTCAGCATGAGTCATGGGGACCTCATATTAGTAGATAGTTCCACACAATTCTCACTCAATTAATCAATGGAACTTTAGAGATGGAACCTATGTTTTGCTACCCTTTGGTTTCTTTTTGAGTAAAGCGTGTACTCCATCCGTCTCACCTCACACTCAAAAAGTGAGAACAATAACTAAAGAAAAAAAATAAAATAAGTAAAAAGTATAAATAAAAATGAAGAAAGAGAATGAGTAGGTAAATAGTAGTAGGGAGTGGCTATTGCCACTACACATTATACTCTTCCACTACATGTCCTTAATTTAAGGGGAATTAACAAATTTGTTGACACTATTGCCCCTTAATTACTTGCCTTCTTTAATTTATATTGATTGAACCATTGTCCAAGTTAAACACTTCCTGGTTAAAAAAAAAAAAGACTCCATAACAACACTTCCTTATTTTTAAAAATGCACTTCATTCAATTTATTAGCAACATTATTCAAAAAATAAAAATAAAATCAACAGCGTAATTTCCACTAATTTTTGGATTTTTGTTTCTTCTTATGAATCACCAATCTATTTTGGGGTTTTTCTTTTCTTTTTTGATAAACAACGATGATGATGATGAAGTTATAAAATTTGAAGAATGAATTATATGATTAAATTATAAGACTTGCATGGTAATTTAATGATGAAATTTTTACCATATAATAATAAAATTAAATACTAGTATGTTTACAATTTAACAATATTTATTACTATTAACTAAGTGATGGATTCACTAAAATGAGGTTTTTATAAAAAGATAAAAAAAATATTACTCCTCCGTCTTAAAATAAATATCCAATTTTTATTTTATTTTTTAAATTGTTGCTGGCCAGATATTCATATAAGGATAGAGTAAATTCTATGTTAGAAAACATTTTCTAAACAACTTTAACTTATTTAGTTACTTTTAATATTTTGTATATCATGATTGAGTTACTTTAAATATTATGTAAGTATTTGGTTATTTACTTATTTACAATGTGTGACGGAAAGATAAAAAGATATAAGTATAAATTAAGTTAAAACACATGTTAAAAATTAATAAAATTTCGTATGCTTATTCTAGAAAATTCTTTCATTATTAAATAAAGTAAGTATTTTAATTACCGTTGTGTTTATCATAATTAATTACTTACTCGTATTGTTTTTTGCAAATGTAGTGGATAGGCATAGATAAAATTTGTAGTGTATACATAGCATAAATTTAAAGAATTTATTATCTCCTTAAATTATGGAAGGATAGTTATGACCATTTACAAATATTGTAGTGGAAAAGCAATTAATGTAGTGGCATTAGCCCCTCCCATAGTAGTATTGGTTTAATAAATGGGGAAATGACAATTTAGGGTCCAAAGTTTGGGGGGTGTGTGCCAATAGGGGTCTGATGTATCAATTTTGTCAATTTAGGGTCCAAAGTTGCAAAAGTTGTGCAGGTTAGGGTTTTTTAACGATTTTGTTAACAAAATCCAGTTAAGTCACAAGTGTTTTGACATGGACTTAACTGGAGTTTGTTTTTATTATTTGCATGAGCATATTGTCATTTCAGATGTAGAAAATTAATTAAAAAAAATTGAAATATTAAATTTTACTTTCTTATATTGAATTAACTAATAATTAAGACGTCATTTACCGAAAATACTTTTTCAAGAAATACAATAAAAATATTTTTTTTTCATTAGAACCACTATAAAATAAAAAGTATAATTTTTAAAAAGGAAAAAGTGTAAAAAAACTATATTAAAAAAAAAACCACTTTATTTTTTAGAAAGAAGAAAGTGGGGACTTGGACAATTCTTTTTTTTTCTATGGTGGTGGTTAGTATTGTTTCATTATTAATATTAGTATTCCAATTATTATTTTATTTATAAAATTATTTTTTATTTTTATTATTAATTTTCCTTGTTTATAACTTCATTTTTTGCGGTTTAAAAAAAAAACCACTTTAATTTTTTATTTGCTTATTATTTTATTTATTATTTTTTTTGAATTAATTAAAATTATTCGAAAATTTAATAATAAAAGTGAAAGAAAATTTAGGGTCCATTGTATAAGGGTGTGTGAAATGACAGCCCAGGCGAACATCCAAAACTAACTTCAGTTAAGTTTTTCTGTTACTTAACTGGATTTTCTTTGCAACTTAGTCCAAAAACCCTTAATTGACTAACGTTGTTAACTTTGGACCCTAAATTGACAAAATTGATACATCAGACCCTATTGGCACACACCCCCCAAACTTTGGACCCTAAATTGTCATTTCCCCTTAATAAATTGAGTGGTGAAGAATAAAGAGAGAGAATGAGTGGTGCGGTAGAGTGGATATAAAACTATTAAAAGTAGGCTATTTTGGTAAGTGTTAAGTGAGCTGGGACAGACCAAAATAGAAATAAGTGTCATGTAAGCTGAGAAAGAGGGAGTATATTTTAGAGGAAGTCTTGTGTAAGACGGTCTCACACATGAGACGGATCTCAGTGACAGAGGAAATGACCTTGTCTCGCTCCGCCCATAAGAGAACAAACTATTTACTCTCTTAACGAGACCCGTCTCACGTGTGAGACCGTTTCACCCAAGTTTTTATCTACTCCCTATGTCTTTTTAGTCTGTTCACTTTTGGTCAACGAGAGTAAACTTTGACCAAGCATTTAATGTCAATCTAACAATCCTAATGAAATTTTTAAAATTATTATTGATAAATTAAATGATTATTTATCAGTTACAATTGTTAGAATTTCATTAGGATGATTAGATTGACATTAAATGTTTGATCAAAGTTTACTCCCGTTGACCAAAAGTGAACAGACTAAAAAGACGGAGGAAGTATATTTTATTAGTAAAATATTTAGAAGGGACCCTATAGAAGGTAGAATTTGCCAATAAAAACAGACATTTTCATATTCTACTTTAGGGTCCCTAAGTTGAAATTAATTTAACCAATAAATCTCTTGCACTTTTTAAATAACAAAAAATACCCTCAACCTATTTAAAATCCCTTCACCCCTCTTGCCTTTGACCGCCACCATTACTTTTGACTATCTGACCACCGCCGTCGCCCCCCATCCGCTGCTAACCTGCAGGACCACCGGATCGCTGCCCCGCGGACATCCGGACACCAGCCGCCGCCCGCCGGACCTCCAGCCAACCGCCGCTACACCCTCAAGTATTGTATATAAAAATTACTTGCCATTTGTGAGATTTGAACCCATGGCCTCTTGGTCTTAAGTAACCACTATTAGGGGTGTAAGTTGTTTGGTTCAAACCGCGGTTTGAGACCAAACCGAACCAAACCATGCAGTTTTGTTTGGTTTGGTTTTCAAGCACGAATGGTTCGGTTCGGTCACAAATATTGACAAACCACTTGGTTCGGTTTGGTTTGTGGTTTGACCTCCCAAACCGCCGTTTGAAACCACCAAACTGAACCGCCAAACCAAACCACATAACATAAACTAATTATCCTAACCTCCCCCCATTTTGTATTTTTTCGTATATTTATTAGTATTTATTGTTGTACCAATAAAAACAAAACATTACATAGACTAATTCTAACCCATATTTTGTATCTTATTCAAGTATTAATTTCATTATTTGTTATCTAAATTGTGACACATGAAAAACCAAGTTCTCTCCCAGATCGATATTGTAAAGTGTTTTTATTCCTTTGGCCTCTCTCTTCCTCTGACTTTCCCCTTAAAGACACGCATCTTTCTCTCTTCCTCCGTGTCACGAAAATTCAAACAAATAATGAGTTACGGTTTGAATCGTGGTTTGAACCGTAGTCTAAACCACGGTCTAGACCGCGGTTTGAACCACACAATTGAACCGCGGTTTGAACCAAACCGAACAGAACCATAGCGGTTTGGTTTGGTTCGGTTTGAATTTTTTCATGGTTCGGTTCGGGATTATCCCATACCGATGACTAGTGGTTCGGTCCGTAAATTCTCCCAAACCGAACCATTTACACCCCTAACCACTATGCTAAGTCTCTTTCTTTTTTCTTTTGTAAACTATTATATATTTGATACCAAAATGTAAGAAAAAAAATGTGTGATTACGAGTATTATTCACAATTGAACAAAAAACGAGACAAATTAATTTATCATTTGTTTAGAGGGTATATAATGGCATTTTCACTTTTAACTTTAAACAACTGCGATATTAAGTTATCAGTTGTTTCACACATGATGTAGCATTGCATGTATCATTTATTAACCAAATATTTAGCTTTGAGCAACTGAAAATTTTATTTCACAATTATTTAAAGAGCATCTGACATCAAACAATTGTTAAAGTGAGTGTCATTTGTAAAAACCTGAGTAATGAATTTCTCAGTTGATATACTCAACTCATAACTGAGAAATGAATGTTTCAGTTATTATACTTAAAGTCATGTGTGAACAACTGAGAAATGAATATACAAGTTTTTATACTAAAATTCATGTGTAAATAACTGAGAAATGAATGTCTCATTTTTTATAATAATAATTGAGAAATGCATGTCCCAGTTATTACAACTATGAAGCCGTACAACTGTGAAATCTTATAACTGTGAAAATGGTTGAGAAATGATTTACAAGTGAAATAAAAAAAAAATAACACAACAGTGAAATCACATAACTGTAGCATAGATCTTTACACCACCAAAAAAGGAAAATCATAACAGCTAATCCTAAAAAGCAGGAGTCTCAAAATGTTTATACGTACTCAATTCCTCTTCTCATCTAGCTCCTCGCGAATAAAGGGATTCAAAAATATAAAATCACACAGCTGTGAAATTAGTTGAGAAACGATTTTACAAATGAAAAATGAAAACATGACACAATTGTGAAATCACACATCTGATAAAACATAATTGTGAAACCAGTTGAGAAATTATTTTGCAAGTGAACAATAGTTGTTTTTTGTCTAAAATTTAATTATATATTTGTTTTGGTCAAAGTTATGCAATTCGACTTATGTAAATAGAATTGGGTACAATGGAATAAAGAATTTGAAATTCAAGATGTATGGACAAAAGATTTAACGATGAAAGCCTTTGAACAACTTGTTCGCCGGTATAAAACCTCGAAGATGGAATTTCATTAAGCTTTTGATGTGGTACAGTGAATGTAAGTAAAGAAAGAGTACATGGCGTGAGAAGTGTGTGAATACATGTGTTGGATCTCTTTAAATACTAAAGAAGTAAATAACAAACTAGTCATTCTATCCCTAAGTTCTCGAGAAGTTTGTTGAAGACTTGGTCATCCTCTCGTTGAACATAAGTTGATCAAATAGTCACGTGCATTTGACTTAATCTCTGATTCTTCCACGTTCGGTAGTGGTCCCTGAAAAATAGGATCACAACATTCATACATGTAAGATGATGTAGATTCATGTTGTAGATCAGGTTAGCCCTGGAAGTTGTCTTTCCAAGATGTTGTGTTGATTGATTTTTTCTACCCTAAACAATTGTCCCTAATTTTTGAATTTCAAAAAGAATTTTTAAAGTCGAAAATTCAAAATAAACCGCTAGCATCCACTGAATCTTTAAGTTGGGTGGTGGATTAGACAGTTATAGGCGTATAGGGTCTAGGTACTTGAGTTTAACTTGGATTCTTGAACCGTCAAGTTTATCCATTTAAGGCATAATTTGAGTCATTTCCCTTTCATAATCCGCAAAGAACCAAAAAAACATTTGTAAATTTCTCTGGTGACTCTTCTCCTTTCCTTTCTTCTTATTTTCTGCTTTGTCAATTTAGGATGGGTAGATATAAAAGTGTCGTAGGTCGGAGTAATTCCTTGCTGGAAGGTTTTTCTTGCATAGGGTTTATCGAACATCCAAATGAGGAAATATGCATCTTTTCTATATCTGATATTGAAGCCATAAAAGAGGTTTTCCCAAAAAATGCTGAGTTTATGAACCTTAGTCCCATTCTCACTTCTGATTGTGTGTCTGCTGAATGGATCGGCTTTCTTGAATATCCCTTAGCCATAGGTTTGAAATTCCCCTTTTCTTCTCTCATAAATCATTTTTTTGAGACCATTGGTTTAGCATATACATAACTCATGCCGGTTGGGTGGAGAAACTTAGCCACTTTAGATAGGTTGAGCGTTGAGACATGTCTAAGGGTTGGTCTAGAGGAGTTAGATTTTTGTTACATCTGTTGGGTTTTGAGGCACCTTGCGCAGCGGAATAAAGCAATATGAAATCGACAAAACCCTAAGCCCCAAGAGGACCGGGAAGGACGCACCTCTGGTGTACCAGTTATCGTGCCCACGGTCAGATTCAGATGTCGAGCATCTTCTCTTCGAATCTCCTATAGCTATCCATTCATGATGATTAAATTAATAGCAAGATGAATTTAGAATACTAACCGTTGTTGTGCATTTAAATTTTTCGGATCTTCAAATCTTCAAGTCTTCAAGCTTTAAGATTTGATCTCCTCGTTCTTCGCGTTCTTCGGATCAGGATCACAGGAACACGAACTTGAGATGCTAAAGAAAACATCCTCTATGTGTATCCACACACGGACGAATATCTAGAACCATTCTAGATCTGGATTGCTAGACCCATTAGAAAACACACTTTTCTAATATTCAAAGGCTATATGAATTTTGGTGTTCTTGATCTTTGATTCTCAATCTTGGACCAAGAATTATGTTTCTCAAACATACTAGGTTGCATTTGTTTAATGGATGATGAAAAGATGTATTTATAGTCCCTAGTCATTAACCCTTAATGACCTAGAAGACCTAAATCCCGTCACCAATTAAACTGTCCAATTCTGGCCCCAGGAGCTTTGGCACGGTCGTGCTCACAATTAGGCACGGTCGTGCCAATTGTGTCGAGCACACCAAGCCACTATTCAACATTAGCACGGTCGAGTCAGTTAACTCGCGCGGCCGTGCAAATCAGCACGGTCGTGCTTTATAACTGGCACAGCCGTGCTAGCCAGAAATCCAACTTTTGCCTTTTGTTGATTCGTCCTTTTGTGTGTGACCCCATAGGATTATATTAAGTTGGTAATGAGTCCAACCAAGGTCAAACTCATAAGTCATGAGCAGACTCTAGCAAGCCATCATGACTACCCAATTAATATAACTTAAACGACGTTCGTTATCCTCATAGAACATATCACAATCCTTTTGTCATGCGATATCATATTGAACATAAGTCATGGTCAACGTCAACTTATCTTGTTCAATGCTTTCTCGATCCCGATTAGATTGATATGAGCAAATGACATTGAACACTTCAATTCATTTGGGTATGGCCATACACTATCATCAATCTCACTCATCGAGAGGCCAAGCAGATATCTCTCTTGAGAGAGGGACAAATCCCATCTTGACTTATCATTCTCCCCTACATGAATCCGATTATACCAATCGTAGCCTTTATAACCACCCGGTTAAGGGTAGCGTTTAAGTACGTCAAACATAATGTTCATCATGTGGAAGACTATGATAATCTCAGGTCTAAGGATAAATGATATAACTATATGAGATTTAATTATGACATCTGACCATGATATAAATCTCATAGTGGGTCATGTCCAGTACGTGTTCATTAACAAGTACCCATAAGCTTAATTTGTATCATATACACATGATCATCATATGGTCATCAATTAAACTTATACTAGTTCTTCATAAGTACTAGGGACGGGGATTATTATAATAAACATGTAAAACATATAATAACCCAGAGTTGTTATCTCCATAACAAATGAGAACATGATGTAACGCAAGGCCTTTCTCAAGGGCCTAGGGCATAATTTCCAACAATCTCCCACTTGAACTAGGCTCAATCAATGCGTATCCAATACTATTGAGTTTAGCTTATGACCATCATAACAGCATGTGGAGAATCTTATGTAGGAAGATTATCCTTGTTATCATCATAAAGTATCTTGCATATTTTAACATTTCCCATATCAACGATTTCTCTTAGAGATGGAAACGTCTGAGTGTGTGTTTGGATCATGGATGAACCTTTGGCACCTTAACATGTGCAATAACCATTATTTCACAATAAAGGTCCATAGGATTAGTAGTACTAGAAACTATTTCTAGTTTTACTAATAACATCTATATTCAAACAACTCCCTTAGTTACAACTCTTGTAACTAAATACTCAATTTTAGTCATAGAATAATTTATAGTGTATTTGCTTGGAACTATTCCAACTAATAGCACTCACTTTAAACATATGTTTATACTGCGATTTGAATTACCCTTGTCGATGTGGAAGCATGCATCTATGTAACCATTTACTAGATCATTTCCCATGTCAACAACCATCAAGAATGCACCCTTTATTCTTCTCAAGTACATAAGGACATTCTTGACTATTATCTAGTGACTTTCACTAGGATATGATTAGTTTGTTCTCATCATACTCCAAGTATATGAGTTATCTCATCTAAGTACATAATATGACATACCTGATAGATCCAATTGCCGAAGCATACGGAATCTTAATCATGTTCTTGCTCATTAGTCTTCCACTAAGACTAAGTCTTGCCAAGAACACTGTCATTAGACAAGCTTGCAAGTTCTTCTCCAAGAGTCTTGCATACTGAACAATTCAATACTTTGTCTTTACAAGTACTTTGACACAAACCAATCAACTTCCTAGATTTATATCAATAGATATTAATTTTAAGGATGTAAGAGGCTTCTTCCTAAGTCTTTCATTAAGAACTCTTTCAAAATGAATTATATGTCAGCCACATATACCAGACTAAGAATTAGACTATGCTCCCACTAATTTCTTAGCAAACACAAGTCTCATCTTTGATGAATTTCAAACGATTTGAATATTTCATCAAAATGATTGTTTCAACTCCAAGAAGCTTGCTTCCATCCATCCCATGAATTTCCACAACTAACATACTATATTAGAATTTTCTAGACTCTCAAAACCTTTAGGTTGTATCCAATACATCCTTAAGTTAATTCCCGTTAAGGAATTCTGTTTTGATATTCATTTATCAAATTTCATATTCCAAATATGAGGATATGACAATGAGAATTCTAATGTCTTAAAACATGACTACGAGTAAGAAAGTTTTATCATAGTCGAAATATGAGTCAACCTTTCACACTTAGTCTTGCTTGAAGAGTATGTTCCTTGCTACCCATGTTAGTTTTCTCCAAGAAAACTTAACTCCATTCTTTGGTTTTTACACCTTAGGTTAGAACGATCAAGTTCAAAACTTGATTATATAACATGGATTGCCTTTTAGATTTTATGACTCCAAGCCATTAATCTAAATACGGAGTGGACTTCGCAATTTGATAGGTGGTAAATATGTCATTCTCAATGAACTTTACCCCAATACATTCTATTTTGAGAAATCCAATATTTCTTGTTATAGATTGTATCCTATCATATATGCAAGTAACTTGTGTAACTTTGAACGAATTTTCACAACTCCTTGTGAATCTTTGTTCAATTTCCATCAAAGGTTCAATATAATTTTCTAGGTCTCGAACCATTCGAGATATATTTTACTCCCACTGGTTCTTTTAGAGATAAACAATTTATCTAGAAAAGTACCATCATAAGCAACAAATAATTTGTTTCTTATAAGTAAAATAATGTCCTCAAGTTTCTTTAGGACATCCCATGAAAATACATTTATTAAGTTTAAGTGTGAGCTTGTTCTAAACAAGTCTTTTCGCAAAAGTCTCACTTTCTTAAATCTTCATGAAAGACAAACCAAGTTTTCTTTCATTCCATATCATATATGGCACCTTTGAACTTATTTTGATGGAACTCAAATTAGTGTAATTATAGCGGTTTCCAATGTAAAACCCAAAATTAAATAGTGGAAGATCAATTTGACTTTATCATCTAATGAACCATATCCAATAAGGTTCAATTCCTCCATTTAGACACATCATTCAAAATGGTGTTCTTGGTGGAGTTAATTGTGAAACGATTTCACAATCTTAAAGATGATTGTCAAATTCTTGGTTCAATTATTCATCATCACGATCGTATCGGAATCTTTGAATAGTTTTCCCAAGTTTTACCAAAATCCTCTTTTAGCATTGCCACTTAATGAACCATATACATCGACATGTATTAGGTTTACTAAGTCACTAGCCCTTTTACTACTCATAGTAAAAGATGTCTTGGTCCAAGTAAATAAGATTTGCATACATCATATGGTTCAAAGTCGTATGACTTTAAAACTCCGTCCCACGGAATTTTAGATATGCGTTTCTTATTTATTTGATCAAAACAATAATGCCTTAAGAACTTTAATAATAATTTATGTTATAATCTAATTCATTATTTTGTTCTTCAAGATTTAGGATATTAGATTTATTTATATGATTTAACAATATGATAAAGTAAATCATAATAAATAAAGCACTTTCTTATTCTCAATAAGAAATTAATATCCTTCATTATCTTATAATAAAATAATACTTTTCTACTTAATCAATAAAGCTACTTCATAAGTGTTCTACGAACAATGTTGCAACTCTTGCATCATTACCATTCGTAGATTAACTTTACTTTTAAGTAGTCTTTCAATTTACTAATTCTTGCACATTTTACAAATGTGGGATCAAATCCGGTTTCCAATGCCCAATAATTAAAATTAGAAAGATTAATATTATAACATAAATGTCTGAAGTAGTAGTCTCACTACCATTCACCTTCTTTGATCATTCAGAATTTTTTATTTCAATTTTAAATGGTCAATCCAATTTCCACGTTACCAAATTGTACTATTTAGAGTTATAACTTTAGCCACAATTATTCCCTTTAGTTTTGACAACCTTTGTCTTTACCTTTATATTTTTAATCCTCTTTCTTTTTAGAAATTCATTAAGTCAAAAATCAAATTTTCGACTTAGATCATCATCTTTCCGCAATTTATTTCAGATATTGAGAGCACAAAATGTACGGCCGAAACTAAGACAAAAGGCATCCACAATTCCGTACATCATTCAGAAATTTAGAGAACAGTCCATACGATCGAAACTAAGCCAAAAGGCATCCACATTTCCGTATGAATCTGTAGTCTTGTTTCTAAATTCCATGTCTCACCAATTTAACTGATTTTAGCAATCAAGAACAATTCATGATTCTGACTTCTGAATTGACATCAGTTTTCAGGAAACACGGTTTCGAAAACCAGTCATTTGAAACTAGATTCAACCCAAAATAGTTTTGAACTTGACATTTAATATCAGGAAACACGGTTTCTAAAACCAGTCGTCTAACAATTAAATTCAACTCAAAATATTTATCATAAAAGTGGTAGATTTTAAGTTTCCAAAATTTACCTCAAAATTGCTTTCCTTGATTCAATTAGAATTTGATATTCATGGTGATCGAATCATCATGATCATCAAAACCCAGAATAAACAATTTATTAATGAATCTAAGATCATCAACAAGTTAATCAAATTAAATTTTGACGATCCCACGGAACATATTAATCAAATTAATATTGCAATTTAGGTTACTTAGGATTATTAAGAATGTATAATTTCCGTTCTTGCTTTAGAATATTTTTTAAGCTCATGATCCAATCAAAGAGATTAATTTCAATCATTTAACCTTTTCCTTTTAAAAAACAGATCACAGTAATAAATATAATTAAAGCATAATATAACATTCTACACAAATATGCAAATAAATATACACCTATATTTTATACCAATCATTTAAGAGATAAATTAATTGTATTTCATAAATACTCCCACTAAATTATATAACATTCATATACAACAATTGTATAATATAATTTATGTAGGCTAAGATCCATATTTCACCCAATTTTGAGTCGGCTAGTGCACGACTGCTCAAAACCAAATAATTTAGGTAAACGACTCTTGTCAATCATATCATATATGACTCTTAGATCTTTTATAAGATTTTGTAGACATCCAATGTCAAACATGTTTTAATCTCATCTTGTGCCTTAGGCCCATAACTATTTTGATAGCCTAATTAAGTCAAACTACGTTAAACGTATAGGAAACTCTGATTCACTCATCTTGCTCATACACTGATAGAATCAATGCACCTCGCTAGGGCGTAGCCTGCATGAAAATACCCGGTGTACTCACAAGTGTTTTAATAGTGGATTGGCACATGACTTAAATTTTTCAAGAAGGTTCTTTCATATAGCAACGCGCATAACAAAGGTATAATTAAATCTAATTAATTAATGAATGGATACTATGTGAATATAATTATGAATTTTAGATTTTCATAGAGTCCCACTCTAGGTATAATACATATTGAATAATGAATTCTTTCATAGAGTCTAACTCTATTTAGAATACATTACTTCATAGAATCCAATTCCATGAACAATACGTATTCTACAATGCATCTCCAAGTCTGAAAATCATGAATTCATAAATCTGCACTGCACGCGAACTGCACGAAAAATCTGCACGAATTCGTGCATTGCACGCGAACTGCACGAAAATTCTGCACAAAATTCTGGACTGCACGTGCGCTGCACGTAATCTGCACGAATATTCTGCACAAAACGTGCATTGCACGCGAACCGCAGGATCGCAATTTATCAAATCTTGATCCTTCAAGAATTCAACTATTTATGATAATCAAATTATCATAAACATCAAACCCTAAGAACAAACAATTTGTTCTTCAAGATCAAGAATCATCAATCAATAATCCAATTAAAGGCATTGATGATCCGATAAATAGATTAATCATATTAATCATGCAACTTAAAAACCTTGTTCATAATCATACTATATCAAATATATAATTGTTTCACCAAATAATTCACATAAATCCCTTATTCTAAATTCTCATCATGCTAGATCATATAATCAAATTATATATTAAACATGATAATATTAAAATAAACATACATGAACGGAGCTCTGATACCACTGTTGGGTTTTGAGGCACCTTGCGCAGCGGAATAAAGCAATATGAAATCGACAAAACCCTAAGCCCCAAGATCCATTCATGATGATTAAATTAATAGCAAGATGAATTTAGAATACTGACCGTTGTTGTGCATTAAAATTTTTTGGATCTCCAAATCTTCAAGTCTTCAAGCTTTAAGATTTGATCTCCTCGTTCTTCGGATCAGGATCACAGGAACATGAACTTGAGATGTTAAAGCAAACATCCTCTATGCGTATCCACACGCGGACGAATATCTAGAACCATTCTAGATCTGGATTGCAAGACCCATTAGAAAACACACTTTTCTAATATTCAAAGGCTATATGAATTTTGGTGTTCTTGGTCTTTAATTCTCAATCTTGGATCAAGAATTATGTTTCTCAAACATACTAGGTTGCATTTGTTTAATGGCTGATGAAAAGATGTAATCATTAACCCTTAATGACCTAGAAGACCAAAATCTGTCACCAAATAAACTGTCCAATTCTGGCCCCAGGAGCTTTGGCACGGTCATGCTCACAATTAGACACGGTCGTGCCAATTGTGTCGAGCACACCAAGCCGCTGTTCAACATTATCACGGTCGAGTCAGTTAACTCGCGCGGCCGTGCAAATCAGCACGGTCGTGCTTTATAACTAGCACGGCCGTGCCAGCCAGAAATCCAACTTTTGCCTTTTCTTGATTCGTCCTTTTGTGTGTGACCCCATAGGATTATATTAAGTTGGTAATGAGTCCAACCAAGGTCAAACTAATAAGTCATGAGCGGACTCTAGCAAGCCATCATGACTACCCAATTAATATAACTTAAACGACGTTCGTTATCCTCATAGAACATATCACAATCCTTTTGTCACGCGATATCATATTGAACATAAGTCATGGTCAACGTCAACTTATCTTGTTCAATGCTTTCTCGATCCCGAGTAGATTGATATGAGCAAATGACATTGAAAACTTCAAATCATTTGGGTATGGCCATACACTATCACCAATCTCACTCATCGAGAGGCCAAGTATATATCTCTCTTGAGAGAGGGACAAATCCCATCTTGACTTATCATTCTCCCCTACATGAATCCGACTATGCCAATCAAAGCCTTTATTACCACCCGGTTAGGGGTAGCGTTTGAGTACGTCAAACATAATGTTCATCATGTGGAAGACTATGATAATCTCAGGTCTAAGGATAAATGATATAACTATATGAGATTTAATTATGACATCTGACCATGACATAAATCTCATAGTGGGTCATGTCCAGTACGTGTTCACTAACAAGTACCCATAAGCTTAATTTGTATCATATACACATGATCATCATATGGTCATCAATTAAACTTATACTAGTTCTTCATAAGTACTAGGGACGGGGATTATTATAATAAACATGTAAAACATATAATAACCCAGAGTTGTTATCTCTATAACAAATGAGAACATGATGTAACGCAAGGCCTTTCTCAAGGGCCTAGGACATAATTTCCAACAACATCTTGAGGAATCATGGGTGTACAAGATTTGGTATTAGGGTAAAAATGAAATCTTATAGCTTGGTAGTAGATTCTGTGGATGATGATAGAGAGTGGAAAAATAGGTTCTTTTATGTGAGAAGGAACAGTTTGGAGGGAGTTGAGAAGATTAGTTCTGAGTGGAAGAGTAGAGGTAGGTGTTTGTTATTTTCTAGTTGTTTCTCTTTCAATTCTATGGATGTTTCTTTTAACTTGTTTATTTTGACAACCTGCAGTTACCAAGTTGGATGTGTTGTTTTCGAAGAGGGTTGATACATTTATCATAGTAGAAAAGGTTTGTGCTCTGCCTCTGGGTAGGCGTAAGTTTGTTCGTCTCACTGCTGTTGAAGAGTCTAAAAACGCTGGTTCCAACAAGTGCAAGATGTCGTCATGTAAGAGTTTTTCATTATTTTATTTGAGTTGTTTATTTGTAACTATTCTGACTGCATGTGTTTGTTGGCAGCAACTTGTTCTCAGTCTAGATTTGTCGCAAGTGATTTGGTGGCTAGGTACAGAAGCAAGGTAATGGTTGAGGGCAGTAGTATGCCTCTAATTTCCAAAGTTGAGGTTGGTGAAGGCAACTTGGCAAAAAATAGGAAAGTGAAAGAGGTTGTTGATGTTGAGAGCGTGGAGCCTAGTGAGAATGTGCTTGAGAAAAAGGTGATGAGATTTTTGGGATTTCAATTTTGTTTCAAGATGTGATGTTTTATTTAATTGTTCTACTTCTATCTCCAGATTGTTGGAGATGTCGGGTTGATGGTGAATGAGGTGATGTACTGGAAGGAAAGGGCAGAGGCATCCCTCAAGGGGAAGATGGAGGCAAAGGAGAAATTGAAGAAGAAAGAGGAGGAAGTAGAATAGAAGGACAAAGAGATCAAAGAATGGGTTGTCAGAATGGCTGAGTATGGAAAGAATCAAGCCAAGGAGGTGGAGATATTGCGCAATCACCTGATGTCTGATGCTGCAAAGTCTGTGTTTGATGCTAGGATTGAGATGATCAATGAATTTCAAGCCGAAAAGCATACTGAATGGGACTTAGAAGAGGAGTATGCAGCTCTTAGGAGGATTGTGGGTGAAGATGGTGTTAGTGTGTATGCCCTAGGCACGTTATTTGAAAGATTAATGTTATCATTTGCTTTACACTTTAATAAAGATGTTGAATGTTTGATTATTATATCTTTTGCATGTTTATTATAATAATCTCTGTCCCTAGTAATTATGATTAATTACTAGTATAAGTTTAATGGATAGTCATATGATGACTATATGTATATGATACAATTAGACTTATGGGTATTTGTTGGAGAAAAAAATACTAGACTAACCCCTCATGAGATTTATGTCATGGTCAAATGTCATAATTAAATCTCATATAGTTATATCACTTGAATCTTTAGACCAGAGCTTATTAGAGTCTTCCACATGATGAACATTACGTTTGACATATTCAAACATTACCTTTAACCAAGTAGCTATAAAGGATATGATTGGCATAATCGGAATCATGTAGGGAAGTGTAATAATCCAAGAAGGAATTTGTTCCTAGTCAAGAGAGATGTCAAGATTGGGCCACTCGATGAATGGTATTGATGAAATGCATGGCCATGCTCAAATGAATTGATTGGATTAATGTCATTTGTATTATCAACATATTCGATATCGAGAAAGCATTGAACAAGTAAGTTGACCATTGACCATGGCTTACGTTCAATAGACATCATGTGACAAAGAGATTGTGATATGTTCTATTTTAAGAAACTTTGAGATTTCAAAGTTATACTAATTGGGTAGTCATAATGGCTTGCTAGAGTCCGCTTATGACTTACGAGATCTAAATGGTTCGAAGTCATTGCCAACATAGTATAATCCTATTGGGTCACACACGCAGAGCGGATCATTAAAAGGCACGAACATCCGAACGGATGCTTTGGATTCTAGGACGCGGCCAGACCATCCGTATGTATGGTTTTGCCGGCGGACTAGTTTTGGCAGTTTTCTTTTTGGAAAGGATTTCCTCAAACCTAATGGAATTAGGTCATTCCCTAGTATATATTATTATGTGTGCAGTGTGTTGGGTTTTGAGGCACCTTGTGCAGCGGAAGACGGCAATATGAAATCAACAAAACCCTAAGCCCCAATATCCATTCATGATGATTAAATTAATAGCAAGATGAATTTAGAATACTAACCATGTTGTGCGTTTAAAATTTTCGGGATCTTCAAATCTTCAAGTCTTCAAGCTTTAAGATTTGATCTCCTTGTTCTTCGCGTTCATCAGATCACGATCACAGGAACAAGAACTCGAGATGCTAAAGAAAGCAACCTCTATGTGTATCCACACGCGGACGAATATCTAGAACCATTTTAGATTTGGATTGCTAGACCTATTAGAAAATACACTTTTCTAATCTTCAAAGGCTATATGAATTTATTAGTTTTCTTGAGTTTTTGATTCTCAATCTAAACTCAAGAAAGTGTTTCTCAATCACATGGAGGCTACCAATAATGATACAATATCAATTAGGTTTCTCCCATTCAATACCATATGGACTAAGGCAAAGAGAGGGGTTTTTATGCTTATTTAACCTAAACCCTTTAGGAGAAATAGGCAAAAAACCCGTCAAACCTCGGAACCAAAACTGAAACCCGGAGCAAGGAGGGTACGCCTGGGCCATGGACTAGGTCTGCCCGGACCCCTCTATGTTCTGACCGGGTCCTTCATAAGGTCCGGCCGGATCTGGTTATGTTCCAGGTTTTTTTAGCTTTTCCAAAAAACCCAATTTTAGCCCTTTTGTAAATTCGTTCTTTTGTGTGTGACCCCATAGGATTATATTAAGTTGGCAATGAGTCAAACCAAGGTCAAACCCATAATTCATGAGCAGACTCTAGCAAGCCATCATGACTACCCAATTAATATAACTTAACGAAGTTTGTTATCCTCATAAAACATATCACAATCCTTTTATCACATGATATCATATTGAACATAAGTCATGGTCCACGTTAATTTATATTGTTCAATGCTTTCTTGATCTTGAGTAGATTTATTTTGAGCAAATGATATTGATCACATCAATTCATTTGAGCGTGGCCACGTATTTCATCAATCTCACTCTACGAGTGGCCTAAGCAGATATCTCTCTTAAGGAGGGCCAAATTCCATATTGACTTATCATTCTTCCCTACAAGAATCCGATTATGCCAATCGTAGCCTTTATAACTACCCGGTTAGGGGTAGCGTTTGAGTACATCAAACATAATGTTCATCATGTGGAAGACCATGATAATCTCAGGTCTAAGGATATCAAATGATATGACTATTATGAGATTTAAATATGACATTTGACCATGACATAAATCTCATAATGGGTCTATCCAGTACTTGTTCTCCAACATGTACCCACAAGTTTAATCCGCATCCTATGCGCTATAATCATCATATGATTATCCATTAAACTCATGCTAGCTCTTCATAAGTGCTAGGGACTGGGATTATTATAATAAACATGTAAAACATACAATAATCCAGGGTTGTTATCTCCATAACAAATGAGAACATGATGTAACCGAAAGCCTTTCTCAAGGGCCTAGGGCATGATCTCCAACAATCTCCCACTTGTACTAGGCCCAATCAATGCGTATCCAATACCAATGAGCTTAGCTTATGACCATCATAATAGTATGTGGAAGAACATATGTATGAAGATTGTCCTTGTTATCATCATAAGGTATTTTGCATATTTTGACATCTCCCATGTCAACGATTTCTCGTAGAGATGAAAATGTCTGAGTGTGTGTTTGGATCATAGATAAGCCTTTGGCATCTTCGCTTATGGAATAACTATTATTTCACAATAAAGGTCCATAGGATTAGTAGTACTAGAAACTATTTCTAGTTTTACTAATAACGTCTATATTCAAACAACTCCCTTAGTTACAACTCTTTCAACTAAACACTCAATTTTATTCGTAGAATATTTTATAGTGTATTTGCTTGGAACTATTCCAACTACTAGCACTTACTTTAAACATATGTTTATACAGCAATTTAAATTACCCTTGTCAATGTGGAAGCATGCATCTGTGTAACCATTTACTAGATCATCTCCCATGTCAACAACCATTAAGAATGCATCCTTAGTTCTTCTTAAGTACATAAGGATATTATTGACCACTATCTAGTGACTTTAAATAGGATATGATTATTTTGTTCTCATCATACTCCAAGTATACGAGTTATCCCGTCTAAGTACATAATATGACATACATGATAGATCCAATTGCCGAAGCATATGGAATCCTAATCATGTATTCTTGCTCATTAGTCTTTCAATAAGACTAAGTCTTGCCAAGAATATTGTCATTAGACAACCTTGCAAGTTCTTCTCCAAGATTCTTGCATACTGAACAATTCAGTACTTTGTCTTTATAAGTACTTTGACACAAATCAATCAACTTCCTAGATTTATATCAATAGATATTAATTCCAAGGATGTAAGCGGCTTCTTCCTAAGTCTTTCATTAAGAAACTCTTTGAAAATGAATTATATATCAACCACATATACAAGGCTAAGAATTAGACTATGCTCCCACTAATTTTCTAGCGAACACAAGTCTCATCTTTGATGAATTTCAAACGATTTGAACACTTCATCAAAATGATTGTTTCAACTCCAAGAAGTTTGCTTCAATCCATCACATGGATTTCCGCAACTTATATACTTTATTAGAATTTTCCATTTGTCAAATTTCATATTCCAAATATGAAGATATGACAATGAGAATTATAATATCTTAAAGCATGACTACGAGTGAGAAAGTTTCATCATAGTCGAAATATGAATCAACCTTTTCACTTTTAGTCTTGCTTAATTAGTATGTTCCTTGCTACCCATGTTAGTTTTCTCCAAGAAAGCTTAATTCCATCATTTGGTTTTTACACCTTAGGTTAGAATGATCAAGTTCCAAACTTGATTATTATACATGGATTGCCCTTTTAGATTTTATGACTCCAAGCTGTTAATCTAATATGGAGCGGACTTCGCATTTTGATAGGTGGTAAATATGTCATTCTAAATAAACTTTACCTCAATACTTTCTATTACGAGAAATCCAATATTTCTTGTTATATATTGTATCCTATCATATATGCAAGTATCTTGTGTAACTTGAACGAATTTTCACAACTCCTTGCGAAATTTTGTTCAACTTCCATCTAAGGTTCTATGTTATTTTCTTGGTCTCGTACCATTCGAGATATATTTTACTCCCACTGGTTCTGTTAGAGATAAATAATTTATCTAGAAAAGTACCATCACCAACAAATAATTTGTTTCTTAGAAATAAAATAATATCCTCAAGTTTCCTTAGGATATCCCTTGAAAATACATTTATTGGATTTTAAGTGTGAGCTTGTTCCAAACAATTCCTTTCAAAAAAGTCTCACTTTCTTAAATCTTCATGAAAGACAAACCAAGTTTTATTTTATTATATATCACACATGGTACCTTTGAAACTATTTTGATGGAACTCAAATTAGTGCAATTATAGCAGTTTCCAATGTATAACCTCAAAATAAATAGTGGTAGATCAATTTGACTTTATCATCTAATGAACCATATCCAATAAGGTTCTATACCTCCACGTAGACACATCATTCCAAAATGGTGTTCTTTGTGGAGTTCATTGTGAAACAATTTCACAAACTTAAAGATGATTGTTAAATTCTTGGTTCAATTATTCATCATCACGATCTAATCGGAATCTTTGAATAGTTTTACCAAGTAGTACCAAAATCCTCTTTTAGCATTGCTACTTAATGGACCATATACATCAACATGTATTAGGTCTAATAGGATATTAGCCTTTTACTACTCATAGTAAAAGATGTCTTGGTCCAAGTAAATAAGATTTGCATAAATCACATGATTCAAAATCATATGACTTTAAAACTCCGTCTCATGGAATTTTAGATAAGCGTCTCTCATTTATTTGATCAAAACAATAATGCATAAAGAATTTAATTATTTATGTTATAGCCTTATTTATTATTTTGTTCTTCAAGATTTAGGATATAAGATTTATTTATATGGTTTAACAATACAATAAAGTAAATCATAATAAATAAAGCACTTTTCTTATTCTTAATAAGAAATAAATATCCTTCATTATCTTATAACAAAATAATACTTTTTACTTAATGAATAAAGCCACTACATAAGTGTTCTACGAGCAATGTTGCAACTCTTACATCATTACCATTCGTAGATTAACTTTATCTTAAGTAGTCTTTCAATTTACTAATTCTTGCACATTTTACAAATGTGGGATCAACATCCGGTGTCCAATACCCAATAATTAAAAATAGAAAGATTAACTTTATAACATAAATATCCCAAGTGGTAGTCCCACTACCATTCACTTTATTTGATCATCCAGAATTTTGATTAAAATTTTAAATGGTCAATCCAGTTGCCACGTTACTAAGTTTCATCATTAAGAGTTATAATTTTAGCCACAATTATTTCCTTTAGGTTTGACAACATTTGTCTTACCTTTATCTTTCGATCCTCATTTTCTTTTAGAAATTCATGAAGTCAAAAATTAAATTTTTGACTTAGATCAACATCTTTCCGCATGATATTTCAGATATTGAGAGCACAAACCATATCTAATCAATTTAACTGATTTCAGCAACCAAGAACGATTCAGGATTCTGATTTCAGTTTTCTGAATTCTGAATTGACATCACTTTTCAGGAAACACGGTTTCGAAAACCAGCCATCTGAAACTAGATTCAATCCCAGATTAATTTTGAAACTGACATTTAATTTCAGGAAACACGGTTTCTAAAAACAGCCATCTGACAATTAAATTCAACTCAAAATATTTATCATTGAATCGGTAAATTTTAATTTCCAAAATTTGTCCTAGAATTGCTTTCCTTGATTCAATTAGGATTTGGTATTCATGGTGATCGAATCATCATGATCATCAAAACCAAGAATAAACAATTTATTCATGAATCTAAGATCATCAACAATTTAATCAAATTAAATTTTGATGATCCTACGGAACATATTAATCAAATTAATATTGCAATTTAGGTTATTTAAGATTATTAAGAATGTATAATTTCTGTTCTTGCTTTAGAAAAATTCTTAGGCTCATGATCTAATCAAAGAAATTAATACCATTCTCTTTTAACTTTGTCCTTTTAAAGAATAGATCGCATTAACAAACATAATTAAAGTTTAAGATAATATTCTACACAAATATGCAAATAAATATACAGCTATATTTCATACTAATCATTTAAGAGATAAAGAATTTGTATTTCATAAATACTTCCACTAAATTATATAACCTTCATATACAATAATTGTATAATATAATTTATGTGGGCTAAGATCCATATTTCACCCAATTTTGAGTCGGCTAGGGTACGACTGCTCAAAACCAAGTTATTTAGGTAGATAACTCTTATCAATCATATCATATATGACTCTTAGATCTTTTATGAGATTATTGTAAAAATTCAATGTCAACCATGTTTTAATCTCATCTTGTGCCTTAGGCCCAAAACTGTTTTGATAGCCTAATTAAGTCAAACCATGTTAAACGTATAGGAATCACTGTTTCCTCATCTTGCTCATACACTGATAGAATCAATGCACCTCGCTAGGGCGTAGCCTGCACAAAACTACCCGGTGTACTCACAAGTGTTTTAATAATGGATTGGCACATGACTTAAATTTTCAAGAAGGTTCTTTCAAATAGCATATAACACGTTTATGAGCACATAACATGTAAAGCATCAAGATTAGTCATTAAATTAATCTCCATTAATTTAATCATGATATTTATGTGTCATTAGTTTCTCTATAATTATGAGGATGGGACTCTTTGAACTTTGGTCATTAAATCCAAATCAAGACAACAAGAAGTGCGGCTGAAACTTAGCCATAGGCATCCACAATTACGCACTAATTCAAGAAACTAAGAAAGTAGTTGTGGCTGAAACTAAGCAATAGATGGTCTCGATGAACGTAGGCCAATTGCATTCACAATTCTACATGGATCTCCAAACTTCGAATCAGGAATTTTGTTTCTCAATTTTAGCAATTATGAACCCTTCATAATTCTAACTTCGTTTTATCTTTGAATCCTTGAATGCGATCAAGTTTGGGAAACACAGTCTCAAGAACGTAAGCTAGCCATCCAAACCTTGATCCAGTCTTAGAATTCACAAGACTAAAACAAATAGGATTTTCAAACCACAAAATCCACCCCAAACCCTAGCCCTGCGCCCGCACCAGAACCGAGGGTCCGTCCGGGTCACAATCTAGGTCCGGTCGGACCTTCTGCGAAAAATCAAAAAATTATAAATTCAAAAATTTGTCTCAAAATTGTTTTTCCCCGATTCAATTAGGATTTGATGTTCTTGATGATCCAATCACCATGATCATCAAAACCTTAAATAAACCATTTATTCTTGAATCTTTAGATTATCAAAACTTTGATCCAATAAAAAATTGATAACCCAAACAATTTTAAATCCACCATAATTTTATTGCGATTAATAGTGCGATTAAAGTTACATAAACAATAAACCACATAAAACGCATAGACCACATAAACACCATGAATATAAATTCAAATAGCATGTTTAACACATATAATCCAATTATATTATCAACATGATATTATTAAAATAATCATACATGAACGGGGCTTTGATAGCACTGTTGGGTTTTGAGGCACCTTGCGCAGCGGAAGACGGCAATATGAAATCAATAAAACCCTAAGGCCCAATATCCATTCATGGTGATTAAATTAATAGCAAGATGAATTTAGAATACTAACCATGTTGTGCGTTTAAAATTTTCGGGATCTTCAAATCTTCAAGTCTTCAAGCTTTAAGATTTGATCTCCTTGTTCTTCGCGTTCATCGGATCACGATCACAGGAACAAGAACTCGAGATGCTAAAGCAAGCATCCTCTATGTGTATCCACACGTGAACAAATATCGAGAACCATTCTAGATCTGGATTGCTAGACCCATTAGAAAACACATTTTTCTAATCTTCAAAGGCTATATAAATTTATTAGTGTTCTTGAGCTTTTGATACTCAATCTAAACTCAAGAATGTGTTTCTCAAAAACATGGATGCTACCAATAATGATACAATATCAATTAGGTTTCTACCATTCAATACTATATGGACTAAGGCAAAGAGAGGGGTTTCTATGCTTATTTAACCTAAACCCTTTAGGAGAAATAGACCAAAAACCCGTCAAACCTTGGAACCAAAACTGCAACCCGGAGCAAGGAGGGTCCGCCCGGGCCATGGACTAGGTCCGCCCGGACCCCTCAATGTTCCGAACCGGTCCTTCATAAGGTCCGGCCGGATCTGGTCATGTTCCAGGTTTTTTCAGCTTTTTCAAAAAATCCAATTTTAGCCCTTTTGTAAATTCATTCTTTTGTGTGTGACCCCATAGGATTATATTAAGTTGGAAATGAGTCAAACCAAGGTCAAACCCATAAGTCTTGAGCGGACTCTAGCAAGCCATCATGACTACCCAATTAATATAACTTAATGAAGTTCGTTATCCTCATAGAACATATCACAATCCTTTTGTCACACGATATCATATTGAACATAAGTCATGGTCCACGTCAACTTATATTGTTCAATGCTTTCTCGATCTTGAGTAGATTGATTATGAGTAAATGATATTGATCACATCAATTCATTTTAGCGTGGCCACGCATTTCATCAATCTCACTCTACGGGTGGCCTAAGCAGATATCTCTCTTGAGGAGGGACAAATTCCATATTGACTTATCATTCTTCCTTACAAGAATCTGATTATGCCAATCATAGCCTTTATAACTACCCAGTTAGGGGTAGCGTTTGAGTACGTCAAACATAATGTTCATCATATGGAAGACCCTGATAATCTCAGGTCTAAGGATATCAAATGATATGACTATTATGAGGTTTAATTATGACATTTGACCATGACATAAATCTCATAACGGGTCTATCCAGTACTTGTTCTCCAACATGTACTCACAAGTTTAATCCGCATCCTATGTGCTATAATCATCATATGATTATCCATTAAACTCATGCTAGCTCTTCATAAGTGCTAGGGACTGGGATTATTATAATAAACATGTAAAACATACAATAATCCAGGGTTGTTATCTCCATAACAAATGAGAACATGATTTAACCGAAGGCCTTTCTCAAGGGCCTAGGGCATGATCTCCAACACAATATAGCCGGGAAAAACACATTAAACATTGATTAATAAATCATAACTTCTTTCTTGGAGAGAGAAAATACACATATTATACTAGGGTTATTAGGTTTGATTATTCTCAATCATCAAACACTAATAATCAAATGGAGCAATTGAAGAATCGTTCTTCATCAAGTTTTTCAATTCGAAAGACCTAGAAGTAAAGTCAAAAAGAGTTCTTGAATCCGTTCGACATGTAGATCACCGATAGAGGGGGCTCATCTTAGCATCTAAATCCAAGGTTTCATATTTTGATCTACAAGAGTTAGTTTCTTTCATCTTACATATTATGAATTATTGATCATAACAGATCTAGGCTTTGGGTTTCTTCATGTAATGTCTTTCGCTGCGCATGATTGCACGAAACCCAATAGTGGTATCAGAGCCCCGTTTATGATCAATAGTTCTAATATTAGCATGATATAATTATTTAATTAGATTATTTAATTGCTATGATCATGATAACATGAATTTATATGATGAGAGTTTTATATGAGATATAAAATATGCATGCTAGTTATTGATGGGATTATATGATTATAATATTAATTGGATTTATATGTATAATCGCATGCTTAGATTATCATGTTATAATTGGATTATGTTTATTGATGATCTAGATCTAATTTGTATGTGGAATAGTTTTGTGATTATATAGATTAGATTGGTTAAAATTTGTAATCTGTAAATTCGTGTTATTTAATCTAATTATGCAAGAACACGAAATTGGGATTAATCGAATCTGGAAATTTTTGGGAAAAAATGGAAACCTGGGATCCTACCAAAAGGATCCGTACGAATGGTTCTGGAAGCTCCCAAAATACTCCGTACGGATGGTTATGAAGAATCCCATAAATCGTTATGTTTTCTGGTGTTCAGATTGTCCTGTAAATCGTTTGCAGAATTGAATCTGGTTTCAGATGGCTGGTTTTTGAAATCGTGTTTCTTGAAATGGATTTCAATTAAGAAATCTAGAATTCTGATTAATGAGACAATAAAAGATCTTGAAACAAGTTATCTTTCTACACGGATTTCTTGTTGCCTTTTGGCTTAGTTTCGGCCGTGTGGAATAATTACTTGGTTTCTTGATTTTAGTACGAAATTGTGGTTACCTTTTGGCTTAATTTCGGCCGTACGTTTTGGGCTCTCAATTACAAGGTGCTCTGCGGATTCAATTTCAGAATTAAATCCTATAACTAGTAGAATTAAGTCACATAAAATTAACTCGGTTAATTGATTAACTTTTATGTGTTTGAACCTTCTTGAGAATTTAAGTCACGTGCCGATCCATGATTAAAACACTTTGTTAATGGAAAGATGTTTTATCTTTATACCTTGTGTTCCTTTTGTAACATGTCAATGTTACAACCTTTTGTTTTTATCTTGAGTTCATGATTCTAACTAAGTGCAAGTAGGTAATCAACATGTTAAACACACATGACCCACTTAAAACTTAACTAAAACATGAAAAGCTTGCGCCCAGGTGAAAGGTGTAAAAACCTTGAAGTACAAAAGAAAGATGTATAATCTTTAAACCATTGAAAGGTGTGTACCTTATACTTTGGGATAGATTTTAGTTCAAAACGTAAATATTTCGACAACTTGAAACTTGAACAGCTTGAGTCAACATGCCACATCTTGACAACTTGGATCTACATTCAACGTTTTGACATGCGACATCTTGACTTGAATAATGGTTTAGAGTTTCCTTGCAAGACAGACACATGTTAGGGTTGGGTGTTAGCTTAGCTAACACCCTTCTGATGCGTCAGTCAGTAAGAGTTTGAGAAGATAAGCCAAATTAAAATGACATAATTTAAATAAAACAAAATAAACACATACCTAGTACTTTGAATTAAGTGGACATATTACAACTTACATGAAGTACATCTTAAGGTAGATTTCATTCCAACTTCTAGGAACTCTTGTACCCTCCAAAGTTGACAACCAGTATACCCCCTCTCCAGCTTCTGCATCAATCAGATAGGGGCCTTCTCACTTGGCTGCAAGCTTTCCTGCATTTAACTCCCTTGTATTCTGAAGAAAAAAAAATCTAAGGACCAAGTCTCTAACTTGGAATCTTCTTATCTGGACATTCTTGTTGTATGACTTGGCTATCCTTTGCTGGTAGGATGTCATCCTGATCTTGCCAGATCTCTGAGTTCATTAATGGTGTCAAGATCTTTGGCTAGAATAAGTTGGTTGTCTTCTAAAGTTTTTAAACCATATTTAGCTGTTGGGATTGTGACGTCTACATGGATGACTGCTTCTGTTCCAAATACCAAGGAATAAGAGGTTTATCCAGTTGCATTCTTCAGAGTTGTTCTATCTTCCCAAAGTACTAAGGGTAGCTCTTTGGCCATCTTCCTTTCTTTTGATCAAGTCATTTCTTCAGGTTGTTCATTATCAACTTATTAATGGACACAGCTTGATCATTTGCTTGAGGATGTACGGGTGTGGATGTTATCAATTTGATTCCCCATCTTGTGCAGAAATCCTATGTCTTTTTGCTAATAAATTGAGACCCATTATCATAAACTATCTCAGATGAGATCCCAAACCTGCTTATAATGTTCCTTTTCAAGAATGAGATATCGTCCTTGTCTCTAACTTGTATAAAAGCTTCAGCTTCAATCCATTTGGAGAAATAGTCTGTCATGGCCAACATGAAAACTTTGCCACAGGTGCTTTTGGAAGTTTTCCCACTATATCCATTCCCCACTGTATGAAGGGCCAAGGTGACAGTATAGGATGTAATGGTTTGGCTGGTTGGTACAAGATGTTGTTGTGTCTCTGGCATGCATCAAATCTTTGAACATACTTGACTGCATCTTGATGCATGGTTGGCCAATAATAACATGTTTTTAACGCCTTTGATGATAGCGACTTGATAGATGACTATTTTATAGTCATTTAAGGTCTAAAATATTATCTTTTTAACTCTATTTTAGTAGTAATAAGCATTGTTTCATTCTATTTTATTTAAATATGCGGATATAATATGCTTGGTGTAGTTGTGTGTGTTTTGGACAGATTTTAGTTGAAATCTTGGAGTAAAAATAGCATGGACATGAACTAGGAGGTAGATAAAATGCTTGGGAGCTTGATACATAAAGAAAGAGGAAGCAGTAGCAGAAAGAAGAACATGGTCCGATAGGACCTGCACATACACCCGGCCGGACTCCATATAAAAGAAGACTTTCCAGATTTTTAAGACATGGTCCGGCCGGACCTACCTCAATACCGGTCGGATCCCAACTTGGTCCAATCGGACCTTCCTAAACACCCGCCCGGGCCTTTGAAAAATATTTTTTTCTGAAGACCTGGTCCGGCCGGACCAGACTATATACCCGCCCGGACCTCTTCTGCACCTGTTCTGAAGCATTGTGTCCCAGAAGTGCCTTTTGGTGTTGAATCTGGGAAAAGACATCCCTTTTAGCCCCCTTGCCTGTAAAACATCCAGAATTTTATTGTAACTAAACTCTAGCAAATACATAGTTCAAATACATCATTATACTCAGATTTTGAGTAAAATATCAAAAGTGTTCTTGAGCAAAGTTGGTAGCAATAATATAGTGAAGTTTATTTTCATCCTTTTGTCTTTATTTCCAATCTAAATAAGTATCTCTCATCTCTTCTTATTAATATATTTCTTATTCATATTGTGTCATAGCAATGGCTAGTGAGTAATCCTCCTTTTTCTTGGGATTGGATACTCAACTTAATGTGTTCATTACTTTAATTCATGCTCTTATTTCCTTCTCTTCATCTTAAAAAATCTCTTTGTATTATACTTAAAACGCCTACGACCATGATGATGTCCATGATTCGTATGAATCTCAGTTAATCGAGAGAAGGACCTAGCGGTGAATCTCGATTAACGGAACTATATGAAGTGACTGGGTTTCTATTAATCACGAGAGTAGATTAATGGCCTAGGGATGTCCTTGAGTGGAAGTACGTGGATTTTCATGAACTTAATGGGTTTTTACTAATGAACGGAACCATCGAGAGAAAGGCCGTGTTAGTATTAAAATACGTGTGTTTTAAGCATTGGTTAAGAAGTTGACACAACATAGCGTACCATCCTTGTTTTAAAATGAATCTTTAAATCTAAAGAGCATGATTAATTTATGAACACATGAATGTTTGAGTCCCAATCCCGGGAATTCTTTCAATATAAGAAGTTTTAATCCAAGTTAGAGTATTTTCAATTCATTTCTAGATAGTGACAACAAATAAAACCCCCCATCAATTTCTTTTTACTATTTTTTACTTAAAAGCAATTATTTTCCAAAGTAAACTCTGTCCTCGTGAGATCGACCCGTACTTGCACATTACTATACTATCAATAACCTGTCCACTTGCGGTATTTATAACTAAGCCTTCGTTTAGGCCTAACACGACTTGCCCCCAGCATGATTACCACACTCTCCATCATGCAGCTCTCTTAGCACTTCATTAACTTGTTCAGATTCTAAGCACCTCATGTATAAACCTGAAAAAGACTTTCTAAATAATACACTGTCAATTAGTACAACTATTGATACCTTTACTATGAACGAACGTGGGTTTTTCACATCCCGGGGAATTGTTCCATCCTGCAAAAATTTGATTATAGGCAATGTCCAGGATGTTGTGTTACTGGTAGGGTTAGATGGTAGTCCAGGATCGCTATCAAGTTGGCATACTTCAGGTTGATCTATGGATGGATGCATAATGTGAATGATGGGGATACTTGTATTCATCAAGTTGCTGCAACTTGAACCCAGGTTTGCTAAAGCATCTGCTTCGGAATTTTCTTCCCTTGGGATCTGTTTAAAGATGAAATCTGCAAATTGAGCTGCTAATATCTTAACATGTAACTTGTCATCCTGGCGTGCTTAGCTGTATATGAGCAGTTAAAATGGTTAACCAATTACAAGGAATCACTAAACACATTAATATGCTTAACATTTAAATTAAGTGTAGTATTTAAACTCATAATGAGGGCTTCGTACTCAGCCTCATTATTTGTCGCCTTGAACTCATAAGCTACAGCCTGAGGGAACAGATCTCCTTGCGGTGATTTTAGGATTATCCCCAAACATGTGCCTCTGATGTTAGAAGCTCCATCTGTATATAAAGTCTAATATCTTGGAGGAATATTTCCTTTAAGTTGTAGGACTTCCAACTCCACTTCAAGTTGTAAGTTGGGCCTGAAATATTCCACAAAGTCTGCTAAAGCTTATGACTTGATGGTTGTTCTTGCTTCATACTGTATGTCATAAGTACTAAGTCGTACAGACCATTTAGCCATCCTACCTGACATCTCAGGTTTTCTCATCACATTCCTAATAGGATAGTTAGTCTTGACAATAATAGTATGAGTCTTAAAATAATGACGTAATTTTACAGAAGCAGAAACCAAAGCAAGTATTAACTTTTCAAGATGTGAATACCTGGTTTCCGCATCGAGTAGAGATTTACTTACATAGTATACAGGATGTTGGGTGCTATCTTGTTCCTTTACTAGAACGACACTGACTGCATTTTCAGATACTGCAAGATATAAAAATAAAGACTCACCTTGCTCTAGTTTGGACAATAAGGGTGGAGATGAGAGATAGTCTTTGAGCTGGATGAAAGCTACTTCATGTTCTTTCGTATATTGAAACAAATTATTCCTTCTCAAAGCGTCATAGAACAACCTGCACTTGTCTGAGGATTTGGAAATGAACCTATTGAGAGATGCAACCCATCCTATAAGCCTTTAGATGTCTTTAATTGTTCTAGGGGACTCCACGTTTGATGATGGCCTTGATTTGTTCTGGACTAGGTTCAATGCCTCTTTTAGTTACCGTGTAGCCTAGGAATGTTCCTGCTCTTACCTCGAAATTACACTTAGATGGGTTCAGCTTCATGTTGAAAGCCTCCAAGATGCCGAATGCCTCTGCAATATGTTGAACGTGATCTTCCATTCTTTTTACTTGACCACCATATCATCTATATAAACCTCCATTGTCGTTCCAAGAAGTTGTATGAACATCATGTTTACCAACCTCTGAAAAGTATCTCCTGCATTCTTCAACCCAAATGGCATCACAATGAAGCAGTATATTCTTTCAGGGGTGATGAAAGTTGTATCCTCCTGATCTGAAGGTTCCATTTGAATTTGCTGAAAATCGGAAGATGCATCCATGAAGGTTAGGATGCCATGCCCTGCTGTAGCATCAACCATAGAGTCAATATGTGGCAGAGGGAATTGGGTTAGGACACGCCTTATTCAAGTCCGTGAAGTCTACACTTACACGCCATTTTCCATTCTGCTTGCTGAAAACCACTACATTTGCTAGCCATCTTGGGTAATCAACTTCCCTTATCATCTTGGACTTTAATAATCTTTCAACCTCATCCCTAATGATTTGGTTTCGTTCATGGGAAAATTTCCTCTTCTTCTGGTGGACTGGCTTGATGCTTGGATCGATGTTCAACTTATGAGTAATGACATCCTTGCTGATTCACGTCATGTCTTCGTGCTTCCAAGCGAAACATTTTTCTCTGATTTTCAATAACTTGATTATTTCCTCTTCAATTTCAGGTGGAATATCTACTCCAACTAGAACTTTGACATCAGGATTGGAGGGGTCAAGTTGTACTTCTTTCACATCATATTTTGTTGCCTCCAAAACATCTCGTGCCTTCTTCTTTAATTGCTATGCTTTCCTAAGGGTGGTTGTTGCCTTCATAGAAGTCTTGTAACATTCCTTTGCTGTTTGTTGATACCCTTTTACCTTAACTACGCCCCAAGGTGTAGGCATCTTGATACACTGATGGTAAGTGGAGGGAACTGCCTTCATGTTATGAATCCAAGGCCTACCCAGGATGATGTTGTAGGAGGACTTGCAATCTATAACACAAAACCTTTCCATCGAATTCACTCTTTCCACGTAGATTGGCAATTTGATTTCTCCCACGGTTTTCTTGGTTTCCCCACTAAATCCAACTAGAACAGATGAATTCTTTACAAAAAGGTTGAGAGGGATTTCCATCTCTTCCAGGGCGTCAGTTGTCACCAAGTTGACAGAGCTCCCATTATCAATCAGGATGCTTTCAACAGGCAGTTTACAACTTGTAAGGTCACAACTAGACCATCGTATTAGGGGTCCAAGATGTCACCTTTATCATCTTCATCAAATGATATTTCCTGATTGCCAATTTTCTGAGACAGCCTGGCAGGCAAGTTTAACCCGTCTTCCTTTGAATTAGAAGCATGGCGCTTAGTGTTGGATTTTTAGCTTGCGTCTCCTAGTTATCAGTACGCCCTCGCTTTCTTCCTAGAAATTCTTTAAGAAGGACCTTTGATAGTAGATGGATGATTTCCTTCCTCAAAGCAATACAATTTTCCGTGCAGTGGCCAAAGTTTTCATGGTACGCGGACCATTTTGATTTGTCCTTCCAACCAGATGGCTTGTCAGACTTCTTTGGTCATCTTACTTTTTCACCAAAGTTATCCATAGCATGCAGCAATCCTGCAATGTCAATAGAAAAAGTAGTCATCTATCTTTGGATAATCAGATTCATCTAAATCATCATTATCATCAACAGTCTTAATTTTAGGATGATCAGGTTTAGAGTAGGGTTTACCCCTATTTGATTTAGAGTGAGATGATTCCATCTTGCCACCAGATTATTCAGGATTAAGATTCTTCTTGGTTGCTTTCTCCTGCATCAATTCATCTTCTTCCAACCTGATGAACTTCAATGCTTTGGTCCTGACGTCTTCCAACTTCTTACAAGGAGTCGTGACAAGTTCTTTGTAGTAAGGTGAATTCTTTTTTAGGCCCATCCTGAAGGCTTCTGTAGCTGTGGACATGTCGAGATTTGGGATATCTACAGCCTCTTTGTTTAACCTGCTGGTGTAGTCTTTCAAAGTCTCAGCAGGTTGTTGGACTATCCTATAGAGATAACTAGTTAGTTTTTCAAAAACCCTATTATAAGAAAACTGATTAGTAAACATGTTGATAAGCTGGGCAAAAGATCCAATAGAGCCAATAGGCTGATTAATTAGCCATCTCATAGCTGCCCCCAGTTAAAGTTGATCCAAAGCCCCTGCAAAGACAGGCTTCCTTAAATTTCAGAGGAATGTGTATTGCATCCATCTTCTCCTAGTATAATGCAACATGTTCTAATGGATTAGTTGTTCAATCATATTTCTTCATGTGAGGCACTGTAAAATTCTTTGTTATCACCATGTTAGCAATAGCTGGTACGAAGCGAGACTCATTATAACAAGTTGGGGAGGCTTGATGATATGGTGGTGTTATTCCTGGTATATTCATCACCATCTCTTTCAATTCCTAAAATTGCCTAGCCATAGTTCTTGTATCAATATTAGTAACAGTATGATAAACATTATTATCAAAAGGAGGGTTAGGACTCCCTGTTGATACTGATATAGGTGTCGTGAATGCTGCAGAGGGTGTCAGACAGCTTCAGCAGGATTGTAACCACACTGTCAGTATGAACTGCACTAGCCATTGGTATGAATCCCACTCTGTCGGTCAGTAATCCAGTATCCCTGTCAAAGCTGAGCATCCTAGGCTGGAATGGTGAAAACAGGTTGGATCCCATGTTAGGATTAGTATCTTATACTACACTAGGGGGTGCGTTCTAACGTGATCCCGATGAACCAGATTACATCGTAAAGACTGCACGTTGCAGCCTGGTGACAGTATTCATCAACAAGGTTGAAGTGTTATTCTGGGACATCATATGTTGCTTTAACTGGTTCATCATGTTGGTCAATTTGGTAGCGATGTCCAAAGGGATTTCTTGTGACGATCCAGAAGACGCTCCAACTTGTGCCTGAGTTGAACCTGTGGCGAAGGTGATGCTAGCATTCTGAATTGAAGTTTGAACCCCAGGGATTGGTTCAATTCTCCCACTTGCTCTAACTGAAGTTCTAGTAGTGATTACTCTGGTAGTCTGGTGACTCATCTTGAATTTCTAAGAAGCTAAAAAACCAATGTTTCCCACAGACGGCGCAAAATTGTTTTGGTCAAATTTATGCAATTCGACTTATGTAAATAGAATTGGGCACAATGGAATAAAGAATTTGAAAGATGTATGGACAAAAGATTTAACGAGGAAAGCCCTTGAACAACTTGTTCGCCGGCATAAAACCTTGAAGATGGAATTTTATTAAGCTTTGATGGTGGTACAGTGAATGTAAGTAAAGAGAGTACAGGGCGTGAGAAGTGTGTGAATACATGTGTTGGATCTCTTTAAATACTAAAGAAGTAAATAACAAACTAGTCATTCTATCTGTAAGTTCTTGGGGAGTTTGTTGAAGACTTGGCCATCCTCTTGTTGAACATGAGTTGATCAAATAGTCACGTGCATTTGACTTAGTCTCTGATTGTTCCACGTTCGGTAGTGGTCCCTGAAAAGTAGGATCACAACATTCATACCTGTAAGATGATGTAGATTCAGATTGTAGATCAGGTTGGCCCTGCAAGTTGTCTTTCCAAGATGTTGTGTTGATTGATTTTTTCTACCCCAAACAATATTGAGTGTACTTCTTTGATTCGTCTTGATAATACGATTAAAACAGTGGTTTCAGATTATTATTTTCAATTTGTCGATTTTGAGATATTACATTTCAAAAAATTGAGGGCATTTTGGTTTCGTGAAAAAAGCAAGAAACTATTTGGGACTTATTAGTCAAAACCTCTATTTTGAAATACTATGATGAAATTTTATTTTAGGTTAGGTTAGGGATGAATTAATTCTTCTTCTTTTTTTCCGAGCAAAGGGATGAATTAATTTTGTGACCTTTCTAAAAAGAAAGTGTCGTATGAAATAAGATTCATTAATTCTTAAAAATAAAATCTATAAATACAAAATGTAAGATTCTAATTCTTTAAAGTATTAGGCCCGCTACAACGTTAAGTGATTACTAACTTCAGACCACTGATTTTGCTTTGCGGCGGTTACCAAAAACCTCATCTTCTTCCTTGAACAAAAACTTCTATCTTCTTTCTATTCTTTCATAGCCCTTTCTCCATAATCAATTGAAGATCTGTTTTTCTTACTCCTTTTTTATTGCTTAGTTTAACCCGATTTAACATTTATTAATTATTATTTTGTAATTAATAAATGTGAAATCAGGTATTTCATTTTATAATTGTTGTTTTAATTTCTAATTGTAGTTTTAAATAATGTTCATTATGAAATTTCTGAAGTTGTTTTTCGCTCCATATGTGAGAGCTTGTGTTTTTCCTCCTTTGTTGAGGACCTATGTTTTTCTTCCTTTGTTAAGGACCTGTGATTTCCCTCTTTTGTTGAGGGCTTTGTTTATTATTTTTATCGTGATGAGTGGATCTGGCTTAGAAGAGTGGAAGAGCACGGACTCAATATTTCATGATGATATTCATGCAATCAAGCGTTGCAAAGGATGACATCGTCCAGAGTTAGGTTTTGTCAAGATTATTTATTGCAAGGATGTGCTTATTATGACGATTTTTTTTTCTTTGCAGTTGATAAGTCAAAATGCCAATGTGTTAGCGAATGTAATTTCTAGGGCAGCATTTGTAAATGCGAGCCCCACCGTTTGGGTCGAACTTCCGACGTTTGTGGATAGTCGACTTCTAAATGTTTGTTATTATTATTAATATTAGATGGTTCTTTTGATTTCAAAAAAAAAAAAGTATTAAGCCCGCTGCCCACCACAAGAAAGAATATCCACCAAACGGTAAAAATATAAAATGTCTATGACTACAATGATAATTTTGTACGCAAACATTCTTTCGGGTATTTCAAAAAATGAAGGAACTCGTATTTCGGACAAATGGAGTATATAGCAAGGTTGATGCCGCTACAATGCAAAGGAAACAAAAGAATATGATCCTCTGGGATTGGTTTATATACACAGCCCCTATTTCCACAGCCCCCGTTAAATTACCAAAGTACCCCTATATATATATTTTTTTTATTTTTTTTTTTTCAATTTCACTCTCCCTCACGTTCGCTCCCTAACCCCTCTCTCTCTCTCGGTTTGAAACGACGTCTCTCTAACGTCTCTCTCACCGTCGTCGCTCACCGTCGGCGTCGTCTTTCTCTCTCGCTCGCTCTGTTCTGTTCTTCTCTCTCACCTCTCTCTCTAACAGTAAAAAAAAAAAAAAAATCGAAATTGAAATGGTGAAACTTAAAATACCCAAGACCGCCGCCGGGACCGCTGCCGCCACAACCGCCGCCCACATCGCCGCCGGGACTAGCTCGTCTACAGCGCCTGTGAAAAAGGTAAGCAATTTTTAACCTTATTCTACATTTCTATATTCCCAAAGTACGCTGTATTTTTTGAAATTGAAATTGGTGTGTCTCGTGTAACACCACTCGAGATGCATCTCGGGTGTGTTTACACGAGACAAGACTCGTATAAACCCACTCGAGATGCATCTCGAGTGGTGTTACACGAGATGTCATCTCGTGTAAACCCACTCGAGATGCATCTCGAGTGGTGTTACACGAGAAGGATCCTTCTGAATATTGTGAATTATCAGTCAGCATTGTGTTCATTTATTTAATATACTGTAACTGTCGCTAATGTATTGTCTCTTATTTGTGTTTTTTGTAGGCACGTGATCCTATGACCGTTTCAGCTAGAAAGAGGAAGGCTGAAGAGCGTTTGGAGAGAGGAGAAAACCGGAGCAAGGCTCGGAATGACGAGGATGCCACAGCTGATGATGAGCAGGAGGATAGGGAGGAGGAGGCGGCAGCAGCTGATGATGTTCAGGAGGAGGAGGAGGATAGTGATGATGAGGAGGAGGAGAGTGATAGTGATGATGGGGAGGAGGAGAGTGATAGTGATGATGGGGAGGAGGATGGGGAGGGGCAGGAGGGGGGGGTTTCATCAGCGCTCTCCGTACAGTTTTTCCCCACACCGCACACTTCTTGTGTCGGAGGCATATCGAAATGAATGTTAGAAGGAAAGGGTTGGAGCATACAGGTAGCGAGGACTTCGCAGAATCATTCATGAGGACGTTCAATTATGCAATCTCAGCCCCTAACCCCCGACGAATGGGACTTACGTTGGGCAGAGCTTCGTGACCGTTTCAGATCTTATCCTGCACTATTGGATTACCTCCGCGAGACATGGCTTAATTTGTACTCTCAGAATATTCTGTCCATGCACACGGATGTGTTAACACACTTCGGGACCCATACCACAAACAGGACTGAGGGTGAGCATAACAGGTTGAAGAAGGCATTGGGGAGTGCTTCTTCTACTTTTGACACACTGTTTAAAAAGGCTCATAAAATCATAGATATCCAGCTAAAAACTATCAAACAGGGTATGAATAGATCAAGGACCAGATATCCAATTGATTTGAGGACCCGCAATCTATATCGCAACATATTCACTAGAGTGTCAACGGTAGCCTTTCGCATTATCAGACAAGAGCATGATCGAATTCAGAAAATCAAGCAGCGTCATAATGGGGGTTATGTAATCACTGAGGCTGCCTACGGATGTTACTACAGGCGGACACATGGACTTCCATGTAGTCATGAGATTGCACAGATAGAGGAGTGTCAGGGACGGATTGAGCTGTCCACGATTCATGAGTTTTGGAAGAAGTTGGACATTGAAGTAGACAACCCTTCATCTAAGGAGCCTGAACCGGTAAGGAGACAGTTATTCAAAACGATGGAGCCGGATCATATTTCAAAGCCGAATGAACCCCGGGCCGGAAGTTCCAGAGAACTGTCAGATTGGGAGCATACTAACAAATTTTTTGGAGTCCCCGCTCCACCAAACTCAACTGGCAAAGGGTATATATCTTCATTCAATTATGTCTCAAATTTTTTGCTGTTGTATTGTTGCTGTTGTGCTGTTGTGTTGCTGCTACTGTTTAACTGCTGCTGATGTGTCTCGTGTAAATAAACACGAGACATATCTCGTGTTGTATTACACGAGACTTGTCACGTGTAATACAACACGAGATATGTTTCGTGTTTACTTACACGAGACACATCAGCAGCAGCATCAATTTTTTTAACACTTTCAAACAACAGTATGAATGCTTCTCACTCTTTTTTCTTTGCCCTATTTCAGGTCTAGATGTGCATTCATTGCATCAACCCAAGCGAGTTCGGAGTCCACCCGCAAACGGAAATCACCTTCAGGACCCACACCATCTACCCCTGCTAGTACTACTACGTCTCATCCACCAGTAGCTCCTTCCGGTCGTGGGAGAGGACGGGGTCGAGGCCGAGGTCGAGGTCGAGGACGAGGACGGGATCAGGGTCAGGGTCGTGGAGAGGGAAATGGACAGCCCAATTATACTAGTTTATACAGCTCCCCGTATGTAGAGTCTTTTCCGCCTTTCATTACCCCACGTATTGGAGGCATCATAGATGTGGCATCAGATGGACATTGTGGCTATAGAGCCGTAGCAGCACAGGTATACGAAGATGAGGAGAAGTGGGCTGAAGTGCGCACAGAATGTTACAATGAGGTGCTTGCTCGCCAAGACCTTTACGAAAGAGTTCTACCTTGGATATCGGTAAGAGAACTCTTACGTAAGATTGCTTGTTATAGCCGGACGGCGCCCAGTGATTATTGGATGGAGCTCCCAGATCTTGGGCACATCATTGCCACGAGGTATAATGTGGCGTTCATTTCTTACTCGACTAGCGGTGGTATGTTATGCCTTCCAGTGACTGCACCAGTACAACCACCGGTGAACACAGTTGTGGTGGGACAAGTCAATGGAAACCATTTTATAGCGGTATGAAACTTAATTGTCTCATCTATATTAGTTATATTTAGTTGTCTTACTTATATTCATTATATTTCATTGTCTTGTATTTAACTGTTATTACTTTTGCAGCTGCGCATGTTAGGCAATGATTACCCAATACCACCACCACCAAACCTTTATCGGAACCGCTGTGATCCAGCCGCAAGCCAACTACTCCTCCCATACCAAGATAGGATAGCAGAGTTCAGTCAACTCTATGAGGAGGATACCGATGCAAGAAGACAAAGAAGATTACATATAGGATAGTATATGTGTAATGGTTTTTGATTTATCCAGTTTGTATGAATGTTTGAATTATATGCTTATCCTTGTTAACACTTTCATTTCGTATACAATTAGGCGATAGTATATGTGTAATGGTCTATTGATGTTTTGTGGAGATGTCCTATTTGAGAATCAAATTTCATTCCAAGTTATGTTTATTGTTGCTTTTGCAGTTGCGGTTCTCATCTCGTGTGTACTTACACGAGATGTATCTCGTGTATATGTACACGAGATGTAAGCTCTAATCTCGTGTAAGTATACACGAGACGTGCAAGGGCAGCGATGGAATTAAATGGGCTGTGTATTTACGGGGCTGTGTATATAGTTTTTGCCGATCCTCTGCAGTCTATTTATGTTGTTGTTTGGTATGTCCAATGCAACATTTTTAATGGAAAAAAAAACATATTCTGTTTCCAAATGATCATTTACAGCCTCAAATGAAAAAAAAAAGAAAAAGAAAGGCAATTAAGTGTGTAAATGAAACGGAAATTATACATGATGAGCAAGAACGATAGAAAGATCAACAGAAATGCCAAAAAGGAGAATTGCCAAGGCAAGAGAGTTGATCAAATAACTCTCCCCATGATTCATAAATACCGACGATGTAATTTTTTGGGTCTGCATCAACCCCGTCTCGGCCGTGATGATCGCCATATATAGAAATGCCCGACTGCAATTTAGGTACAATGGCATCAACCTAGTCCTCGTTACAAACGAACCTCTTGGAAATATGAATAGACTGAATCCAAACAACCACTGCCAAAATAAATTGATCCGCTGTTAGATCATGCGCACTGTATGTAGACGGTTGGGAAATCTTGGCATATACTCCCTCTGTCACATAATAACGTGCATAAATTGAATTTTTTGGTCAACTGAATCAATTTTAATCATAATTTGATGAAAATCTAGATATCTCTATGTAATTCAAAAAAAAATTATTGTTTCACCATTAGTAATATTATAAATAATTGTGTTTCGAATTGCATAGATATATTTTAGATATTCCTAAAATTATGGTTAAAGATCGACCCCCGTTGAGTAAAAAATTCAAACTGTGTACATTGTTATGTAATAGATGGACTATATATATATATTATATACTCATAAATCATAATATATAGATATATTATATATACAATGGGTGTCCCCAAATGAGTGGCACAGCGGTAAAGTCAAGCATCACCCTCGGTGAGTGCTAGTGTTTGATCCCTCTCCTGGCCTCCTTCTTCTGGCGTGGACATTGTGTGGCTACATTTTTAAGAGGACGACATCTTGACTACTTTTAAGAGGACGACATCTTGACTACTGCTAGCATGTGGACTAGGGATGGCCAAACCGGACCGGAACCGGAAAACCGGACCGGAACCGGACCGGAAAAGCCCGGAACCGGAGCGAACCGGGGAGAAAACCGGAACCGGAGTAACCGGAACCGTGAGTCACGCGGTCCGGTTCAGGTTCAGGGGTACCAAAACCGGTGAACCGCCGGTTCTTTGAACCGGAACCGTGAACCGTTAACCGGAACCGGTGCAAAGAACCGGCCATTAGTGAATTTTGAATAACGCGTGTATGTACTGTGTTGTGTAGTGTGTGTGAGTGTCAGAAGAATAACGTGTGTGTTTGTGTGTGGTGTCATGTGTGTGTACTCACTACTCCCTCCCTACCCTAGAGGCTAGACCTAGTCACTTTAATTTAGTCAGTAAGTAGTACTCCCTCCCCCTACCTAGTCTAGTCCCATCCCATCCCTTGCCTTTTCTTTTTTTTTTGTCGGATGTGCAACAACAATGAACAAACATTGACAAGCCATTTATACCCGTTAGAAATTTAATTTTTGACCGTTTATTCCCGTTAAGTAACGGGAATTTGACTAAATATGACCGTTTTGACTACTATTTTGGACGACTTTTCAGACTTCAAAAATAAAAAAAAAATATTTTTGTTATCCTAATTAAATTTCCTAACTATAAATACTATTTCCCTCTCCAAATAAATTACTTCATCAAAACTCAGTTATCTCTCTCAACTCTCTCAAACGAAAATAATCTGATTCAAGACTTTCAACCTTAGTTCCTGTCATCTTCATTTCTCTCTACGACATATTTTTCCATCATGAGTAATTTCCTTAAAAAAATTGACAAGCCACAAGAGTAAATCCGGTAAGGAGAAAGTCTCATCTTCATCACCCCAACCCCAAGCACCACCACGACCATCATTTGTTGATGATCCACCACGACGATCATGTGTTAATCCACAACGACCATCACTTGTTGATGATCCACCACGACGATCATGTGTTGATCGACCACGACCATCACTTGTTGATCAACCACGACCATCATTTGTTGATCAACCACGACCATCATTTGTTGATCCCAAAGGTCTCTATTTTGAAGGGGGAGCTGCGGGAGCAAATGAAAATTTGTGGGGGGAATGGAATGAAGGCGACGAAGAAGTTCCAAATTTTGCACCGTCACCACCACCACCATTTGAAGATGGTCCAAGTTCAACTCCAAATACTGAAGAAAGTGATGCCAATAATATGGAAGCGATAGCAATGGGAGGGCGTCGTCGTAAAGGAAGTAATATCCCGAGACCTCCTAAAGCCAAAAGACAAGAATCCGCAATTTTCACGAAAACACTACAGAAAATACCCGTCAATGATGGCACGGGTAGGAATTTCACGGCAATATGCAACTATTGTCCAAAGGGGAGTGAAACAACTTTTTCATTCTCTAAAGGGGGTGGATACGGTACTATGGATCGACATATAAGAAACCATCATCCCGGAGTATATGGCATAGATTCGAAGCAAGCACAATTGCAAGGATTTGTGCAACAACCCAATCAAGGTACGTGTTCTCAAACTTCTTCTAATTTATTTTCATATGATCATTTAAACCATAGGAAACAAATGGCTAAATTTGTTTGTGCGCAATCCCTTCCCTTTAGTTTTCCCGATAACGAAGACTATGAACAATTAATTAAGCTTTCTCTTAATCCTTCCGCTACGAAAGTAGCTCGTACAACCCTCACTCGTGATGTTTAAAAGTTTAGTAGCAGAAATGAAATATGCTTTATTTGAGACATTTGGTCATTTGTCATCTAAGGTTTCTATTTGTTCTGACATATGGAGCGATAGCAAAATAAGACATTTTTATATGGTGTAACATGCCATTGGATAGATGATTCTTGGAGAATTCAAAAGATATTACTTGCATATCGAATATTTGATGAGGCACACACCGCGCATAATATAGCTCATATGTTACAAATAATTTTGAAATAATATAATCTAGTTGAAAAGGTTTTTTCAATGTCTTTTGATAATGCTAGTGCTAATACCGCTAGTTTGTCCGAATTAATTTTAGTTTGTAAACCATCACTAGGTGGTCGATTTTTTCATATTAGATGTTTGTGTCATATTTTAAACTTGTGTGTCCAAGATGGTTTGCGTGCTTTGGATACTTCAATTACTTTAATTAAAGATGCGGTTCATACTATTATGAAAAATTCAAAAATCACAAGGCAATGGAGGCATTATTGCACAAGTCAAGGGAAAAAACAAAAAAAATTCCCAACGGATGTTCCAACGCGATGGAATTCTACCCTTCATGTATTACAAGAAACTTGGAATTAGAGAAATGAAATTTGCATGTTCTTGGGATCCATTAACTATGGTGCAAATTTATATACTCAACAATGGGATGAATGTGAGACTATGATGAATTTGTTGACGAAATTCGAGATTGCAACCACGGCGTTATCCGGTACGTATTACCCCACTTCTAATTTAGTTCTTGATCATTGTCTAGAAATTTCTAGTGTATTTTCTGAGTTTCAAAATGATATATTTCTTAAAGATGCGGTTTTAAGAATGCGATCAAAGTGGGTTAAATATTTGCTTGACATCCCCGATCTTTTTTAATTTCTAAGTTATTAGATCCTAGAGTTAGAGAGGCGGATTTAACAACTTTTTTGGAATATTATTATTCAAACTTTTATTTGTTAAATGATCCCAATTTTCCTAATGTTGGTCAAAAAGTTGCTAATGTTAGACAAGCATTTTTAGAATTTTTTGTGGAATACAAGTCAATATATGGTGATGCCACTCCAACTCCAAGTGCTACTACTAGTACTCATATTCAACCTTCCTCTACCACCAATTCATCACAAGCACGACCATCATTTGTTAAAAACTACTATGGAACTAGTGGACGATCTCGTACTACCGGGGCTAATGGAGAATTTGATAAATATTTAACCGTTGATTTTGAAGATGAAGATGATTTTGATATTTTAAATTGGTGGGCAAGCAAAGCAAAAAAAATTTCCTATCGTTGCTAGAATTGCAAAAGAAGTACTTGCTTGTCCCGCATCAACGGTTTCGGTGGAGCAAGCGTTTAGCATTGGTGGAATATTGAGCATAATCGTCACAATTTATCATCCGATAGTTTCGAAGCTTGTAATTTGTTGAATGATTGGGTTAGAGCGGAAAAAAGAACGCAAGATGAGGCGCCAAAATATGTTTTAGACGAGTACTTTGATGAGACTAAATCGGGAAGCGATTAAGGTAAGTAAAATGTAATTTATTTTATTGTTATTGCATTTTCTTTTTATAGGTTAGTTAGAATTTAGATAAATATTTGTAATAAAAAGAGGTAAAGGCTCTAATGTCTTCCCTTATTATAAAAGGGCAAGGTTGGTTGTCCCCCGCATTGTAAATTTGCCTTTATTAATAAAATTTAAAGGGTACCGTCCTTTTTCTTTTATATACTATCATTTGTTTTTTTTCTATGTTGTTTTCAATATAATGTTTGATTATGTTTTATTTTTTTAAAAAATAAATCACTTATGAAATAATTTTATTAATAGTTATTAGTAGTCTAGTAGATAGAAAGAATCAAAGAAATAGAAAAAAAGAAGGTAAAAAACTAAAAAGCATTTTAAAATATTATAATAAAAAACATTTTTCTATGTATACTGTATAGTATGATGGCTTTATCTTACTCCACTCCAAGTCTCCAATCCAAAGTCCACACCACAGTTGACAGTCTACTCCACACACTCACACTGTCACTGTCACAGTCTGAGTCAGTACTCCAGCAGTCACCGTCGTTTTGTTCTTGTCCCAATCGTCATTTTTTTTTTTCAGTCGGTTGAGTGAGTTGAGTTGAGTGAGAATTGAAAAAAAAAAAAAAAAAAAAAAAGAACCGCCGAACGGACCGGAACCGGTTTGTACCAACCGGATCCGGGGTTAGGCCGGGCCGGTTAAGGGTCATCCATTGCCAAACCGGAACCGCGGTTCCGAACCGGAACCGGTTTTGGCCATCCCTAATTGTGGACGTCTTCGTGATCAGTAAGTTGTGAATAATAAAGTTATTATGTCTAATAATATTTTTTTGCAACTAACCCTTGGAAATCACGTGGTAAAAGACTTATATCCACGAAGGGATAGACTTGGTCAAGAGTTGGTTAGATCCCACGATTTTTAGGACAGTTGGTTATGGATATATTTTTCAAGATGGTGACATCTTGATCAACATGCTGACATCTTCACCTCTGGCAGAATTATCGATAAGTATTTATATTTACCCTAACTAATTATTGTTTACAGCTCATAAAAGAACGTGATCAAAAGGCCTACTCTCAACAAAAAGGAAGACCAAGTCAAAGATTCATCAAGATAGACCCGAGATTTTAGGATAGTTTGTTATTCTTTTTTAGATAGGGTTCTAGTTTGTAATTCTATTTAAACCGAGCTTGGGGCACACCATCACACACACTCACACAAAGCTTTGTACTCCTCCACAGTTCAAAAACAAAAAGATTAATACTATCGTTTGGGTAGGAAGGTGCTATTAATCACCTCCCGAGGTTTTGTGCCGGCGAGATTATTGTCTCAAGGGCTTTCCTCGTTACATCCTTGTGCAATCTTGAATTCTGCAATTCTATAGTTTATTTTCCATTTAACCCTCCTTAATTTTGATTATCAATCCAGATTAGATTTCATTGTTTTTTGCCAAAACAGACATCGTCAAATATATATATATATATATTGTGGCCAAGCCACCCTATGGTTATGGATCATCTGACCCCTCTTGATTTTGAAGTTGTGTCATTTTTATCCCCTTTAAATTCAAATACTAACATTTTTACCATTAAAGATATTAATTTTTGTAGTCTTAAACCCCTTACATTTCTTACATTTAGGAAAAATTAACCCTATAACATAATCTCGACCCCGTTTTACTAAATTTCTGACTTCGTCAACAACATACATATATATGGATCTGAACCAATTCCATATATATGTAGATGTAAGTCATGATAATTTTATATGTTTTTTTTAAAAAAAAATGATTAGTTAAGAAAAAACTTTGCGCTTTGTTTGCTGACAATTTCATCTCAACCGCTCCAAGCCCAAAAAAATGTTCATGATAATTTTATATTTTTTTAAAAAAAATGATTAGTTTAAGAAAAAACTTTGCGTTTTGCTGGCCAATTTCATCTAAACCGCTCCAAGCCCAAAAAAATGTTTCCTGAATCATTATTGTGACCGATGCAGCAAGATGCAACACATCAGTAGAAGAGAAGCCGCTTATTTCTTACATTGGGCCACATTGTAGCCTAGTTTTCCCAACTGCCCATCATATTACGCTTTGATCTAGTGTGACACAATCTCGACCGCTACCCAAAACGAACTGCACGTAACTCATCCAACATCAATCTCGACCGTAAGTAGAGTTATGGATGTGTTTACCTGCAAGATGAACAAGCATGAAAGTGGCTATTCCCATCCATGAATGGAGGCGGGACAGTCCTCAAGCTTCACTCTGTTGTGGAACTTGAAAGCAGCATGGATTCCAACGCATTCCAAGAACAATCGTGCTTTAGAGCAGAATCATGTGGATATACATTTTTACTTTCTGCTCTTATCTTACGTTCTTGATACGACATCATTGCCTGCTCGGGCGCCAAGTTATGCACGCCATGCAAATCACACATATAATAACTGATAAGTATATTTAACACCATAATACGTATAATAATGCTGATAAGTATTTTAACACCATAACAAGAGAAGTGTGCATTGTTCATGAAATTGCACATAATATGTTGTATTCTTTTAGAAAATGTGACCTTTTAGCGGTTATCTGTGTAGCTTGTAAGATGCTTTTCTTAAGTGAGGTACAAAATTCAACTTGTCAAGTTAATAAAAAAAAAAAAACAGCTAATATAAATGAATTTTGGTCACGCGCATCCGACAAACCTTACAATATGCAAGTCAATTATGGATAATATACATTTTTAATTCATGTTGCTTGTTATATCACACTACAGGATGTACTCCCTCCGTCCCCGTCCAAGCGTAAGAGTTTTATTTTTCTTTTTGATACGTTCCACAGCAAGAGTCAAATATAGAAATAGAATGAATAGTATTTTGGACACTTTTTGTCCTTATAATGCTTGTTTAATTAAAAAAATAAAAAACCAACACTTAACGAACTAATTTTTACCACCACTTGCATAATGAATAGTGTTTTGAAAAAATTATACCCGCAACCACTTGTATTATTTACTCCTCTTTTATTGTTTCTTAATAAGCATGCATATCTCATGTGGACTGGTACTCAGTGGCGTATCCAGGATTTGGACTCAGGGTGTGCAAAATTTCCATTACAAACAATGCAGTCATGCAGTGAAGCCGATGGCTCACATCAAACTTTAACAACTACCCTCAAAATTGAGAAAAAACTGCAATTCATATAAACAAACAGTAACACATAAAGAATGTGTACGGGAGACTTACACTTCATCTTTAACAGCAAGGTTGAGAAGAGCAAGAAGCCTCATTTGCTTTAGAGTCAGAAATGAACAAAAAAAGAACCTGTTAGATTTGCACAAAAGTACCAATCAAAATACTAATTTATTAAACTCGCTATTAGACATATAAGGCCATAAATCTGGATTGCTTCCACAAATGAGATTAACAAATTGTATATTTCGTTTAGAAATCAAAAAGATTTATATAAAAAAGGAAAAAAAGAATTTTCTATTATAAACATTGAAAACCCTAGTTTTTTTTTTTTTTTTTTTTGAAAAATTTAGGGATTTTAAATTGAGATTAGAGATTGAGTATGGAGGATCCGTAAACTGATAAACCTATTCGAAGCTAGTAACGATGGTGGCTTCGTGGTTGCGCCGCTAGTCCGCTGCGGTATGATCGTCTCTGTGTAAGACGCAAGATTGCTGAACTCTCGTCGTCGCTCTCTCAACTCGCAAAGTCCCGATTGATCGCTTAAAGCCTAGCCTAGAATATGGGAAAAGAAAAATATCCAGCGGCTAAACTAAATGAAAAAGGGAAGGTCCTATTTGAAAGTCATAATTTTACAAAATTTAAACTTAAATCATCTATGACACTTTGCACCTCTATTCTTTCAAAAAAAAAAACACTTTGCAACCCTATAGTTATTTATGTTTAATTTTTTTTTAACTACTCGGTAAAAAAATTCGGAAAATCCAGGGTGTGCATCTGCCCACCTGGTCATATCTACACGCCACTGCTGGTACTATGAGGCGGAAATATTATTGTGCAAATCGAACCGCCATGACCGCACAAGCCTAAATTCAGAGCAAACATGGGGGAGGAAGAGAAATCATGAGCTCAAGCTATGTACCTTCACCAGAGAGAAAGATGAGCCCGACGAACATAAGAATCGGATGAACCTAGAACAAAACAGTAGGTACAGAAACCCCGGTTAACATGAAAGAAAAATCACAGAATAGATGCAAGTTATAGATATTTTGGGTAACCTACATCAAAAATACGATTATCAACTGAATCAATAAGCAATAGCGCCACGATACATCACCAACCAAACAAGCAACAGAATAATTGCTACGACGCCAAAAAAAGTGCGCAGAAATTGTTATACCCGAGCTTATTTTCTTATATGACTCCCTGCTGATTGAATAATCCATTTGAAATGGGGAGTTTGAAGTGATTCAGAAGGGGTAAATTTATGATTTCATCTCCTTCAACTGGGCATTTTTTTCCTGTCAGAAAACATCAATGACATTTTATAATACATTTTCAGAAAGTTAAAGAAGAGATGAGGGGTAGTTTAATATGTGGTGCTTGACATACTAAGTTTGGAATTTGAGTGAAAATTTAGCAAAGTATCAAACACACACACACAACCCCCCCCCCCCCCCCTTTTTAAAAAGGGGGAGTGTGTTTCTTTTTGGATAAACCACTTCCCCACAAGTTCTCCATTAAATTAAAAAGCCTAGGAATTTCCTATGCAGTAGTCTACTGCGTGCAAAATGCAGTAATAAAAAAATATAATACTGCATCAATACTACTGTATCACCACCACCAGTCATCGGTCGGCCACCACTGCCACCTCCATGCAGTACTATATCATTGTGCAGTGTAATGTGATGCAGTAAAATTACTGAATAATATAACATGTTGTGAGGAACTTATGGGGAAAGAGATTTGTAAAAAAAGGAACTTATCGGGCATTGCGCAAAAAAAACATATTAAAAGGAAAAAACGAAAAACTACAAGAACATTGATGAATACAACAGAAAATTAGTCTCTGCCCTACTTTTTTCCTATCACAAAAGTAAAGAAAACGGTAACATGAAATATACCCACAGAATAATACAAAGCTACAAGTCTATCTCGAGATTACAACTGATTCAGCTACGATTCATCTGACGAACAGCCAATGTGATAAGCCTCGATGTTATGTTTGCTCTGATCATTCATTGGGGAGGAATTCTGTTGACCGACAAAAGTTTACTAACAGAAAAGTTTCTGTAAGGACGTTGAACATGGAGGTAGTAGCAAAGCCGTCTCTTTATCCATTGAAAGTAGTTTACGCATTTACTGAAACAAAAAATGACGAAAGTACATGTGCACAGTATAATAAAATGCCTAACTATGTTTTAAATAGAACTTTCAAGCGTGTTACACTTATACTATATTACTATATATACATATATATATATAACATATATATATATATACATATATATATATATATATACATATATATTATAATAGTACAACAAATATGGACTACCGCTACATCCCAGTCATCAATGCCTTTTACATTGGCTTGACGAAAAGATATACAAGCTAACACTCGTTAAATATTTGACAAATTAAATAACGAGATTTGGACAAAGCTAACAACGGTAGATCCATCTTTCACCCAAACATCATAAATCAGTCCCCCAGAATTGAAACCCAAAAAGCTCTTTCAATCTTACCCCCACTAATTTCCGTATGCAATGGTTTCATGTTTGGAAAATGAAACTCGAAATATAAACCAAAAAGGAAATCCAAGTTTGGAAGCTCCAACTGAATATGTGAGTGTATTCCATTTCCTTTAATTTAGTTCCCGATGCTCGATTTAGACCAGACCTTTTAATTGTTCCTGCCGTGACTTATCTATTGCTGCCAAGGCTTCTTCCAGTTAGAGAGTTCGTATAGATTGGTCCAAATCTCCAACATCGAAGCTTCCCAGCCTTTCAGCACCTATTGGTGGTAGGACTGGGAGATGGTCTCCCTTCTCAAGTACTCTCTCTCTCGTCTTATACTCCTAATGTTCCAAAATGATCTTCTCATTTGCCATTTTTCATTGTCCCAAAAAGTTCTTCCATCTACAATTAGGGCTTAAATGTGCATAAACACAACATGGCTAGTGAAGTAAGTGTTCATATCCTTAAAAAGTTGATTAGTCAAATGTGAAGATCATTTTGGGACGGAGGGAGTATCTGTCAAAAGTTCTGCTCTAAGTCGAATTAAGTGTGTGGTTTAGGCGTTTCTTGTGGTGTTTCGCTGAAATTTTCGGGAAGAAAGTGAATGGGAATAACAACCAAGTGTGTGTGTGTGGTGTGTGTGTGTGGGTGTGTGTGTGTTAAGAGAGAGAGAGAGTGATGGTGGCGATAGTTTAAGGGTGATTGAAAGATGTTGGGATTTTTTATGGAGGATTTCAGGTGGTGATCGTTGGAGGAGAATGGTAGTAGGAGTGGTGGGTGATCGACTTTGATGCTTGGGTGAAAACATGGATCGAACTAATAATTACAACTTGTCCAATCCCATAATTTGATTAGTTTAAAAAAATTTAACAAATGTTAGCTCATATATTTTGCTTCAAACAATTTAACGTCATGTTAGTTGGGAGCGGAATAGACAGTCATACTGAGGTAAGATTGATTTTATAAAAGAAAATTGAGAACTACAGTATTATAAAAGTGAAACACGCTTGAAAATACAGTGGATGAAAACAGAGTAAGGCCTTAAGACAAACAGAAACTGCACTGCAAACTTTTGTGAGTAGGGTCTGATAGCAACAGATCCAATGCTGCAATAGCGAAACCCAAGAACAATTACTCCCTCCGTCTCAAATTAGATGTCGTTTTGGGAGTTACTCTTCTGTCTCAAAATACTTGTCGTTTTACAATTTTCAGGCTTATTATTGTTGTCTACCAACTGTACCCTTATTAATGATAAGGAACTATCTCTTGCATTGCACAAGCATTTAATAGTCAAGGTAGTTGGATTACTTTAGGGGTATACCAGACATTTCACATACATTAATTTCATTTCTTAATATGTGTGAAAGTGTCTAAAACGACATTTATTTTGAGACGGAGGGAGTAACATTTTGTGGTCAAGTATAGTTTGGACAACAACAATGCCAAAGTCCAGAATGTAAAAGATAATACCAGTAGAGAGTGTAGAGCCGTCTCGCTATGATACTAATAAAATACTGCAGAGCCATAGCAGCATGTTCCTGCAATATGAAATCAATGAAACCGTAAACGGCAAAGTTAAAATTGAGATGGATATACCGAAGCAATATCAGTATCAACATCAAAAGAATAAGATATACTACCCCCTTCCCGACTCAAATCTACTTGCACAACCCAAAGATGAAGTTTATAATACTTCAAAGGAGCCTACTTTCATACTCACAACAATTGCCCCACTCACAATTCCTACCCACTTGCAGCTATTACCCAATTATTCATACTCACAACACCTAGTCCACTACCAATATTGCACACTTTTTTCTTAATTCCGTGCTTAGCCAAAAGTGTGTGGGTTGCGCAACAAGGAGGGAGTATAGCTTTTGAGGTTGTAAATTTGTTACCGTGATGTGCTTGAAGACATTATAAACTGAGAAGCCCCGTGGATGTACATAGCTGCCTCCCTTTAAAAAAAAAAAAAAAAAAAGGTAAGGGAAGCACATCAGAAATAGCTTAAAAATAAGACCGAAAATGCTTAAAGTAGAAGTGAAAATAACTCAAATATTCATGCAACTAGACTCAAGGATTAAATGGAGCATAAAAGAGCATATTACAAACTAGACACATTAAACTCATAGCAATATGGAAGTCATTTTCCACAACCCTCATATGTCATTACGTTCATCGCTCACTTGCACAGACAAATCACCAAGGAAGAGAAAAGTCATTACATTCTAGCATAGATTCAAAGCACTAACCAAAGTCATTGTTGATTGCTTTCATTTACAACGCTAATTTCATTGGAATGTCATTGTTCTCACCATTCTGGCAAAGCAAATGCAACATTGTCTATTTCCAAAACACTCACTTCAACAATTCTCAAATTTTAAAAGAGGGCGATAAATATATTGAACACACATGAGCAAAATCAAATGCATAAAAAGCCATAATACATATAGGGTCCCCATGATAAGCAAATTTGAGGCCATGTAGTTCTAAGAGTAAATCATAAAAGATTCCCCATGTCCTCTGATGTCGGACTCTTTGATTACCCCGCCGTACCCGTGTCGGACACTCGTATTTTAGTCTTGTCAAGAGGAGTCCGGCGAGGTGAACCAAAGAGTCCGAGCACCTTAACCCGTGTCATTGAACCAGTCAATTCACCGTTGACATCTAATAATGCATTTCTTTGCAAGAAAATATTTCCTGAAATGAATATATTAGTCCAATAGTCAAATTTTATTAAAAAGTGGATGCATGCAAGTACTAATATATTCAAGGCAATTTTGTTCATTAGATTAGTTGAGTAAGAAGATATATGCATATCCTGATCATCTCTGGGGCTATCAAAGGGATTAAAGGGTGATTCTAGCTGTGTTCAAACTCACCCGACATACTTTTATGGTTGTCCAACCCAAACATTGCAGGGCCGAGACCTTTTCTCCGTGTGGTCACACTTTAGTTCATAATATATTTAGAGTATATAAGTAAAAAAGTAATATAGACAAGTTCGTAGATGCAAACATTGCCAAGCACCAAACAATGAAATAAGTCAACAAACAATTTCCGTAGTAATCCTTTCATCCCAAATTGATTCTCACTTTGCTTTTGGTTTGTTCCCAGAAAGTATTTCATTTCTAAGAGAAGACTAATTATAATGCAATTCTAGAAGGTACAAGAAACCAAATCATCAAGCATAAGAAGATTGACTTGTCAAAAGAGACAAAATTTATGAGGAGTAATAATTAGTAGTACTCTGTGATTGAACATAATACTTAAAAAAAACTATTGAAAAAAACTATTGAAATGAACTTTTTATAAAATAAAATACAAATAGAAATCAAAAAGGCTGATAAATAAAAACTCCCAAAAAGTTGCGAAGTGTACAGCTAAGTTATGGTTATTGACCTTAGATAAATTCAAAATTACTAGCAAACATGGTGAATAGTTGTGTGTCAATTTCATTCAATCAAAAAAACTTATGTTCATGCTACCATAATTGTTATTATTCACAAATCAATTTTGTGAAAAAAACTTAAATATAAGAATAAATAGAATACCTCAAAACATGGCTCAAACATGGCACATGATCAAACTCTGAAAGCCACTAATTGGTCCATAATATTATTCGATGTTTTTATGTGAACAGCATTTATCTAACCATGGAATAAAACTTCATAGCTCCTTCATAATTTTTTTCTAAAACCCCAATGGGCTCATGTACCCCCAAAGGCCCCTTAGGCTCTCCACCAATCACCAGATATTAGCGCAAATTAAAGAGGAATCCTCTTCGGCCCTAAATTCGAGTTGGGCTCAGGGCCTTATAAGAACTTACCAATAAAATTGGGCTTCAGACCTTATAAGAACTACTTACCCATAAAATGTACAAATCAGTTACTACACGTTGTGAATCACTACCAACTTCTAGAGGTTGCACATTCATAGTATAGAAGAAGTGAATTTTTCTCCTTCGGTCATCCCATTAATAAGTAAGATTTCCTTGTAAGGAAACTCTTTTTCTCCTTTTTACAACAAATGTACTACACTAAGCTTCATTTTCCCGCCTAGTTTCAATCTAAAAATTTCCCACCTAGTATTAAAAACACCAAGATAAGAAAATTCTGACGATAGTCCCACCAGAAAATGGTGAATCATCTGAGAGAATAGGCACGAGAATCAGGAAGCTCTAGTAATTGCCAAAAAGGATTACCTCATCTGGAGAGAAGAAAGCTACCGCATCTGGATCAACTGAACCAGCTGGATGCAACGATATCAACAACTCTGAAAACAGAGGGCAACAACAATTCGATCACAGCAATCTGATCAGCAGCAACAGGAGCCACTGATCCTTGCCGTAGTTTATTCGAGTTATGAAATTATGCTCTTGTGATGACTGAACTGAAGTCTCACTGGTTGAAGAGAGAATAGATGATGCTCGTTTTAACCAATCCAATCGCTGATAAGTAAACGTTTTAACATTTGGCACCTCTTTCTCAAGTCGCAGTAGGACATCTGATACAGTCTTCAAGCCACTGAGGTCCACTTGGTGACTCTCAGATGATGCTTTACTACAATGTTTCTTTGATACTGATTCAGTTCCGGACGTCATCAAGATGTGGGAAGAAGTGTCGCTTCTGGTCAGTAAATGCCTTCAGAGCCAACCTGAAAATTTATTACCAAGCAATTGAACGTAAGTAAACCAAAATTAGAGGGGGAGGATTGGAGAAATGATTAATGAAAACAGAAATAGCCCTGCATTCATAAAACGTCAGTAAGCATTAAGCACCCTACCAGGAAGAATATCTATGATGAATTAAGTCCAGTAAAACTGATACATGACACGAACACAAGAATACTAGATGAGAGATATTTTTATATATATTATTTGTATTAGTATTTAACATCATCTAGTCGCTTAAAATGTGGATTAATACGTTTATCTTAGTCCTAGGAAGAATATAGATACTATCCTAGTCTAACAGGGAACATATTGTTATTCAAATAAATTAGTTTGGTCTTATTAGTAAAAGATAAGTTTTATTCCCCCACCCCACCCGTGTTATTATGATTCGTTAGTTTTTGGTACTAGTCCTTGTAGAGTTGCTAATTCTCCTCTTGATAAATACTGTTGTAATCCCCCCCACCTTCCCTGTCTGCGCTTGAAGGACAAGCCTCTGAAGCTTGTCCTGTACAAGAGAGTGCCATGTCCAAGAAACTTCATATTTGACAATGAATGCGTGATTCTAAATTCAAACTAAAATTCAAGATGTCTCTGTGGACGATATTATGACATATTTTAGAAATAACACTTGAGATTCTAAAGAGGGATTCTTTTACCTTTCCAGACAGGATAAAACTACAAATTCAAAAAGTGATACGAGCTAGATAGGTAACCAAACTGCAATCCGACATTACTAATTCAAGATGTTTACACATATCCCAAACATCCATTCACAATCTACTGTGATGTCTTAACTTCAACCACGAGATGTTATCGTTCTAAACTATGCTAAAAGAAACATTTACCTTATATCTCCATCAAATGATTCCAATTGCAGGAAAAAACTATAAACACCCCTAAATCAGCTGTTGTCCTTGACTTGAAAACGAAACGATGTTTAGGAGAAAAACGGTGATCGGTTGCAACTCAAGATATATAGATCCAATTCAATTTCATTTGGAAATGGAAGTAAAAGTATCTTCTTCTTCCAATTTATCTCTTTTCTGTTTGGCGTAAAGCATCCTCCCACCCTTTATAAACCACCTTACACCTATTTATTGCTCATCTCTACAATTTGTATGTCTTGAAGAGTTATCCTCATCCTTTTGCATTTTTCTCCTGCAGAAACATAGATCTCTTCTAACCTACTCCCTCCGTCCCACCTCACTTGAGACCTAAGAGGTGGGCACAATAACTAAGGAAAAGAATAAAATAAGCAAAATGTGTGGTAGAAAATGAAGAGAGAGAATGAGTGGAGTTAATAGTAGGTTGGTTGAATGAATTGTGGTGTGGGAAAAGGAAGAGAGAGAATGGGTGGGATAGATTGAATATAAAATTATAAAAAGATTACCATTTTGGGGGAGTCTCAAGTGAAATGGGACGGACCAAAATGGAAATAAGTCTCGAGTGAGGTGGGACGGAAGAGTATACTCCCTCCGTCCCATATCAAATTAAACAAATGGGATGGCGCGGGGAATAAAGAAAAGTTTAAACTATGGGGCAGGGAATAATAAGTGGAATAATTGTTATAAGTATGACAAGTGGGCCCCCACTAATTAAAAAATAATAAGCATTTCTATTTTGGGCTGTGTCTAATTTGAAAGTAAGTCGGAAACCAATTCATTGGAACAATTAACTTCTAAATAGTTAATTTTTTTTTAATGTAAAACTTATTTTGTTTCATTCCAGAGGGTATTCTGCTGTGTTACTTAATTCTCAACCCTTATAATTACTTAGATAGATGTAAAACAGTTTTTTAATTCTTCTTGCGTTCTTCATTTTTTTTCGATAGGTTCTTGAGTTGTTCATTGTTGTATCTAATATTGATTCTACCCACATGTACATCAATAAGACCAACACAAACATTCTTCAAATGTCCTTGATGCAGGACAAAAACAGAACTTATAATATAGTTACTTTGTTCAAATATTTAGGGATAAATATATGTGATAGACAAATATAGGAATTAATAGTATTAAAGTTCTCCTAGTAAAAGGTGGCATTAGTGTTGGTGTTTTCCTAATCCTCTTAGTATTAGTTTTTTCGCTTAAAGTATCAAGTATTTTCTAGTTCTCATAAAAGTATTTTCCCAGTGTATCATTAAAAAATAATTTAGGCCATATCTAATTGTGTAAGGTTCAAAGCAATTCAAATAGATTATTGAATTGAGTTTTACTACAAGCTATCGTTCGTTCTTCTTCTTCTTATTCGCTCTCTACTTCTCCCAAGTATCATTCGTTTTTTAAAAAATTCATATCGCCCTTAGTTAGCTATCTTTGCTAAACGCTTCCAAGTTCCGCCTATATCCGCCATCATTTCTTCTCTCCGTACTTTTCATTTATCTCTTTTAGGTAGGGCATCATCCCCAATTTTAACCTTGCAGCAGTAAAACACAAACACTACTGAATTGCTGGTTCGAATCTCATGTATATCAATTTTGTTCAAAGCAATCCCCATCCTACACTCAGGTTAAGTGCGATCAACTTTGCTTTTGGTGAAAAGGCTTTCAATGCGTTTCCTTATACGCATGAGGCTCAAGGCTTGTGCTTATACCTGACTTATCGCCTTAATAACCTTAACTTCTATCTCAATTGCACTCAAGCTCTAGACATTATTTGCTTCTACGCAGCTTAGACAGAGCTCTGCTATTCTTGCCTTCCTTCTTACATCACTTTTACAATAGAAACCATGCCAAGGCCTTCAACTTGAATGGATCTTGAGGTCCAAAAAAATAAGCCAAAGGAAAGAAAACAGGATTGGAGACTAAGATTTTAAAAAAGAAATCTGAGCATTAAATAAAAAAGACAAAGCCTAAAAAGCATCACAGTAGAGAAAAATCCGAAGACCACCTGGTTCTGTCAACTGCAGATGCACCAGCCTGACCCGCAAGTTGACGCTTCCATGCATACGCTACAACAGCACCGTCTGGACAAACTAAAGGCATGTGGAGACCCCAAGAATTACTTCTTGACCTAAGAGACTCGTTAAGGACTCCAGAATCTTCCAACTTCCTTCCTAACAAAAGCAAAATCGATTCAGAACATGTCCATGCTCAATCAACAGCACACACACACACAAAGTAAGAAAGAAATATAGATTTCAGATTCTATCAGTTAATGCATAATGAATTTCAACACAAACGCAGGAAAGGAAAGCACTGCACAGTAGTAAGATACCAAAGAGGTCTAGAAATCACTATAAACGCTTCTTACAATCAAGGATTTCTACTTTTTCTACCATTATTTTCAAATCAAACGCCTGCATAAGTAAACTGTGCCTTTATTTCTTCTT